>WEKX01025945.1:1152263-1222863 GCA_013390025.1 Pitta sordida
GCATCCCCGGGGGGGTCCCGGGGGGCTCCGGGAGGTGCGAGGGGAAGGGGGACCCGCGGGGGCTCTGCCGCACCCCCCGACCCCCCCCAGCCGTGGGAAGCGGGTTTGGGGGCTCCGGGAGTTCCTGCGGGACGGTGGGAAGGGGGGGTGGGTGACACCCCCGGTTCGGAGGGGCTGCGGGGTGAAGGTCGGGCTCAGGGAGAAATGCGACTTTGGCTCGCGGGGGCAGGAAAACGCTGTGAAATGGGAGGTGTTAAAAAGGCAAAACCCAGCGGAACCCCAAGGATGGGGTTTGGGGAGGACCCCCCCAATTGTGTGTGTGTGTGTGGGGGGGATGTGCCCTTGGTGGGGGCTCGCGGGGGTCTCGCCTTGGACGGGCTCCCGTGTCCCCATCGCGGCCGAGGGGGGCCCAGCTGGGCTGGGGGGGCTGGGCAGGGTTTGGGGCGGGGGTCCCGCTGGAGTTGCGGCGCTCGAGGACTTCTCCCGACACCATCCCCTGTGCCGTAGGAAAACCCAGCGCCAGCGGCACATGGCGTGCTGCTCCGGCGGCAGAGTGCAGGAGCCCTCCCAGCCAAGGCTCCATTACCCGCCGGCTCATTAATTTGAATATTCCCTTTTTTTTTCCTCCCACCCTCCCCTCCCTTTCCTTTCCGGAGGCATTTGCGAGGTTGCGGGCGGCTTGATGGGCTCTGTGCCTGCCAAGTGTTTTTGCCTCTCGCCCTGGGTAATTGAGGGGCTGGCGTGCCGGCTCACCTTCTCCAGCTGAAATATTAAAGAGCAGGAGAAGCTGGGATCGGTAAATAAAGCGGGGTGATTGCTGCTTCTCCATGGGGACAGCCCTGGGGGGACACACTCTGGAGTTGGGCTTCCCGGGAGAACCGGTCCTGCTCCAAAACTGCAGCATCCCGGCACGGCTAAACGCCGGTTTCCTGCCTGATTCACAGCCTTGCTCTGAAATTATAGAAGTTTTTTCGCTAAAAAAGTGTAAAGCTGAGCTGTTCCTCGTGAGATGAATTGCTGTTGTTTGGCCGGCGGAGGACAATGGGTGTGTGATCCCGAGGTGCGGATAGTGGAGGTGGTAATGCGTAGTTGGAGCTGAAGTAAGTGGCAAATATAAAATAATTAGGGGTCTCCTGCTCCTCCTGAGAATAAATATCCTTCTGTGGCTGTAACTGCTGGGTTTTGGGGGGGTTTCCCTACTGCAGAGGCCTTTTAATTAAGGCTTCGTGGGGGGAAAGCTGTCGTGTTGAGATACTGCAGGGTGGGGATGGATGAATTTGTCAAAAATGTGTCAAAAACCTCTCCCAAGGCAGCTGGAGATACAGAGAGTGGGGTAAAAACGGGCATCAGGGCAGCATTGGGGAGGTCCCACTGGGGCCAGAGGTGCAGGCTGTGTGCTGGCCAGGCTGTGGCTGTGCAGGGCAGAATTCCCCAGTTTGTTGTCCAAGGCTCCCCAAACTTTTCCCGGAGCCCCTCTTGTTCCAGGAGATGGATGCCATTAGCTAAGATAGGTGCATTGATGCTGGATCGCTTTGGAAGTGTTATTTTTGGAGCCCTCTGGCAACATAAAAGCCTTTTTTCCTTTGCCCAGCCAAGACTCTGCTTTCCTGAGGGAATCTGCTGGGATTTGGGGCAGGGGGATGGATTTCGGTTCCTCCCAGCAGGTACCAGTGACAGGTCCAGGGAGCAAAACTCCCCTCCCCTTGAACTTGAGCCTGCCTGTAGCATCCAGGTGAGTCCCTTCTGGACTGGCCTTTGGCTCAAATCCCGAGCAGAGTGTCAGGAGGCGTGAAGCCATTTGGGGAAGAGGATCCAAGGAACCTCCTGCCAGGGCCTGATGCCCCTGGGTTGGCTTGGGGCAAAGCTCCAGCCTGGCGTGTGCTGTCCTCAGTGGGGGCACAAACCAGCTCACCTGGGGATGGAGATATTTAATTCAGACTGTCTCATTCTAAAGCCCCTTGTCCCTGCCAGGCCTTCGGGAGGGCTCGTGCTGTGCTGGCTCTGGTGCCACGCCGGGGCTGAGCTTGGCACCGGCGCTGGGGTGGCATGGATTGGGGACAAACATCACGGAACAACCTGGGAAAGGGTGCTGGGACTCGGCTCTGTGTTTAAAAATACTCAAGCCTGACAAAATGGGGTTAGAAGGAGGGTTCAGCCATGGGCTCGATTTTTTCCAGGTTTTCTGAGCCAGCAGCTTTTCAGGTGGGGAAATAGGGTGGGATGTGCTGGGCCAGAGGGAGCTGCACCGGGAGAGCTCCAGGGATGCTGAGGAGCAAGGGGGCTGCACTTTTAATGCCTTTTTTCACCCCCCCCTTTTCCTACATTTCTTTGAGTTTACTTGAATGCCGTGAAAGAAAGAAACCCCAGGCATTCAGCTGGAGGAAATGAAAGGGAATTGTGAGTTCCCTGCCATACCTAATGGCCAGAGCGAGCATCATCGGATCCTGCTGCAATTAGGCTCCAAATCGAGCTGAGCCTGTGCTTGGCATCCAAAGAGCAGCTTCCCAGCCCATTTATTCCTCATCCAGGGAAGTGGCAGCGACTCCGATAGTCCTCAGCCCCCACTGGGCTGGGCACACCTACAGCAGGATGGTGTGGGGTGTTATTTTATTAAATCAAGCCTGTAAAGCAATCGAGAAACAGGTGAAGCGTGCTTAAAAAGAGGGTGAGGCTGTTGGTTTTTCTCTACCTGACTTTTATTTGTGAAGTGACAGGAATTTTGACAGGCTTTGTGTCTTTTTTAGCAAATCAAGTGTCACGCCAGGTTTGCCTGTGGATGAGATCATTTGCAAAATATGTTTCCCAGCTTGCTTCAGGCATAATTCATTGTGTCAACTGCAATTGCTCATTTGCTAGGAACTGTGATTCATTAGCGGTTTATTTTTTGTTGGGTTGTTTTATTTGGTTGGGTTTGTTTTTTAAAGTCCAACTTGTTTTTAAGCAAATGTTTGGAGGCAGGACAGGAATTACAAAAAAAAAATAAAATATAATTAAATCTTACATAAATTCTGCTGTTAAGGGAAAACTTGGTAAAACGCTGCGATCCCAGGGAGGGAGAGGCATTCCCAGGCGAGCTCCCTGGGCAGGATTGCACTCGGGTTTGTCATGTGCTTTGCTCCTAAATGGGGACGGAGGTAATAAAATTCGGACTGCTGGGACACAGCCTGCCACGTCGGTGGTGGAAGGAGAGTGTGGAGTTTCCTCCTTCTTTTGTTTTTTTTTTAGTTTCCCTGGTGGGGGTTTCAACCTGATGAAGGCTCCCCACTCCTCCTCATCCCCAGCTTGGCTTGTCCAGGAGGGATGGGGTGAGCACGAGGCGTTGGGAGCAATTATTTGTTACAGTGACCCCCCCCCAAAAGCTCCCAGCAATGGGATAAAATGAAGATAAATGGCCCTTGGCACAGGTTTTGTGTTGTGTGTGTTCCCTGGGCTGCTCACGAATTGGCCTCAGGCTTTTTAGAGGTCCTCACGTCAGACTTAAAAAAAAAATAAAAAAATTGCCTGTCAAGTGCGTTTTTGTGTGTTACATTTCCTCTGAAGACAAATCCTGGAGTGTGTTTTTCCCCCCCGAGGTGGGTGGATGGGGGGGGGCAGGGATCGCTGCTCCTTCTTCAGCAGCCACAAACTCCCTTCCCCTCCCAACCCAGTCTGTGTGGGCTGAGCAAATTGATACACTTCCCACCAAAAGATTGAGTTAATTTCTTTTTTTTTTTAAAAAAAACACTTCTAAGTGATTATGAACTGCACATTTAAGCATGAGTAACTTGACAGGTTTAGGTTGGGGTTTTTTTTTCCCCTCTGTAAATCACTCTTAAAATGTTTTAAGGTTGGTTTTTTTTTTCCCCCACTGGGTATTTATGCGTTCTCTCTGTTTTTCTCACAATTTAAGGTTTTTTAGAAGCCAAAAAAAAAAAAAAAAGTTGGGAAAGTAGAGGAAGAGAGAGCATAGGAACGTGGGGAGTCTGCTGACTCGTGGCTCCGGCGCCGTGCCCGGGCACTGCCAGTTCTGCTGCAGAGCCCAGTGCCAGGAGCGAAGGGCAGCGGAGCGTGAGGGGAGGGAGGTGACTCCATCACAGTGACCATATATAGTCACCGGGGTGAGATTAAACACTTCACCTCCCGGTGTCATCCCATAAAGCCAATATCAGCATCTATCCATCACTTGTTCAAAGGGCAGAGGAAAATTCCTCTTTTCTGTGCAGCATCTCCTTCGTGGCACTCAGGGCTCCCCTGGATGTGTTGAGCTGGGGAGAGGAGGCAGATATTTTTCATCCTTGGGTTTCTTGAGGAGGGGGAGATTCAGGAGCAGGGTGAACAGCAAGGGATTGGGATGTAAATGGGGTTCTTGTGGGATATGGGATTCAGGAGCAGGGTGAACAGCAAGGGATTGGGAGGTAAATAGGGTGGAGGTTGTGCCCTGGTGGGTCCTGTGCTGGCTCATTCCTGTCATGGAATCCACTGGGGAAGCACATGGCAGCCTTGGAGAGATATATATATATATATTTATATATTGTGTGGGGGGACGTGTTTTACATGCCAGTTCTCTCTGTCATAGGACAAACACTCGCGCTCTGATTGTCTGAAGCATTAGGAGAAGGGGGGTTAGGTTTGGGAGGAGCTGTTGTTCCTTGGAGAGGTGTTCTGGGAGAGGCTGTTCGGTGGTGACATGGCAAAGGAGTGATGATGTTTCAGTGCCCAGAGCTCTGATGGGGTGATGCTGCACAGAGGCGGAAGGTGCAGGGGTATAAATAAAGGGTTGGTGTTTCAAGATGGGCCATGCAGAAGGCAATGGCTGGGTGCCCAAAAGAGATGGGGAAGGAGGATTTGTGCATTTGAAGGTGGTTAAAATGACTTGATTTGCGAGGGAAGAGGGAGATGGGCCTGGCCAGCGCTAGTGGGAGACTTGCAGTGGGACGGGACATGCCTGGCTGCCCTGGAGGACCACGGGTTCCTCCTGGGACAGGTGCTTCTCTTGGGTGCAGAGCTCAGGGCTGAGATCCTGTGGGAATTTCATTCCCACAAACAGGGACAACCCCTCTTCAGAGGTGCCCCTTCACTGGAAACCTGCCTCAGCACTGCCCCAGCCTCACAGGACTAAATCTGATGAGGACAATGTGATTTTAGGTTGCTGTGTTGTGGTTGGAATCACGTTCCCATTGCAAATGTAGGGAATAGGATTTGCTGCTGGGGGTATGGGGGGGTTGTACCGCTCTGACAGGATCTTGTCCCTTCTCACAAGTCCTGATGGACTGTGAAGGGACTCACGGTGGGGTTTGGGTCACCCCTGCAGCTGCAGCCCAGCCCCACAGACACGTCAAAGGGCGTCTTTCACTCATTTCTGCAAACAAAAGTTGCTCGAAACTTCATTTATCTGCTCTGCAATTATCTTCTCCTTCTGTGCCTCCCTCCGTTTAGCCATGCTAACCTCATCAATACATGCCCGTGCTTAATGAAACATTATTGCTTAGGTTTAATTGTCTTCTAATTAAGGAAAATAAAATTTTGCACGGCAATTGCCACAGCATCCTTCCTGTCTGTGGTTCTGCTGCGGTTCCACCTGAGCCCACGGAGCTGTTCAGGGAAAGGGGGGGCTGGACAAGAGCAGCAGCTGCCTCCTCTACATTGTCCTGGTTAAATTAGGTTAATTCCTAGGTTTAAAACCCCCCTTTTTTTGGATAAATTTCTGCATGTGGTAATGTTGCTGAAGAACATACCTGGAGTCGTGCTGGGCACCTGGGGAAGGCAAAACCAGGGCCTCAAGTGTAGCTCTGGCTTTTTGACTCTTGTGTGAGCACGGTTTCTGCTCTCAATGCATCATTACCACGGTTTTCTGCATTTCATTCGGTTCCCATTACAGCACTCAGTTCTCCCTGTTAATTTTGGTATGTTGATATTTTTGTTGTCAGCAAGTTTTTTTTTCTCTCTCTTTTGCAGCATATAAAACCATTAGTGTGAAAGAAGATTAAAAAGATACGTTACAATTAAAATGTTAATGAAATCGGCATCATACAACTTTTGAAACCATTTAGGCATTAATCTTTCCTTGGTCTCATGTCCATTAACTCGGGCGATTCTTATTCCACACTGACCCCTGCTGAGAGAGTCGTGCTATAATTGGATTTTAAGAACTGGGTGGGAGAGGAAGAAAAGGAGGGAGAGAGAAAAGCCTTGGAAAAAGAAGTGGACGTTGGGAAGGTCTGCGTGGTGGCCATGGAAATGAACCTGACCAAAACCATCCCCGTGGCCTGTGTTCCCCTCGCTGGAGAGGCCCTGGCTGGGAATCTGGGAATGCCGGTGTCGGAGGCTGGGACAGAGCCCTGGGCTCCTCGGCAGCTCCGTGTCACCGTGACCTTGGGCAGGACACGGGCACCAGGCTCTGCTTTGGTTGATCCCAGTGTAACGTGAGCAGGGCCGGAGCCGGATGGTGCAAAGCCTTTTTATGGCTCCTGGAGGAAGGGAATGGCAGAACAGCGAGTAATCGTTTGCTCTTATGGCTTCAGCTTCCCCCCCCTGGTCCTCAGAAATTGTATTTCTACATTTTAGCTGTTTGGGGGACTTATTTTTTTAAAATTTATTTAAATAGCTCTTTTTCAGCTTACACAATATTTGGAAGGGGACCAATTCCCCCCCCCCCAGGAGAGAGAGGAAGATTGACCAATTCCCAGGCTGTGTAGTGAATCCAACAACGGGACTTCTTGACTCACCAGACAGCTCCCAGGATCTGTGCCACGGCCCCGGCAGGGCCATGGGCTGTGCTTGGCTGCTCCAGCCCGGCCAGAACACTCTGTGCTGCTCAGTCCCGGGCTTAGCCTCGCTCCTGGACACCTCCTCCGGAGCTTTGCCTGGGAAAAGGGCAAATTGGGAAGGGCAGGTCCGTTAGAGAAGAGCACAACTGTCCGTCCCGGCAGGAGGACGGGGTTTGGAATGGTTGGGAGGGTGGGTGCAGGGATGTGCCTCGGGAATGGATGAGCTGGAAGTGAAAGGATGAGCACATCCCGCTGAGGGAGGAAGGGAGTACCAGCCCTGCTCGTGTTTCTGATGCGAGCATGAACTCTTATTTAGTTTTTTTTATAAAGAAAGAAGCTCACCAGCCCCGTGGAAGCTGCAGAACTGCCATCTCCCAGCCCCTGCGCTCTCTCCCTGCTCGCTGTGCCATCCCTGTGTGTGTTACCATGCGGGCAGGGCAGCAGGGAGGGATGTTGGGGGGGCTGGCCAGGAAGCCCATGGGAGCTGGAACATCTGCAGGGCTCAGGAGAACACGCTGGCCGTTTCTGGGGGCTGGGTTCATGCCTTGTGAAGTGAGCCATGAAGCACAGAGCGTGCCGCTGGCACCGCATCACAGGGACGGGCTGTTGGACGGCCGGGGAGATGGAAGTGCTTTCTTGGAGCTCTGGAGTGGCTCTTTGCACACAGCAGAGCCTGGGGTGTAGTTGTTTGATTCTCTTTTTATGTGGGTAAAAAAAAAATAATTGACAGTTTGGTGTTCTGTGTCAAGGCAACGCATGGATTTATAACCTGGGAGAGTTTGGAATGAGGATCCAAAATCATCAGGTAATGGCAGGAATGGGGGAGACTTTGCCCAGAGTGTGACCCATCCATGTCCCAGCTCAGCTGGTCAGATGAACCTGGGGGGCTGTTCTGGCACAGGGGGACTGGTTTGTGCCTCTGGGTGAAACCAACAGTGTTTGTGCCCATGTTAAACTGCCTTTACGAAGGGAGAGGAAACCAACCCCTCAGGACAACGATGTCCTGGTGTGTTTGACCTGTCTCTGCCCTCACACCCTACAGTCCCACGGGGATCCTGCTCAAGGAGGGAATTCTGGGAGCAGGAAGGCTGGCAGGCTCACAGGGCCACCTGGCAGTGTGGTCCAGAGTCCCTCAGAGATGCAGCCAGGTGATGACCCCCAGGATGGAGGTGGGAGCTCCAGGATGTGCCACACGCTCCCTGGTCCTGTGTGAGCTCCCCGTGCTCTTCCAGCTCTCGGTGTGATGGCAGGGAACAAAGAAACTACTGTCTGGAGTTCCTGGCTCATTTTATTGATGTGCACTGGCAGTTGTAGGCCAAGGAAGAGGGAGCAAGAGGCAGCAGCCCCAGATGTTCCCTGTGCGTGATTCTGGCCTGTCAGGCAGGTGGGATTTGTGGCAAGGTGAATTTCTGTGCTGCACACTGAGCACAGCAGAATCAATATCTGAGTAGTCCAATAAAATCTGCGGGAATTTCATTTCAGCTCGTTTCAGGCAATCTAATAACTGAACTTTCCGACGACTGTTGGGCGTTTGGTTTTCTGGTTGGGGTTTTTTTGGCGGTTGTTTTTTTCTTGTGCAACTGTTAAAATATAGATCAGAAGGTCAGTGATGTCCTGCTGTCGGTCCTTCCCGTCCTAGTGTCCATCATTCCCTGCCTGAGAGCCTTCCCAGGCCCAGACAAACCCCTGGGCATTGCCTTGGGAGCAGTGGCTGCCGTGGAGCAGCTGGAGGTACCTGAGCCCTGTGGTACCTTCAGGAGTAATTTCATAATCACGTTAAGGAAGTTTCCTCATTTACCTTCCCTTTAAGATCCCAGACTGGCTCTTGCCGTGTTTGTGAGTGCCTTGGGAGAGGTGTATCCTGCAGTTCTTGCTGACTGATCTGGATTTGGCAGTAGAAACGAAGCAAGAGGGAGGACTTAACTCCTTGCAGTGGGATGGGAGGGCAGCGCAGCTTGGAGGGGGTGAAGAAACAAATGAACCCGCAGCCTGTGTGTGTCTGGTCCAGGCCATCACCCACCACAGCTCAGCAGAGCTTTGAGCTTAAATTTTTTGCTTGACCACCATCAAAATACAGGGGACCACTTCCACGTGCATCCTCAGTGCATCGTGTTAATTTTCGAGTGATTTTAAACAACAAAAATACTCCAGTGGCCTTTGCTACTCTTCTGTCAGCTTTTCTAAAGTGGAAGTCTTGATTTGTTGGTTCTTTTTCCCCCCTAAAAAAGAAGGCAACCCTTGCTCCTCCAAACATATTTCCCCCCTGAAATTCTTAAAGCTCTTGTTGCAATGTAATATTTACAAAGCAGCAGGAGTTAATGCCAGGTGCCCAACCGGAGCCTCCCTTGGCTCTGCCTCACGGAGATGTGTCCCACAGTTGGCTGCCTGTCCTCTCCCCACCCTCCAGCCTGCTCCTGACCTGCTCCCGTGTGCCTCAGGAATGTTGTGTCAAACGTGATGTGCAGCATTAGCGAGAGAAATATTTGGTTCAGGCGGTTCCCCGGGCGGTTCCCACACCCTCGTGAGCTCCTGAGTGCACGTGTTTGCCGGGACTTCGGAGAAGGTTTCCCTCTTGGCATCCAGGAGACGGCTGCCAGGCGTGAGGGTGGTGGGTTGGGAGCTTAGGAACTGAGTCTGGAAGTGCCACCTCTGAGCATGGAGGGGTATGTCAGTTTGGGGAAAGTGGAGAGAGATTTGCCGGTGATTTTTTGAGAAAAAACAGCTTCCTGGTGTTGCAAATCCGCTTGAGGAAGGCTGGGGTGAGGTTTGGTGAGGAGCTGCTTGGCACTTGTTAAAAGGCACACGAAGGTGGGGATGGGATGGGGTGGTGCCTTGTTGGAGGATTAACTTGGGCTTCTTCCAGGTGGGGTGTTCTGGGAGCTGACAATGCCCTGCCACAGTGTCTGCCAGGGTGGGGGAGGAGAGCTCCGTACCCACAGTGCCAGAGGATCTGTCAGCACAGCTGGGCTGTGAAGATCCTGCAGAAACATCTGAGCGTGTTCTCGGGCTAATGACGGTGCCACAGCCAATGCTGCCAAGGGATGAGTGTGTGCCCAAGTGCTCCCTGACACACCTCTTAGCTGGTCAGTGGTCTGAGAACTTTCCCTGTGGCTCTCCTGCCTGCCACTGGATGTGGCTGGACAAACTCTTCAAGTTCCCAGAACGTGTCGAGGAGAGGATTGAGTGGATCCCGTGTTTCTGTGACCGTTTCATGCCAAGGGCCGCGGTTGAGCTCGGACTGACATCCAGGGGGCTGTTCTCTCCTTGCCTTGAGTGCACAGATCTGGTATTGGAATTTCAGTCTCCATTTTGTAGGTGGGAGAAGAACCACCCACCCTCGAGGCTGAATGATGCCCTGTTTGTGTCGGGGGCGTGGGCAGCACTGGCTGGACTATACGTACTTTCCGCTTCGGTCCCGAGGATGCCATGGGCACTGGCTGGGGACTCTGGGGCACATGCTGGTGTTGGCACTGCGTGGCATTGCTCCTGGGAGCACAGCCTGCCCTGTGGGTCCTGCTTCCTGCTCCCCTCCATGTCTGAGGTCATTCTCTCACTTGTGTGGTGAGGGAGGATTGATCTGAAGGTGTTTCTTTACCTCTCCTTTGTTTTACTGCTTCCTGCAAGGGCTGCCCGAGGAACCTCTCTCTTGTAGTTCAGGGAAGGTTAGCTCAGGTTTAAACCACTAGGTTGTGGTTGTTAAGTCTTAGTGACATATTAAGTGTTTAATATCGAAGTGCATTATCTTCCCACCCACATCCCCCGTTGGAGATGGGTTGAGGGAAATCGTTGGTGCCCACATCTATTCGGATGCTGCCCGGCAGAGCTGGATAAATGGCTTCCTCCTGGCCCTCTGCTTTTACGTTTAGTTCCTGCCCTAATTAGCCATGAACGATGGCGTTGGTGGAGATCTTGTGACTGCATCAAACGCAGAGATTTCGGGAACGTCGCCGCGCTGCCCGAGGGGGCACCTTGCACGGTGGGACGCGTCGGCAGCATCACAATTCCCAGTGCTCCATCCGTGGTTCTGCAGCCAGCTTTGGGCCAAAGCAGTCATAACCCAGCCAAACCAGTGTCCCCAGTACCTGGTGGCAGGTGCCCTGGTGCTGCCACCTCTGCCCGGTGCTGGTGCAGGTGGAGGCGGGAGAATCCGCCTTAATTGCTGGGACGCATCTAATCGTGTTACAGCTTAATTTCTAGGCCCTTGTTTAACTCGTGCAGTACATCAGAGGCTCTTGTGAAATGTGATGTGCTGGAGCAGCAGCACAGGAAAAAGCTCTGCCTTCTGTGAAGCCAGACTGTTGCAGAGTAATTTGTTTTGTAAGATTTTGAAAGGCAGTGTTGCAATCTGTAACAGTAGAATAGTGGGAAGATGGTCAGGTGGTTCTTGGGACTTCAACAGACAGATTTCATGTCTGTGTGTTTTTGCAACACCTTTCTATAAAGGGAAACATAATTTAAAATATGATTACTTAGTGTTGTAACAGTCTTCTCAAACGTTTTTGCATTATGCAGAGATCATTATCAGAGGCTGATATTAACTTGCAAAGAATATTATGCAAATCATTCTCCTGTTCTTCTAAAAAGAAATTTCCTTCATAATGCAAAGCGTGACAAAAAAAAAATTGTGCAGAGGCTTTTGGCAAAATTACATTCAGAAGATGTAACAGTTTTTCTGCTTACTAGCACAATCCGTTTCTGCCTTTCCACTGGATTTGCTCAACTCAAGCTGATAAAGGCTGAATTTTAAAACGAGAGCTGGGGCTGGGGGGGAGTGTGTTGGACCTGGTGGGTTCAGGAATAGACAGGGAGGTGTTCTGTGCTTGGATCGTTGTTTCAAATCCGTCCTGGTGGTGATTCCAGGCTCTGACGGTTCTCGGCTCCTCGTCGCTCTCCGGAGTGATTTGGTGGTGGTTTATTTGGCAGTGCTTTGTATTCCGTGGGTCTGGGGTGCTCAGCATCACCCTTACCCTGAGTAGGAGGTCCTGGGCTGAGGTGCACCTTGCAGGGTGAGACTCCCCAGTGTTACCCATTTATTGCTCTGTTCAGCCTCACTGGTACCAGTAAGAGCAGCCGGGACGAGGGGCATCGCCCGGGTGCTGGGGGGTTGGACCCTGGACACCAGCGTGGACAGGTGGACCTGCCCCCAGGCTGTCCAGCCTTCCCAGAATCCAGAATCCATTAAGATTGGAAAAAACCCTCTAAGATCAAGTACAGCCTGTGACCGACCCCCACCTTGTGAACCAGCCCAGAGCGCTGAGAGCCTCATCCCGCCTTTCCTTGAACTCCTGCAGGGGTGGGGACTCCCCCACCAGCCTGGGCAGCCCTTTCCATGACAAAATTCCTCCTGATGTCCAACCTGAGCCTCTCCTGGCACAGCCTGAGGCTGTTTCCTCTTACCCTGTTGTTTGTTACCCAGGAGAAGAGGCTGATCCCACCTTTCTCCAACCCCCTGTCAGACAGGTCTTCCTTGAGCCTCCATTTCTCCATCCTTGGCATCTTCATTCCATTTCTCCAAACATCAGCACATTCCTGAAGGTAATCCTGGCCTGGCTGAAGCGGGTGAGGGTTTTACCACTGCCTTCATCCCTCCTCCATCTATTTTGTGTGTGTTTTGTGTGTGTTACAAACTGGTTGCATCAGTTCAGAGCCGCCCCATTTCTCACTCAGAAACCAGACTCTGCTAAAATCGAGCCGATTGCTTTATGGCTATTGGCTCTTCTGCTCTCGTTATAGATCGCTTGAAAAATATAGAGCCTAATAAATATTGTAAATGGCTAAAATATTTGCAGGCTGTGCATGACAGTCGGGTTTGGAAAGGCTCATTTGCTGTAGAGCCCCGTTTTCCAGGCACTTAACACCATTTTGAAAAAAAAACCCGTAGCATTTGTCCCGGATTTTTTTAGGCATTTCTCAATACAAATTTGATTGAGAAAAGTCAGTAATATCCAGACATGCAGATTGAATTACGGCGTCACAAAATGGCAGGGAGAGTTTTCACTAAGACGGGAAGTTTTCAGGCTCTTTTCTCTTTTTTTTTTTTTTGGCTCTGGTTAGATAACTCAATATTCAAAAATCAAACCAAATTAGATAAATAAACTGGAAGTCGTAGTTAGCATTCGTCAAGCAACTTAGGCTGGCTGTTCCAGCAAGGAGTGACTCCACCTCTAGCTGCAGGGTTCCCCTGTTATGGACGGGTGAATACTAATCCTTGTTTATTCTCTGCTGCAGAGAAATGGATTTATCCGGAGTTTTCTGTCTTGAGCAGGAGCGGGATTGGAACACCCGGGGTGGGTGTGATCTGCCCCTTGAATTCCACCCTTCACACCTTCTGCCGACACCAAATACCTTTTCTGGGGAGAATTTTTAACCCCCTGAAAGTGCCCCCAGGTTTTGGTTGGGTGGTGATTAGAGCAGTGAGGGGTTACATGGGTTGGCTTTGCCTTGGGCTCCCCGGGGCGTCTCCTGGGATCAAACTCCTGAGGGAGCTGCTGGTTGAGCATGGAAGCCATGGATGAATTCCTTGGAAAGAGAGACTTTGTGGGTTTTTTTAAAGATTGTGTGGAGGGATGGCTCATCATCTGGGTTTCTTTGTTTCTGGAATGTTCCGTGGCACAGACCTGCTGGTGGAGTGGTGTTAAAGCTGCAAATCTCTGTCTGGTCTCCTCTTGAGGAGGGTGATGCTGCCAAATACAAATCAAATATTTTGCTCTAAGCTTTCATATCATTTTTTTTACAGTCCTTTTGACTGTAATTCTTTGAGTTTTATGGTATTTCTTAGAAGAGCATTTGCAGGGCTGATCATGGAGCTCCTTCCTGGGAGTGTCCAAGGCCAGGCTGGAGCAGCCTGGGATAGTGGAAGGTGTCTCTGCCCGTGGCAGGGGGTGGAATGGGATGAGCTTTAAGGTCCCCAACCCAAACCATTCTGGGATTCTCTAATTCCCTGTTTTTTCCCCTGTTTCCCAAATAACCTCATTGCAGACTGTTCATATCCACAGTGCCTTTTATTCTTTACTGCCCTACAGGTTTTCTGTTCCCACCTGCCTCATGTTCTTCCCATCAGTCATTAACAAAACCAAAGCAGAGGCCAGCTTGGTCTTCTGCTGCCTCTGTGTGTGCTGGAGGGAAACCCTTCCCACCAGAGTGAAAATTCCAGCTGGTTATGGAAATCATGGGGAAGGGGAAAAAAATAATATTCAAAGCTGGTTTAGTTTGTGAGTGGATGTCTTGGAAATAAGTGATACTGATGCACAGCACAGGTTATTCTCCTGTGAATTATGGACTTGCCCTTCTGTGAGCGTGATTCTGCCTCACGATGTGGGAGCAGATATTATAACCTTGAAGAATCTTGTAGGGCGTAAAAGTTTTAATTAAAAATCTGCCTTGGTTGAGGGTATTTCGGTTTGGTATGAACGTCTTCATTCCTTTTGAAAAAGAATTAAATGAAACCCTTAGTATTCCTCCTTTTCTCCTTTTTTTTTTTTTTATTTTATTTCTGCATATTTATTCTTGAAGTTGAAGCATTAGAAAATAATTGAGTAAAACAAAATCCACAAGGCTTCAAATTACCTCCAGCTTAATGTTTTATTTAAAAGGTTTGCTAACTGACATTCTTTATAATGAATTAGGTCACGAGGCTCTAAAGAGTGTTGTCGGTTTTCTTTTTTACATTTAAATTTGAGGCTGCTTCCCTTGAAACTCGGGCTCTGCTGCCGGAGCCGTGCACGGTTGTGACTCCCCGGCTCGGGGAATCTCGCTCTAATTATTCTCAATCACACTTGTGCAAATGAATATATCCATGTTTGGAGGATCGAAGTGGTGTTGTCATGGCAATCTCCGTAAGGTCAGGAGGAGCTCGTGGATATTGTTCACCGCCTCTCCCGGGGGACTTCTCCTACCTTTGCGAAAGTATGGATTTGCAGGGTTTGGGGGGGATAACTTTTAAAGCTCGGGTTTTGTAGTCATTTGGTTCAAAGGATTCGCTGTTTCCAGCTGAGGTTCAGGTGAAGGGGGTGATGGGCGGGTGGCTCACTAGTTGTCTTCCTCTGGGCACCACATCCCAAGCCAGCACATGGACCAGGCTCGCTCTGGAAGGTGGGATCCACCTTTGGTTGGAAGCACCAACCAAATTCGTTGGCGCAATGTGCAGGGCCGAGCTTTGACTTGGGTTCTTGGGGGAGAGTTTTGCTTGTGTCTAATTAAAAAACCCAACCCAAAAAGCAGACTAAAGCAAACCCTCCCCCCTCCTCCAAGAGAGCAACAAACCCCCAAAAGAGCAGCAGAAAACCCAACCCAACAAACCCAACTCTGTGTTCTTGGGATGGAGCAGCCTGGTCTAGTGGAAGGGATGTCAACGGAGGGAGGTTGGAACGAGATAACCTTGAAGGTCCCTTCCAACCCAAACCATTCCATGATTTGATGATTCTTAATTGCAGAGGTGGTGGTAGCTGGAGCTGTAGCAATAGGGAGACTGTCACCCCCCATCCATCCCTTCCCTCGCTGACCGTAGCAGGGCCGGGAGCGCTGGCGGTGCTGGAGGCACGGAGGGTGCTGAGCACTGCAGTCACTGCAGAGGAATGTGGGCAGGGACACACATGCCCTGCTTGGGCTGAGCTCTCCTCTCCTGAGAAAAAAAAAGAAAAAAAAGATGCCAAAGTCACAGGATGGTTTTATTTGGGTTCTGCGAGGCAAGAAGTTGGTAACAAGGTGCATCTACGTGGATGAGCTGCAAAGGGGAGTCCCCGTGAACTTGGAGCTGTGAATTCTGCAGTTAGCTTTAATTCTAATTTAAAGGGAAAAATAGGATATGTAACAATGATCCAGCAGGTTAATTTTGTTTAATAACATGTATGGAAACATATTGCATGTTTGGGCGCAGCAGCAGCACCGATGACTTTGCAAGTATCTGGTGTGGTAGGACAAAGGAATTCACTCAAATTGGAATTCATTAAAATTGGAATTCACTAAAAATGTCATTGAACAAGTCTTGGTTGAGGTGATCCATGTGCTCGTGGGTTTAGGGTTTTGTGTTTCTAAGTTCTTTTTTTTGTAAAAAACCCAAAACCTAAAGGAAGCATAATCCAAAATAAGTGGTTTTTATAGAGAGCCATCAAAGCATTTTGATTTGCAGCTGAATTCGTGTTAAATCAGCAATTCTTTTGCTAATCCAAAGTATACATAGATATATTTGTATATTTATACATACATAAAGATGCACATACACACAGCCCCGTCTTCCTTTGAGCTTCAGACAGCTCTGGCACATCCCTATATAAGATTTTTTTATGTGCAGGTTTCTTGGTTTGAAAGATCTGATATTTTTTTTTACTGATTGATATGAATATTCTACAAAAAGATACGAGATCCACAGTGGAAATCACAAGAAAATCTTAAACTTTATTGGCTGTAGAAGAGCCATGAGTGTTCCTGCAGGGTGATGTGTGTAATCAGCACTTAATTGCTCCTGGTTGCCGTGTCTTCCAAGGTGTTGAGCCTCACTGATCGTGTCCTCTCACACCCAACATGTCCTCACCCATCAGGGCAAGGAAACAGGTTTTCACGGGTTTTTGCCCCTGGCAGGTTTTCAGACTGGTTTGCCCGTCCCTGCAAGGCCTGGCTTGCAGAGCCCCTGCCCTGCCCGTGGATGTCCTGGCATGGGGAGGGTCCTGCACGTGGCAGGGAACACCCCAAACTGTCACCACCTGCTTTAAAAAACCCAACAATACACCAAGCCATTGGAATTTATAATTAAAGGGCTCTTCACGTTTAAAGAATTATTTTAAATAAGCCTTTCTCGCTGCTTTCCGCCGGGGAGCTGGAGCAGAGTCTGGGCCCCAAAGGGAGCTGGTTTTCTCAGTTGACCTTCTGGCACATGGGATTTCTCATTGACTCTGTGCTTCCAGGGCATGCCAGAAACCCTCTGAACAACTTATTGTGACTTATTCTGGCTTGTACACCCAACACCTGGAGAGATGGGCACCCCACGTGAGGGGCTCTGTGTCTGCTGAGGTTAAAAAATGCTGGGAGAGTCATTAACTGCAGCTTCTGTAGGATTTAACGGGGCTTCAAAACCCTCTGATTATCCCCGGCGTTGGCTTTTGTCGGGCATTCCGTTGACTAACATGTCCCTTTCAGCTTTGGTGACAATAAAATGTGAGTAAGCAGAAAACTCGAATTTCTGAACGATGGCTTGTGGCAATTTCCTAATTTCCTGAGTGAGCCCAGGCTTCTTGGCGTTTCGTTCCTGTGCCAGAAAGACTATTTGCTCATACAAAGTTCTTTCATTGTAATAGGAAAAAATCAATTTGATTACTTTCATGTCAGCATGCATGTCTAATGGCTTAGAAGTTATTGCAGCCATAAAATATACAGTATCATTTCTCTCTCACTCTGGAATTTGACAGGATTAATATAGTCAGCATGAAATCTTAGTCATAAAGTCGACCATAAGTGATGGTAAAATTAGCTGCTGAAATCGTCTGCTTATGGAAAGCATCTTCTGTTTTTCCTTCTGGGAAAAAATACCCAGGGGCTGGCTGGGAACAGAGTGCAGAGATGTCCATTTCTGCTCCTGCTGTTCTAAGCAGGCAGAGCTGTGATGTCCCCGGTGGCCTGGAGTGTGGTTTGACTGGTTGGGCAGTGGAGGTGGTGGTGGGGCTGGGCTCGGTGGTCACGGCTCTCATGATGTCATTCCCTGTGTGAGCCAAAGTGAATCTCACTGCAGGGCCCACCAGAGGCTGGAGTTGGGTTAGAAATGGGCAGCTGGGATGTCCCCACTGATGGTGTGTGTTCTCCAGCAGTGGGTGAGGTCTGATGGATCTCATGGGATGCCCTGGTTCATCTCATGCAGAACAAGCCTTGTTGTGCTTGACACGCTGTTCCTTTCCATGGGTCAGTGCTCCAGTGAGGTGATCCAGGTCCAGGTGAGGTGACCATCACCCATGGCTTTAGTGGAAGCCTTTCCTGCTGCTGCCTTTTTCCTGGTCACCCTCTGTCCTCCTCCCTTGGGAATGGGGCTGGTGACCTTGATGGGGGCCAGAAATGCTCGGTGGGGACCCAACGTGCTCTGAGCTGAGATTGAGAAATCTCTGCCTGAAGCTGAGTTTCCTCTTGCTGAGCGGCTGCACTGGGAGCCAGCGAGGAGCCCAGTGGAAGGCTGGAACAGCTGCTCCTTCCTGCTCCCCCACCTCCAAACCTGCCCTGGGAAGTGCAGATGAAGTGCTGGCGTTAGGCAGGCAGGTGATCCTTCCCCAGCCCAGCCTTTGAACTCCCTGGTAATGGTTTTGTTTCATGACGTCTTGTTTCGGCTGCCTTGGGTAAGGTGGCCACAGCAGAATTTTCTGCTTGTGAAGCTCATTCCAGAAAGAATTAGGGAGCTTGGTGCTGGTATCTTGAATATCAACTGTAAAATTAGACCAAGGGAACACAGCATCTTGCATCTGGGCATTAATTACCCATTCCATAAGGCGCTAGAGCAGGGGTTTGGGGCCAGGCCTTGACCAGGCTTTGGGAGGGGAAACTTCTGCCCTTTGAGCCAAGACACGCAGGGTTTTGCTTCTCCAGGGAGGTTTGGGGGTCCCTCACGTTGTATCTGAATGCTCCTGCCTCTTCTGGAAGCTGTCCTGCTGGTTTCTCATGTTCTGCCTGCCTTGGCAGCCCGATGTGAGAAGTTAATATCTGGTCATTGGTTTTGGCTGCATCTCCAAGGCAACTTCATTCATAGGCAGCTCCGGGTTCATACCGATCCGGACATGCCTAGATGACTAACTCCCTACTCCTGTTACACTGTCCCAGAAGAGCTGTTAACTCCTTCAGCCCAGGTGGGTGTGGGAAGGGGCAGACAGAGAAGGTGGATACCATAAATACCCAGCAGATCCCACCTCCTCTGTTCCCCTCCGTCCTTTCTGCTTTGGTTTCCTTCCCAGCACCTTTGCTGGAGAGCAAAGAGCTCGTCGCTGTTCAAGGTCCTTCTCAGTGCAGAAAGGTCTCAGGCTACGTTTGTTTTCCCTGGAATGACTGTTCTTCATTATCCTTTGGTTTGGGCAGAACGTTGTCTTTGGGATCTACACCTACTGCAAAATTTGATTTGGGAAAAAAAAAATGGAATTTGGCTGTGAAGTGGCATCGCACCCTGAAATGCAGGAGAAGTTTAATTCCACATTTCATGCAAACCAGGGGAGGGTTTTCCTGCAAGGCGTGAGTGATGAGGTGAGACCCCTGGATTCCCAGGTGTGCTCAGGGTCTGTGAACACTGCAGGACAGAGCTGTGACAAGTTGAATTTGGGGACACCCTGGTCCCTTGCTGACGTGCCTATTTCTGTGTGAGTGTGTCAGATACAGATTTACAACCCCCAGAGACTCCTTTGATTCTCACCGAGAGATGCAGGAAGGAGGAAGATGAGCCAAACTGGGGTTTTTGGTGTTTGTTTCTCTCCCAGCAGTGCCGAGAGGGGCTGTTGCAGTTGATGATGATTTGTCCTTAAAATCCACAGCACTCGCTGGGATGAGTCCTGAAGTTCTGGTCCCAGGAAAGTGTCTGACCCCAGGAAGGAGAGGGACTGGGAGAGCATCAAACAAAGCTTGGCTTGAACCTGCTGAGCATCACAGAATCGTGGAATGGTTTGGGTTGGGAGGGACCTTAAAGCTCATGTCTTTCCAACCCCTCTGCTGTGGGCAGGAACACCTTCCACTGGACCAGGGTGTTGGGGTGCCGTGCTTCCCTCTGCTCTTGTGTGTTTGGATGATCCATGGATCCACCCTGGGTGTCGAGGCACTGCTTTGGAGGCCCTGGAGGTGATTTGGCAGGAGCACAGGCACAGGCAGGAAAAGCACCCCGGTGTCTGGGGTCACATCCGTGCCCTCCACGCAGCCTAAGTGGGACATCTCGGCAGGAATCAAGGGTCAAGATGTACAAACCTGAAACCCTGTTGATTTTTTAATGCATTTGGGAGGATCTGTTACCTTGAAAACATCAGGCAGAGGATTAAACACGCCAGGAATGTGACCCCGCTGTGGCTCAGTGGGATGAGGCTGTGGAGATGTTGGTACCTGGGGAAAAGTTATTAAACATGGAAGAGATTATCCCAAAGACCTGGGCTGGAGTTTGGTTGGAGAGTATCTCCCACTGTCTGGCCACCTCCTTTCCCTTCCTAGAGAGGAAAACCTGCTGTCCACGGAGCTGCTCTAACTCTTAAATTTTAATAATAGATTACCATTAGTATCAGCCTTATATAATGCGCAGCTCATTATTGCTTACTCAGAATAATTTCACAGCCTCCTTATAGAACCTTGGAACTTTATTTGCTGAGTATAAAATATGCAGAAATGCATGAATAGTTTTAAGACTCGGTACCCTAAACTAATACAGTGTGCTGCTTTTTTTTTTTTCCCCTGCACCATGATTGAAGTCAAATTAACATATTTACCTTCAGTGCTCCCAGGAGTAGCATTAAAAAATTCAAGAGGTGATTCAGAATAGTCTCCGATTTACTGTGTTTAAAGCTGGATTTCGGTTCTTAGTAAAACCACGCGAGCACTTGACTCCCTTGCAGCTCTGCAGCCTCTTTCCTCCCCGTGAAGGTCCTTGGACTTAGCAAGAGATGGGAGAAGTGTTATTAATGCTGCATTCCCCAGAGGAAGCTTTTTATCTTATTTTATTTTATTTTATTTGTTTTTCAGGGTGGGGGAGAAAGCAGGGCCAAAGAGTAAGGGAGGAAATGAGTTATAACGAGTGGCCTGGAAGTGTAGCTGCTATTTTAATCTGGACTAAGGAGAAATATAGAGGGTGATTTGTCTTGCTGCCCGTGAGCCCTGGCTCGCTCCGTGGTGTTGGGTTATGTCATCATGCTCTGCTTGGGTTTATCTCTCCGTGATAACTGTTTCCTGGAGCTTGATTTTTGCTCTGTGGTGGTGTTGTCTTCCCAGGAAGAAACGCCATGTAAATGTGGGGTAGGAAATGGAAATGGTTGTTTTATTGCCCGGTGGTTTATTCTTTCCAGGGATAGCCAGGCGCTGTCCTGCCTGGGCCGTGATTTATTCCCACAGCTCCAGTTCAGCTCCTGGAGCTCCAGGGATTTCAGAATCACCAGTTGGGTTTCAGGAATTCCAATCCTCCTCCAAAGCCCCAGGATCCTCCACCACCATCACCTCTGTCTTTAAAACATATAAATGCTCTCACTTTCCCTGACGAGTTAAATATTCCCAGGAGAGGATCTGTGTGTGTGGACACACTTCGCTTGGCTGGACCAAATCATCACCCTCTGAGTGGGACAAATCTGCCTGAAAATTCTCTTTACCATAGTGAGATACTGCAGTGGGGTTTTCTCCACGCCTGCTGCTCGATTAGGAAGTTGTTTCAGCAGATGTTGTTTCCTAAGAAAATGGGTTAATGCTTGGTGGTTAGAACGGTGTGGCAAAAAAGCTGATTTGTGGAGGGGGGGGTTTGGCTAATTGCCTTGCAAGAGTTACAGAGCGTTGCAGCAAATTTCCTGGATTTCGCAATCGCGATGGTTCTGGTTTAACTGGCCAGAAAGATTTGCAAAAAATACACAAATAAATGGAAAAAGAGAGAGGCAAATCCCTCGCTGGCTTGCTGCAAAAAAACCCTCAAGGGCCTTGTGTCTGGGGTGAAAAGTCTCCAGGTCTGAGCAAGTGGTTGAGTCTCAGGGTCGAACTCTCTCTAGAATTCCAGAAGAGTTGGGGTTGGAAGGGGTCTCAGAGCTCATCCAGTTCCACCCTCCTGCCCTGGGCAGGGACACCTTCCAGTGGCCCAGTTGGCTCCAGCCTGGCCTTGGACACTCGCGGGGATGGGGCAGGACAGTTCCCCACCATTGCCTCGGCTCGTGGGGCTGGTCACACCATTACTGGTGGAACTGGGTGCTGCTGTGGGCTGGGAGAGCGGGGAAGAGTTTCCATCTGCACTCAGGGAAGGCAGCAATTCAGAAAAACGGGCCAGCACACAGGAAAATGCAAATCGAGTGTTGCTATTTCTACGAGAATCGCCGTGAAAAGACTTTTACTGTGTCGGAAAGAGCGATGGTGATGAACTGGTGGGGCTGGAAAAGGCTCTGTCCTGCACTGCCCAGCCCCAGGGAAGGGTGGCCATCCTTCAGCCACTCCTACCATCCTGTGCCACAGAGAAAACCTGTTCCTGGCCCCAAAATTCCCAGCGCCACGTGCCGGCACAGCCCCGGGTCGGGGACTCGCAGCGTCGGCCAACGCCGCATCCCCTGCTGCTGGTTAAATCACTAATTAGATTCCATCTGAGCAGCAGCATAAACCAGCAATAAATGGACTTGGCTTCATAAACTTAGCACTTAAATATTTTCCCAGGCTGGGGAAAAAAAATACCCCAACATTTGCTTTCCGTGCAAAACATATAAATCTTGGAAAAGTTCCCGAACTTCCGTGTTTAACTGTTCAGATCCGTGCATTTGTAGGATAGAAGTGGTTATTCCTCTGCATAATTATTTTTCTGATTTCAAAGGAAGCTGAAATGTTTGTGAGGAAGGCATTTTAAGCGAGTGGTGGATGTGGGGGTGAAGGAGAGTGAAGGGAGGGTCAGGTTGGATGGCGATGGCTTTGCTGTTGGAAAGGAAGCACCTTCCTCTCATCCCCTCCTCGCCAGGACTAACCACAAATTCTGCTTTTGCCATTGTGTTTTGGGCTGTTGCTGCTCGTCTGGTGAGTTTTAGTGAACCCATGCATCTGGTGGTTGGTTTCTTTTTAATTCTGCCACAGTACAAGAGCTGTTACTGGAGTTTATTTGAATATTATTTGTTTGAATGCGCAGTTCAGACTGTGGGTGCTGTATCAAACGCAGGCTCTGCCCTCCTTCCCAACTCCCCACTGCAGCTGGATGCTCCTTTATTTCCTGCTCTCCCCCTCCCTCGTGTTCAGCCCATGAGAGCCCCTGCTGTAACTGTTTAAATACAGATACACAGAGCAGAGATTTATTTTTGTATTAAATCACTTTCTCATCAAATCCCTGAGGAGATGCTGTGGAAACCCGTCCCTGGGGCTGGTGTGAGGCACAGCCTGGGTTGGCATCGTCCTGCCCTGGGCTGCGGGTGCCAATGGGGATGGAGATGAAGAGCAAAGTCCTGCCTGGAACGGGGCAGGATTTGGGCTGAGGGCAGGTGAGATGAGTTGGGGGGGCTCCTTATTTGATGGACTGTAAAAACCAAGTTTATCAGGGTCCCTCAGAGCTGGGAGACGGTGGGATTGGAGTGCACCAAGCAGGAATTCCCCCAGGATGGAGATGTGCTGGAGGAGGAGCCTTTCCAGCCCATTCACCCTTCATGACCACCATGAACACGCACTTTGAAAGATAAATCAGAGAAAAAACACCCCAATACCCATCCTCAGCTCCTCCCCACAGCACCCCGTGCCCTGCTGTCATTGCACTCCCTATTCCAGAGGTGGAGATGTTTAATTTATTTGGGTTCTCCTCACTCACACCTTTCTGTTTCATAACAGTCATCACTGCTGGGTTTGGCCGGGAGGCAGCAGAGCTGCTGAGCTCCCTGTAATCCAGGAGTGAATCAAAGCAACTTTTTTTTTTACAAAACAAGATTCTCTCTCGCCGTTGCAAAAGAGCTTTGGGGAAATCTGGTTTTTGTGGTTAAGGATCTTACTCTGATGCACAAGGAAAATTATGTGTAGCTTTTATTTGGCCCAAAGGATTCTTACAACATTATCCGTATTTCCTTTAATTTGTGGGATTTCTAGTAAATGGGCTTAAAAATAGGTCTGGGCAAGATGCCAGGGTACATAAGAAGAGCAGAAAAGCTTTGCAGGCTGCGAGCAGCTCGCTTTCACTTCTCCCTCGGCGCGGGCTGGGGGCACCGAGCGGTTGCTCACCTTCTGGGGTTAAAATTTAGTGACGTCTCTGGAATTCTTTGGAAGTTGATATTACAGAAAAGATCTTTTAACTCTTTCTTAGAACCGAGGGGATGGTGCTGTTGAGCTGGACACGAGTCTGGGAAGGGGCAGGACGAGCTGTAGCACCAGGGGAGGAGAAGAGCAGGGAGGGGGATGTGGGAAGAGCCCCCACAAAATCCCTGGAGCCGCTCACCGATGGGATTTGGAAACGTGATGTACAAGTAGGAGCAAAGCGTGATGATGATAAACATGGGGTTTTTTTAAAATTTCTTTCCACTTTTCATTCTCAGAAGTCTCTTTAAACCTTTTGTTAAAAGGGAGAAACCCCGTGAGGGAGAAGCAGCTCTGCTGAGTGCCCAGCTCCCTTTGGTCTTCTTTCAAAATCAGTCTCAGTTCAAGTGACTTAAAAATGCCTTTTTCCCCGGGGACAGCCACCCACAAAAGCCTTTCATTAAGTGGGTTTGTGCAGGGGAAGGTAAGTGGGGAAGGATCATCCATCCAGGCTGCCTTGCTCTGTGTTCTCTGCTGGGCCAGGGCACCTTGTGGCTTCCCAAAAGATGTGGGCTTTGTCCCACTTCCCTAAAATTTAGTTCTTTGGATTTTCATTAAATCTTGGGGCATAAATCTGTAAAACTTTGAGTCCCGTGGATGCTGTGCCTCTCTGTTGTATCTTTTGGGGAGAGGAAGAGGAGGAGCAGGGAGCTGGATGAAGCTTAGGAGGGTTTGGGTCAGTGTGGGGTCTGAGCCTGGGGAGGGACAGGGTGGCAGCAGGGCCAGCGTTGGGTTGTGGTTACAGTGCTCTTGAACTAAAAATGTGCATTTTCACGTGTTGGTGGTGATGGACTTGCATAAAACCAAGAGGATTTTGTGGTGCCTGATGCAGAAGCGAGTTGTTCAAGGGAAATTATTTATGCCACTGGCAGTAGTGTGCTAACAACAGTTTGTGTCCAAGGATTTTGAGGTGCCTCACAGGTATAAAGTCTTCTGATGCCCCTGTGAATTGAGGGGAGTGGGATCAGTTTGTTTGTACAGGTGAGGACACCAGGCCTCATCCCTGTTTTCCCCTGTTTCCTTATCCTGGGCTGCACCAGGACTGTGCTTTTCCCTGAAAGTCGACGAATAGAGAGTTGTTGTGGAAACCAACCCTCCAGGATGGTGGTGGCTGGGCACTGAACTCCCACAAGCTGCTGCCAGCAGTTCCCCAGCATCCTCCCCAGAGGAGGCAGGTGGGTTTGCTGTAGCTCCTGCAATAAGGGATAATACTTGGGATGTATCTGGAGAGCACATCCCTGGCACCAAACCTCTCCATGGCAGAGCATCATAGAGCATAGAGCCTTTTCCGTGGGACTGATGCTGGAGGGTGCTGTGGAAGCGCCGTGGGGCAGCTCCTGGCTCCGAGGGCTCTTCTGTGGCTGAGGAAAAAAAAAACAGAGCAGAGAAGAACACTGTGTGCTGCCTCAGCACGGGTTTGGTACGCTGTGAGCAGAAATCCTCTTGTTTCCCTCTGGACATGGAGCTGCTGAGTGCCAGCTCCCCCAAAACTCCTCTTTCCTCTTTAAACCTCGGGATTGAGCAGCTCCCAGTCCCGCTGTCCTTCCTGCTGGTCCCGCAGCCATCCCGGCACTGGGGCACAAGTTCACGTTCCAGCTGATTCTTCACGTTTGCCTCCTTTGCTGGAGATCAGCTTTCCTGGCTGCTCCTGGTGTTCCTTCAAAGACCAAGGTTAAATGGGTGGTTTGGTGGGACTGGCGGGTTTTTAGGGACGATTTTTGGGAGATGAGCTGGTGTTTCTGGGGGGTCACAGCTGAGATGCTTCTGGATCCCTCACCAGGAAAAGGGCTGGGATTTATCAGTTCCCTTCTTAAAACAGTGTCATCCTGCTCCCCACAGCATCAGACCCCTTGATTTCCCTTTTTAAAAATAATTGGATTCGTGTGTATGTGATTCGGGGCTTGTTTCCTATTTTTTTGTTGTTGTTTTTTTTTAAAAAAAGATTTTTAACTGAGAGCCAGCAAATTTAATATTTCCAGTGTCTTGGATGTGTTGTGATTTACATTTGATTTTAGGCGTAATTAGAAATGCAAGTGGAGCGCTTTGTGTTTTACCTCTGCTTCAACTATTTATGGCACGATATGCAAATGAGGCAAGCTATGAATATTAAAGATTCGAGTACGTTACAAAGTATCACTGTCTTTAATGAGTTGGGTAATGGGCACGGGGCTTTAGCTCGACTTTTAATAGGGAGGTATTTTATGTTGTGTGCCGCTCCGGGAGGGGGTTGCTTCCATCCCAGGAGAGCAGGGCTGGGATTTAAACCCACTTTGCGAGAGGTAGGTGAGATTTCCAAGCGTTCCCATGACGAAGGCGGCTGCGGCTGGCGGAGGGTGGTGATGGATTATTTCACAGGGACTCTTTGCAGTTCCCGTCTAGGTCAATCCGATTCGTCGGCTGCGGCGTTGGAGAAGGATCCGAGGATATGGAAGCGCTCGGCGACCTTTCAAGGTGCTTTTTGCAGCACTGGGAGGGAATCTTAAACACCCTCCTGCCAAAATGGAGCTGCTGCTCCGGCGGCACCGGCACCCCAAGAAAATTCATTAGGCGGCTCCTCCATAATTAGTGGCAGAGAGTTATTGGGGGGGGGCTGTTGACATGTCTGAAGGTGTTTGAAGGAACGTCTTATCCACTGGGGAGCAGAGGGGTGGGAATGGGTTAACCCCTTCCTGGGGGAAGAGCCTGGGCAGGCTGGGTTTAGTGTAAATCAGTGTTTTAGCTCTAAACCAGTGGCTGGTTTAGCTGTAAATCGATGTTTTAGCTCTAAACCAGTGGCTGGTTTAGGTGTAAATCGGTGTTTTAGCTCTAAACCAGTGGCTGGTTTTTGTCTGTAAATGTGTTTTAGCTCTAAACCGATGGCTGGTTTCATCACTAAACCAGCACCAGGGTTGTCAACGAGGAAGGTGAGGGTGTTTTGAGGTTTAATCCCTGAAGAAGCAGCTCTGCTCAGCACCGGGGTCCCTGTGGGATGCTGAGGGGCTGCGGGAGGCGGGGGAAAAACCAGCCAGATACAGAAAGCAAAGGGATTTTATTCCAAATGGGGCTTGGGGAGGGTGGGCGGTGGGGAGGGAGAATGGAGCATGCCCCAGGGAGCGTGCTTTTCACACTGGAGGTATTTAAATTACAAATTTTGATGAGGAAGATTGTCAGCAGTATTCAAAACAGTGCTTAAATTCTTTTGAAACACTGTCGAGCTGTGCTGTGGCAGTTGAAAAGTTTGGCACACAAGAACTTGGCCCAGAAGTTGCTGCTTGGGTTTTTTTTTTTTTTTCCTTTAAAACTCAATTCATCTGTATTCAAGTGTCCCACATGCTTAAGGGAAAAAAAAAACAACCCAGGCTCCCACTGGTTTGAGAAAAAACCCTTTGCCTGCAAAAGAAGGTGCAGAATTGATTGATCTCTAATTTGGGGGGGTTCTGTGTTGGTTAATCAGCATTAATAAGTATTTATGATTTGGATAAAACCAAGGAGTTTTAAAGTGTTTGGTTCTACTCGTAAAAAACCAGCCAACTGCACTGGAATTTAGCACATATGTCCTGTCTCACTGGATTATTAATTCATATACAATAACTATTATTACTATTTTTTGATGATTGTTTGGCGTTGGTGTGGGATCAGCTCAGCGTTTGCAGCATGTCATGAGCACTGGGGAGAGTTTCTTACCTCCAGCCTCAGACCATCCTCTGCTGCACGAGGGTTGGAGCTCTGTAAAATCCCCAAATTTAAGGAATTACCTGTGCTGGGCTCCTGAAGGGACTGCACAGCAGCACAGAACCTGTCACATGTTGGGCTTGGCCCAGGAGATGTAATTGACCATTTATAGATACAAAAACTATATTGACCAGATATAATCTGTATTATATTTCATATATTCAGTCATAGAATGATGATGATGATCTCTACAATCCCGTATTCTGGGCTGCAGTGCTGTCTGGGGGGGTTTCAGGGGGTGCTACAAAAACGTTCTGAAGCTCTGGGCACAATTTGGGCACCGTTTGTTGCCTCGGGGAAGGGGTTTGTTGGGGGAGCAGAGGGGGCAGAGATGAGCAGTGAGGGCTGAGGCTCCTGCCCTGTCCCAGGATCTGTCCGCAGGGATGTTCTCCCTGGGAAGGAATTGTTTGCTCGAGTACAAGCAGCAAATGCAATGTACGAAAAATGCAGCTTTTCAGCTTTGCCTCCCTCCGCCTGGACCATCTCACGCCACCAATTTTCAGGTTTCCAGGGTTTTTGCTTAATGAGCAAACCCCTCATGTTTGCAGAACCTCCTGTGCAGCCTCGAATTTGCTGCTCTGAACCCAGAGTTCAATTCCTGCAGTCTGTACCCTCCCCTGTCTGCCAGCTTGTGTTTCCATTAAGGACCCAGCTCAGATGGAACTGTAGCTTTGCTTTATAGAGCATTAAAAGTTTAATGTATAAACGCCTCCCTTCGCCAGAACTTTTTGGCAGGGTTGTTTCCCAGCCCTGAAATTCCTGCTGAAAACATGACGATGCCCCTTGCTGCCCTTGAAGGGTTAATCACATTATGTCTATTTTTTTTAAAAAGAGCAGGGAGAACAAGCTGTAGCCAAAAGTAAAAGTCATTAATTTCAAGGCAGAGATGTAAGCAAAGTTTCCTTCCCCTCTGCAGGTTGCTCAGGGTAGGCTATGCAGTAATTGAAAAGTAAAGGCAATTGAATTACAGGCTCCTGTCCAAACCGAGTGCGATTTCTTCTTCTCCTTCTCCTTTTTTTTTTTTTTTTTTTTCTTTTTTTTTTTTTTTTTTTTTTACAACCTCCATTGCATCAGAACTAGGCAGGATTCCTGATGTTCTCATGTGTGTTAATGCTGACTCACAGACTAACTTGCACAAGAAAAAAAAAACCACACACACACACAGGCAAGCTCCACCATACTAGGTAATGAGCTCTAGCAAGAAGCAGCGTCTGATGTTTTGTAAGCTGCTTTTTATTTTTTTTTTTTTAATTGACCTCTGAAAGATATTTACTTTATTTTAAAGCTTTCCTGCTTTTCCGTCGTGGCGCACGGTGGTAGGACTGAGTCATGCATGTTGTGTATTGCCTGCTCTGCTCTAGTGTGCGAGGAGTGAGGAGAATAAGATTCAGCATGGCACTTGTCGGGGGTTTTTCTTTATTTTTGATCTGTTACGGATGGGAATTAGTGCTTGTGCTGGGCTGCTGGGGATGGGGTGCTCTCTGCTCTCCCGTGGCCGTAACTTAGTCGGGGTCTTGAGTTTTTACGAGATGGCAAAATAGTCCGTTCTGCCGAATAATCGGAATTTTTTTTTCACCCAGGTCTCTCTCCCTTTCCCTTCTCCTCGCAGCGATCTAAGGAGGGGGGGGTGGGGGGCTGGGAAATAAAATGTTGCATTTTCTATTTTCGCTTCAGTGATAGAGAAAAGGATGAGGGGGGTGGGGGGGAACTAATGAAAAAATAATGGCAATGGCACGCTCTGCCTTGGCTGAATGACGGCACTTTTCGGAGGCTGCCGGGTGGGTGACCTCGAGGAGCCGGGATGTGCCGGTGACTCACCTTGCAGCAGGACAGAGCCCGGGAGCTGGGGCTGTGCCAGGGCTGTGCCAGGCAGAGACCCCTCGGGGCAGTGCCGGGGGCCCCACGGAGAGATGCTTGGGGTTATGGCAGGGGCTCCATCAGAGACCCCGGGGCTGTGTCGGGGTCTCAGGGAGGAGGTGCCAGGGCTGTGCCAGGGTGCCCTAGGAGAGACCCCTCAGGGCTATGTCGGGGTCCCCATGGAGAGACCCTGGGGCTGTGACAGGGTCCCCAGGGAGAGATGCCTGGGGCTCTGCCGGGGTCCCTGGGAAGAGACCCCAGGGCTGTGTCGGGGTCCCTGTGGAGAGAAGTTTGCGTTTGTGCCAGGGAATCCATGGAGAGACCCCAGGGCTGTGTCAGGATCTCTGGGAGGAGGTGCCAGGGCTGTGCCAGGGTCCTCTAGGAGAGACCTCTCGGGGCAGTGCCGGGGTCCCCACGGAGAGAAGTTTGGGATTGTGCCAGGGGCTCCATGGAGAGACCCCAGGGCAGCACCAGGGTCTCCGGGGAGAGGTGCCAGCACTGTCCTGGGGTCCCCAAGCCCAGCACCCCATCCCCAGCTGCCCTGGCAGTGGGGCAGCACCCACCTCCTGAGCTGCATCCTCAGCTTTAATCCTTTCCCTTGCCCATCTTTCCTCCCCCCCCCCCATTCCCTGCCCGAGCCTTCAGCTCTGCACTTTTTCCTGGGCGAACTTTGAGGATGACAGAGCTCTGTGCTGCATGTCTGCTGCGTGGGGGTTGCTTATGTGTTACTGAGGAATATTTGCAAATTCACTTTGGGGCTCTTAATAAGGCAGAAATAATCTCCTTTCACCCATCGCCACTGGCTGCTACACTAAAAATAGGGGCCGTCCGCGCCGCTTGCCACTTGCAGCATTTCAGAAATAAATACTTTGGAGCTGCAGATCCCAGTGCTGCAGGAGAGCAGAGGAGTCTCTCGCTAGGACTGGCATTTGATTACTGAACTTAACCTTGTTTCCCTCTGTGCAGGCATCCCCAGCATTCCAGGCTGTGCCCCGAGCCCTCTGCCTTCCCCGCCGGGATTTTCTTGCCCTGGAGTGGGGGATGATCAGTTTTGGGGGAGGGGGTTGAGGTGGGGGAGCAAAGATTGTTCTTTTTGGCTTCTTGGCTCCCTGACACAGCAACATGCGGTGCAGGGAGGGGATGCACAGCTGAGACCTGAGGTGCGTTTTATTGGGCTTTATTTAACTCTTTCTTTTATTTAACTCTTTCTTTTACTTGAGGCATTACAGCAGCTCTGGGCTCGGGATGGTCCTTGGCCACCGAGTTTGCAGGGAGCTGTTGCATATTTTCCCTCGGGTTTATGTAAAAGTGCATCTCCTTTGCCTTAAAAGGGAGGGAAATAACCCCAAAGCCCGGACTGAGGGCAGGGCAGGTGGCACCCTGTGCCAGGGGGCACTGGGTGGCTTTGGTGGGTGACATCCCCCTGCCAGCCTCAAATCCAAGGGTGGGATGTTTTCCCCCCCTCTCTCCTCATTTACAGAAGAAAGAGAAGTTTCCTTTGACCCTTTGGGGCCTTCAAGGGCAGGAGTTTTCAGCTCTTTTCTTTTGAGGGGCTTTGCCTGGGGGGGGAGTGAAAGCCTTTGGCTGCTTTGTCTCCCACCCCCAGAGGGTCCCTGTCCCTTTGTCCCTGTCCCAGCTGCTGCCCAGGGCACCTTCCTGCAGGAACTGGGGGACTTTGGGGATATTTTGGGGGTTTTTTGGGGGGTGATTCACCACTGAGTCTCTTTGCATGTTGTTTGGCTAAGAAGAAAAGCAATTTAAATACATAGTCTAATTATTTTTGATTACTCCTGGGGGAGCTCTGATGGCAGCATCTTATTCTAGGTCGATGCCTTTTTCCTTTGTTGCTGCCGCCTCATCCCGACCTTTCAGGCTTTGGAGCAGGGAATTCATTTGGAAAAGAGCAAAACCTGCTTTTTTTTTCCCTCCCCCCTCCCCAAAGCAGTTGAACTCAGGGACTGAGAATTCCCAAACTCTCCTGGAAGTTGTCTCAAATAACGGCTGCATTTTTGATGAACGTCTTGTGACAAAGGCCATGACTTTACAAAAATCAGGCAGAGATGTGCCAATCGTCCTGCTGTATCCAGGAGCTGGGAAAAGAGGCTGCCATCAGAAAACCAAAATGATGAATGGTCACGTATGTCAAATAATCGAGGGAGGAGGTGTTTGCCTGGTTTTAACCCAGTTTGGTCCAAGTTTTCCCTGGTTTGGAGGTGTCCAGTTGGTGGTCTGGCACCTGTAGGGCACGGCAGCCCAAAGGAGACGGGATTTTTGGGGATGTTGATGGTGCTGGGGGCTCCTGCTGCAGCTTGAGACACAGCTCAGGTTGGTAAATGAGATTGGAAAAACACAGTTTCCATGTGCAATTGCAAAGGTCGTTTTTCCTGCAGCGCAGCTCTTCCCATGTCAGATGGGCTGAAGCCATTTCAAACCCTTCAGAAGTCACTTGGTGCTCTATTTGAAACAAAAATAATCTTATTTAATCGGGGATTCTGTGAAGTTAGACATTATCAAGTGTTACTGCATTCTTTATAGAGTCACAGTAATATTTTGTTGCTGTTGGTTTCAGGGAATGAGCAAATTCTGATTGGACTTCAAGACTTGTGTTATTGCTTGGATTTTGGGGGGACTTGGGGTGGTTGTTTGTTTTGGGGTTGGGATTTTTGGATTTATTTTTTCTCTACATTCTGCTCATAAAAAGACAAGGACAGAGGGAAGAGGAAGAAACAGAACTCCAGCAATCCTGGCTGGCAGTTCATTGGGGTGGTTTGGGCTTTTTCATCCTCCTCATATGGTTTTGCTCGTGTTCCTCAATGTTCTTTCTAGACCAAACACAGATGCTTTTTCCCCCATTTTCCTCAGAGCCATATTTTGGGATGGACCAGTTGTGTGGGGCATCGTGGTTCAAACTTCTGATCTCTCCTGGGAGGTTGTACACGAGACCTGCCAAGGCTTTGGGAGGCTGAGGCACTCTGGTGCTTCCCTCTGATGTCCTAAACCAGCACAATTTGGGTGGTTTCAAGGAGACATGAGTTGCTGCTGGCATGCCTGGCTTGTTTATGGAGCAAATTCTAAGCAATATTAATAATTAATATCTATTTTAAGTTGGCTCGTTCTGTGCTACCGAGCTGTCCTTGGCTGGTCTCGCTCATCCTGCCCCACCAGGTCCATGGGGTTCCTGCCCAGGGCCTCCCTGGTCTCTCCTCCCGCTCTAAGAGAAGTGGAAGACCTGGAAGAGAAGTGGAGGAGCTCCTTCTCCATCCATGGGCTGCTGTCACTATGGATGAGGCTTCCTGAGTGGTCAAGTAGTCAATTTTTTTCTGTAAAGCACCTTTTTGTCAGTCATTTTCACAGATCCGGAGTGGATCCATGTTTGCCAGGGCAGAGTCCATCCCTCCTCCAACAGGGGGTGGGTGGTGGGGTGTTTGGAAGAGGTTTTGGGCTCAGGCTTGGTCACTTCTGACCTGCTCTCAGAGTGTCACCTTGGTGCCCTGGCGGTGCCTTCACCTCCTCATCAGCACCAGGCAGAGATGCCAGTGCCCAGCCAGGGGGTTTGGATGAGCCCATGGAGCATTCCCAGTGCCTGGAGGTCCCGGTGTGGGCACGGTGTGGCTGTGCCGGGCACGGGGAGGCTGCAGGTCCCGTGGGATGCGGGGCAGCCGCGTCGGGGGCATTTGCTGGAGGCACAGGGGGAGGCAGCCAGCCCCAGTTTGCTGCTCTGGAGTTGGACTTAATGCACCAAACATCGAGGTGGATGTGGAAGTGGAGATCTGGGCGGGATCAGGAGGGAAGGGTCACACTGGAGCATCCCCAGCCCGGTGCTCCCTGCAGTTCCCCTCCCCTGGGGATGGCCTCACCTCTCATCTCCGAGGTTTTAACTGTGTGTGCCCGTCCAAGCAGAGCAGCTGAGCCAAATCTGAGACCAGTGGCAGAACTCAAACCGCCCCTGGGCAAGGGAGAAGTGAGCAAAGGGAGGCCCCACCCTCTTTCCCAGAAAAAAGCACCAAACATGCTCAATAAATGCGAAGGTAATTTAAAATCTGAATCCAGGAGACAATGTGACTGGGACTTCATTACTTAAGCAAATGGATTTGCTTTTAGTGGATTCAGCCACAGACTGAAAGAAGCTTTCCCCAAGGGGTAAACATTTTTCCTGCATTTGAAAGGCTTTCATGTGTTGGGGAGGGGCTGGGGGGGGCAGCAGGAGGGACTGGGGCTGCCCGAGGAGCACCTTTATTTGGGGCAGAGTTGGGCATTTCCAAAGCTCTGCTTTTGGGCGGGTGGTTTTGTGGAGCTCTCGGGGTGGGATCCTGGGGCAGGTGGGAGGAAGATGGGGGGGAAGGGATTCGGGGGATGCTGTGGAGGGGCTCAGGGGATGCTGGGCAGGATGCAGGGGATGTTGGAGGGAGATGCAGCAGGATGCAGGGGACATGCAGAGGATGATGGGGGTGCAGGAGGATTTTGAGGAGATGCAGGGACAATGCAGGACGGTGTTGTGGGGATGCAGGATGGTGTTGGGGGTATGCAGGATGGTGTTGGGGGGATGCAGGATGATGTTGGGGGGATGCAGGACAATGTTGGGGGGGATGCAGGACGGTGTTGGGGGGATGCAGGATGGTACTGGGGAGATGCAGGACGGTATTGGGGCGATGCAGGACGGTGTTGGGGCGATGCAGGGGTGATGCAGGAGGATGCTGGGGGGATGGTGAAAGGATGCAGAGGATGCTGAGGATACAGGGAATGCAGGAGGATGCCGAGGAGATGCGGGATGATGCTGGGGGGATGCAGGGAATACAGGAGGATGCAGGGGATGCTCCCCAGCCCTGCTCGGTGCCTTCCTCGGGCCGCAGGAGTTAACCAGCAGCAGTGCCAGCTCTGCAGACTGTTTGGAATAGTTTAAATGCTTTGACACTCTGGATGTACTAGATGGCAGGGGAGGCAGTTTACAGCGTAATTCATATGCAAAACTGCACTATAAATTTAAAACCTGTCTCAGTTGCCGTGGCACCACTAAGCATTTCATCAGCATACAGTACAGTATTTCTGCCATCTTTGTTTGCATTGCAGTGACTCATCAAAAGTCTGTCTTGTACCAACACTGAGAGCATTCCTCTGGCACTGATATTTCTCTGTTTTTAAAGCTTCGGTTTGAAACTGGCATTTACTTCAGGTCCCTAATCAAAGGGCTCTATTCATTGCAGAGAGCAGCCTGAATGTTAATCTGCATCCGGCCTATTCATTTAGATGCTGTGCGCTGCCGGGGAGATTTGACTTGGTAAAAGCTTCAGCTCCAGCAGATACAAACCCGGGGCTTGATACTCTGCTTTTATTTTCCCCCTCCCCTGAGCCCTCGGCGGCAGCGATCGGGGGGGACCCGGAGCCCCTCGACGAGCGGGAGCTGCTCAAGGTACGTTCGCTCCCAGCCGGGCAAAGGCACCGGGAACTTCCTCGCTTGGAAGAATTTTTTTATATCTTTTTTTTTTTTTTTTAAACCATGCAGATACAATTAAATTGGCTCCGAGTGTGTTCCCTTTTCTTCCTGTTACCCCGTGGCCTTGCAGATAGGACTTTTTTTCTTTTTTTTTTTTTGCCTTTTCTCAGCTGCAATGGGAACAGAGCAGCTCTTTGTGGGTTATAATTTTCTTTGCGGAGATTTTTTTTCCCCTAATCTCTCGCAGATAAACTTCTATTTTCCCCCCCCCTTCTTATTTAAAAAAAAAAAAATCATTCTTCCAAGCTTTCAGTACGAGTTACCCGTAGTTTTATTTTGGTAGAATTGAAAGCGAACAGGGTTTTAAATCTCTTGGACTTTTCGGGGGGGTGGGGGAGGTTTGGGCTGTGGATCCGCAGTGATTTGCTCCGCTGGAGTTTCGGGCTGCGCTGGCCTTACCTGCTCCAGCTTTGCACGAGGTCCCTCCCAACGCCAGGCTTTTTTTTGGGGGGGTTGTTTTTTTATTGGGGTGCTGGAATCAGGAATTCTCCCCACGGCCAAAAGGTACAGCTGGCCCTGAAGAAGAAGCCGGAGCCGTCGCCTCCATCCTGGGGGGCTCGGGGGGTCCTGCTGCCGGTACCCGGGGCTGGGGAAGGGTTTGGGGGGGCTCTGGCCCCAGGAGGGGCTGGGCTGGGGCTCCCCCTGCCCTGCTTTGGATTTTGGAGGAGGAGGGGGGGGAATAAGGAGACAACTTGGTAGGCGGCTCTCGCTGCGACACTTGGTTTGTTTTATCGGGGCTCAAATATCTGGCTTAATTTGGAGCTAAGCCTGGTTTTGTTGGAGGATAAATCTGTTGAGAAGGGGTTTAACTGTTGAAATGCTCCCTCTTTCTGGTGCAAATGGGAAGATTGCTTTTCAAAGTGCTTTTTCCTGGGAGCTGTCGCTCGGGCAGAATCCTGTATTTATTTCGGGCAGAATGGCACATTGTTTTATAAATATCTTTTCTGTAGTTTCAACAGAGCTGCTGGTTGTTGTGTTTCTTATATAATGCTGCCGAGATCTGTCTGACTGTCTTTCGTTTGCTTTACTGTTCTCTCCCATTATCGTTCAGATTTTCCTGCATAAAGTAAAACCCTCCCCCCGGGGGAATAAATCAGTGGTGCTTATTTAAACAGACCACAACTTGAAGGAAATACTTGCATTTTTGGAATATCCTTGGACTAGCATTTGAAAGATCGTTTGAAACATTGATAAGTAATTTTTCTACGCGATTGCTGTTCCGTATCAGCTCCCAGAGCTCGGCTTTGAGCCTTTGATGTCGGCTGAGGTGGGTTCCTCTGCTTTGCCTTCCTTTGGTGAACTGTCTAAAAACGCTCTTCCTCTCTCCCTGCCTTCTCCCTTTTTCAGATGTGCCCTACTTTGGATATTCCTGCATTGAATGTCTGAGGAGCTCCAGCCGATCCTGAGCCATGTCGCAGATGTTGCACATAGAGATTCCCAACTTCGGGAACACCGTTCTGGGCTGCCTGAACGAGCAGCGGCTGCTGGGGCTCTACTGCGATGTCTCCATCGTGGTGAAGGGCCAAGCCTTCAAGGCTCACCGGGCCGTCCTGGCCGCCAGCAGCCTCTACTTCCGAGACTTGTTCAGTGGGAACAGCAAAAACGCCTTTGAGCTGCCGGGGACCGTCCCCCCCGCGTGCTTCCAGCAGATCCTCTCCTTCTGCTACACCGGCAAGCTGACCATGGCGGCGAGCGAGCAGCTGGTGGTGATGTACACGGCGGGCTTCCTGCAGATCCAGCACATCGTGGAGAAAGGGACGGACTTGATGTTCAAGGTCAGCTCCCCGCACTGTGACTCTCAGACCACCATGATCGAAGACCCCAGCTCGGAGCCGCAGAGCCCCTGCAACCAGCTGCAGTCGGCCTCGGCGCCCTCCTACGTCATGTCCCCCTCCATGCCCATCCCGCTCCTCACGCGCGTCAAACACGAGAACATGGAGCTGCAGGCGGCCGCCCTGCCCGGCCTGCCCGGGAAGAGGCCCCTGGAGCCCGNCGCGTGTCCTACTACGGGATGCCCAACCTGGCCACCCTCATCCCCAACGTGCAGCAGGTCCAGTACTCGCAGGGGGAGCGGACGAGCCCCGGCGCCAGCAGCATTCCCACCACCGACAGTCCCACCTCCTACCACAATGAGGAGGATGAGGAGGACGACGAGGCCTACGACACCATGGTGGAGGAGCAGTATGGGCAGATGTACATCAAGTCCTCGGGAGGCTACTCTGGTAATGGATGTCTCTCTCCTTGGGTTTTCTCCCCGTCATTGGTTGGTTGGTCCTTCCCTGGCCAGCACGGGTCATTTGGGGTTGTTTGGCTGGCTTTTGTCTTTGAGGGCTTCGTTTGTTGAGTGTTGAAGCACGGTGCAGAAAGTGATGCAGCTTGGTGCTGGTGTCCAGGTGTGGCTTGGGCAGGTCCCCCTGTGCCACTGGGCTGTGTCCCCAGCTGGGCCACTCTTTAGGTGAGAGGCTGCATCATCCACCACGGGCAGCCCAGCCCCTCACGTTTTGGCTGTGGGTGCCAACGAGGAGCCTGGTGGGGTGATATGAGCCCTGTGGTGGTGACACCCATGACACCCATCCTAAGGTGGTGGCTGAGCCATAGGTCACCCATGGGAAGGGAAGCATCACCCCTTGGTGACCTGGTGAGGTCTCGGTGGTCAGCTTGGGAGGTGCTGGACACAGCCCCTCTCTCCTGACTTTTTAGAGTAAGATTTTTTAAAAAGTGACCTTTGGAGGACGAGGAAAAAACATCTGAATTATTTTCATAGATGTTAATTAGGAATATCTGCAAAAATAAGAACTTTAATCCCCACCGCCTGAAGTGCCCCTCTCTCCTTTGCCAGCCTTGCCCCACACGTCGCTGTTGGAAAGGGAAAAGCAGACTGGGGGGAGGCTTGACGTTAACTTGTATTTCCCTGTGATGCCCAGAACTAAGTAAAATTCCCCTCTGGCCCATCCAGAATCCATGGTTAAGGGATGGTGATGCAAATCCCTGGGTGGGCAGGTAGTTCCGTTTGGGTGCTGCTTGGCTGGGAGCTGTTGCTCAGCCCCGAGGTTGGCACAGGGGCACAAGAAGCCCTTTCCCTCTCACTTCCTTGGACAGACACCCTCTTTCCCAGGTGCCTTGCAGGGCTCAGACCCCCTTGAGGACCTGGGACAGGTTGGGGCACAGAGCCAGGGGCTCAGGACCAGAGTGGGAGAAGCCCAGTGGGCTCTGGCGTGTCCATGTCCCACGTGGCAGCAGCTCCCAGCACCCACCCAGATGAAGCTGGCAGCATCCCACATGGCAGCTGAGCCTCGCAGCGGCCTCCCTGTTGGAGCTGCAGGTGTTTGTGGCAGGAGCTTTGATCCCTGGGCACTCCCTGGGGAGGAACATCTTCCCGCCGTCTCCAGCCGCACGCGGCATCCGCTCGCCTGGAGCCGCTTTCCCTGCTCTGGTTCCTGAAATTACTGGACTAATGTTGCAAATATGTAACTCTGGTTCATTGATGAGCTCTCCTGAAAGCTGCTTGATTTTAGTCTTAACCAAGGAACAAGAGTCGGCAAATTACACAATTTCTTTTACCCCAAGCCAGGCTTTGCTGGTACTGAGGACAGGCTCACCCTCGTGTGCTGTCCCTTCCTGTCCCATCCCAAGGAGCAGGAGCTCAGCGTCCCCTTGGCACGTCCCCCTGCCAGAGAGAGAGCAGTTAAGCAATATTTTCCAAGTCCTTTTACCAAGCCATGTGAAAACGAGGGAAAGCAGACTGATAGCTGGGTTACTATTTTAATACTAAAAATATTTGCTGAGGAAAGTGGATAAGCAGTTGTAGAAAATGAGCCTCAAAAGCCTGTCTGCTCTCCCTGCCGTGCTTCAGGTCCCGGTGACTGGGACAGGGCAGGAGAGGAGTGGGATCAGGGATGGGCACAAGGGCAGGGTCTCCTCCACAGCTGCTGTTAGAGCCAGACTGAGCAGAAATTGGGCTGTTTCCCGCAAAACCACTTGTTTGAGTTTTATTTTGTTTTGCTCTTCCCCTGTGGTGAGTAATGTGGGTTTGCCTTCAGCGCTGGGCTCACACGTTATTCCTCGGGGCAGTGGGATTCTGCCCTTGGACACGGCGCTTTCCATCCCTGTCACGGGGCCAGTTCGTGGAGAAACGGAGCAAAACCAACTGAGAAGGTGAGGGCAGGAGCTGTCCCGGGGCAGTGCAGGCAGCAGCTCTGAGGGTGTCCCTAATCCTGGCGGGGCAGGACTCATCCCAGCTGGAAAAGTGAAAATCCGAGCAGCTTTCCTGGGTGATGCTGGAGCTGCTGCAACTTGTGCCCGAGCCGGGCATCCCACGGCCGAGTTCTCCTGCTTGTTTTCCGTAGGGAGAAGATTGGAACCATGTCATGATGCCAAGGCAGGGGGAGTTCAGGGAGGAGACAGGTTTTCTGCTCAAATTCCTCTTCTGCACCAGCACATTTCGAGGGAGTTTCCCGTTTTAAATAAGCCAGCTATAGCATCAGGCTTCCCAGAAAAGAGGGCACACACAGGAAAAAAAGGAGATTGCAAAAAATAAAACCTAAGCTATTCCATAACGGCTTGGACTCGTCCAGCTAACTGTGCTTTAATTACTCAGGATGAACTGTGCCCTCCAAAGGTGTGGAATAATAAAACTGTAAGATGGAAGAGAGGAGGCAGCTAATCCTGCTCCTGGCATGTCGGTCCCGACAGCCTCACAAAGGCCTGGGGGAGGGGGGAGCCCTGCAAAATAGGGATTGCCAAGGTTTCCAAGAGCCCTGTTTGTGAAAACAAAAACAAAGCCTAAGAGGAGCAGAGCAGATGAAGCCCTTGAATTTCACACAGGGTTGGTGGGTTGGGTTTTTTTCCCCTCCTTTTTCCCTGCTTTTACATTCCCCAGCTGAAGTGTTGGCTGAGCTGAGGCTGGTGAGTGTGTGGTGGGACACTGGTGGCTGATGCTCATCGCTTGCCTTCAGCATCACCCACCACCCGTGGAGGGGTCATCAATCCTCTTCTAGCCCCAAGACTGGTTTTGTGCTTGTTTTTTTTTTTTTTAATGTATTTTTATTCACTCGTTCTTGTAGTCAGAACCATTCTGGATCTCCAAATCGGGATCAGAGGCACATAGAATCATTTAGGTTGGAAAAGGCCTCCAAGATCATCGAGTCCAACCTTTAACCAAACACCACCCTGTCAATGGGACCAGAGCCACGAATTGTCCAGTTGTTTCTGGAACACTTTGACCATGGTAACTCCACCACCTCCCTGGGCAGCCCCTTCCAATGCCTGACCACCTTTTCTGTGAAGAAATTCTTCCTGATGTCCAACCTGAACCTCCCCTGGCACAACTTGAGGCCTTTTCCTCTTGTCCTATCACTTGTTACCTGGGAGAAGAGGCTGTTCCCACCTTGTTCCAACCTCCTATCGGGTAGTTGGGGTTAGAGAAACCAGAGACCCTCATCACCTTGGCCAGGGTGGTAGAAGAGGGAATGAGGAGCGTGTGAGAGACCAGCACAAGTTTCGGACTTGCAAAAAAACCATTAATTAAATAGGAGGACAAGCCCAGTTTAAACACAGGCTGAGGGGGGAGTCAGGGTGCAGAGGGATGTAGGAAAAGGTGTCCTGTGGCCACGTCCCGCGGTGTCCCCACGGCCGGGGCAGGGTGGGAGCACTGCGGTAAAATGGCTCCTCGTTCCATAAGTAGGTCTGGCTGTGGAGAACATGTGGGCCTTGAGGACACGAGCGAGACTTAATGAGGTTTCTAGCATCTGATCTGAGGAACGCGCAACTCCAGAAAATATTAAACAAAAGCAAAGTATTTTTATCCCTGTTAATTACAGCGTCGTGGGCCTGAGCTGAAGTGGGTTTGAGCAGGACTTGCAGATGCTCGGTGTTTTTCAGCACGTTGTTGTCAGTCAGCTCCTTGCTTAGCAGATGCAGTTAATTTAATTTTGACAGGCACAAGTGAAGTTGTGCGAGGGTCCGTCCTCCTCCCCTGCTCCTGCTGCACCGGTTTGCAGGGGAGAGGGAATATTCTTCATGCAGCAAATGGCTGGAATGTAAAGGCTGGACTTGAAAGTTATGAAATCCTGAACTGACGAGAGCACACTTCATTAAAAATTCATCTAAAATAGCCATTATAGAATAGTTGTGGTAATTAGCTGAGAGAATAGTTTTCTCTCCTGGCCTTTGATTCCTGACAGTGAGGAAGGAGGGCAGGGAACAGCCCAGAATCCAAAATGATGCAGCTCGTGCAGTATCCCGACCGAGCCCCGGCACGACGTGCTGCAGCGACGTAAATCACGGCTGCAACGCCGGGAAACTGCAGCCTGATGGAGCAGCTGGATCTGCCTGCAGGAACCGTGACCTGGTCCTGCAAGGTGCCCCTTGTCCCTGCCCGCCCTGCACTGGCTGCTCTGACTCTGTTGTGCACATGCAGAGGATGCTCAGGGGCAAAGAGCTCATGGGTTTTTAGGGAATAAACCGATTACCCACGGGAGCACTTTGGGGTTGTGCTGAGGGATTCAAACAGCCCAGCTGCTGGGAGCCACCCTGTGTGGCTTTAGTGGACAAGGTGGTGGTTGGTTAAATGTTGGACTCGATGATCTTAGAGGGTTTTTTCCAACCGAAATGATTCTCTGCGCCGACAGGAGCCGGGCTGTGCTGGCACTGCCCGTCCCAGCTCCAGGACTGGTGGTGCTGAGCAGGAGGAAGGATGAGCCCCACACCAGGGGCTCACAGCCTCTGGCCTTTTTTGGCGTTAAACTCCCAGTCCCATTTTCCTCCCTGTAAAACACAGATGTTTAATTTTAGGCTGGCAGATGTTTCACTCCTGGCTGAGATCTGAGGCGAAGGCAAGATACGGGTATTTATAAACCAGTAATATTTTTCCTATACTAATTCCAGATTACCTCCCTGTATAAATAGGTCACAAATCAAATCCCTGCATTCCAGTGGGGTGTTATAAATGCGCTCTTTGGACAATGTAAACTCTCCCCGTTGGGGCTGGGTGATGGATCTGTCCCGCCGTGCCTGCGTGTGTCCTGGCCCACAGGTTTACACGTGCAGCAGATGCTGCTGAGGCCGTGGCAGGGATGCTATTTTTGGGGTAGTCCCACTGCCAGTGGAAGGCTAATGGGATAGAAATGTTGGGAAAACGTTGCTGTTTGACAGGAGGCCATGTAAGGAACAGGGGAGAATCATCTCTGGTGGTGCATCTGTGGTTGACTGGTGGCGGAGCAGGTGGAGATGGTTTCTCAAGCCTTTTCTTCAGGGCTTGAGACTTGTGTTTGCAGGTTGGGACTGTCTAAACATGGACTTTTGGGTGAGGCTCTGATCTTTTTGAGATCACTCTGATCTCTCTGTGTCTCCAAATGAGAAATAGCTGCTTCTTACCCACGGGAGTGTATTGAGGTTTGTGTGCAGTAACTGGTCCAGAGGAGAACTCAGACTGGTGAGGACTGGTGAGGGGTTCATGAATAATTTTGAAGCCTGGGTGTTTGGACTGTTGGGAGCTAAAGGAGATAGTTGGGAGCTGTGGGAATAATGTGCCCATTAATTCCCAGTGCCCCAGGCACTCCCTCACAAGGTTGTTGCCCATCCTTGGTGAGGGTCAATGGGAGCAGTGTGGGCTCTGCACCTCTGGTCCCAAACACCTTTAGGTGGGATGTGGAGCCATCCCAGTGTCACCAAACCCTCGTGGGCTCAGCACAAAGGTGATGCAAGTGACCTCTGGACTGGACAGGGAACAAGGTGGGCGTGTGCCCTTTGCATCGTGCAGAGCCTGGAGCTGTGGAATGTGGACCTGTGAGTTAGTTTGAGGCTGTTTCTTCATGCAGAAAAAAAGGGTATTTCACATTCTGGACCACCTGTTGCAGCTGCAGCATCCGTGTAAGTGTGGGATGAAAGGATATATCCGAATAAATAAGATGTTGCAGTGTTTGGCTGGCAGCTCTGGTGGCTTCCTCTGTAATGATTTCCTGCCCCTCTGCGCTGGCTGGGAGCTCCTTTCTTGGTCAGGAACAAAACTGTATCAAACAATACTTCCCATTGTTTGCCCTTTCATTCAAAGGGAAGGAGCTGGTGCCCTCTGAAGATACAGATTAATTAGAAGCAAATACTATCCTGTTCTCCGGAGCATAAAGGCCAAACAGAGACCGGCTTTCTTTGGGGCCGGAGCCGGAGTGGCTCTTGTGTCCTGCTCCTTTACATAACTGATTGCTATCTGCTCCATTGAGGGGACACTGAAAGCCCCAAAACCTCGGCCCATGTTTGTTTGGTATCGTTGAATTTGTGTTAATGCTCGAATGGAAACAAAGCCTCCCCCCCAAAAAAATGATTATTCATGGCCGTGTTCAATAAAGGGTTTATAGGCAGCGAGTCAGAGGACAGATGTAACCAAAATCCAGGAGTGGGTTGAGTTACACTTGGTCTTTTCAGCTGAATTTTTGTTGGTTGTACGATGTATTTGATTTCACAGGAAGAAATGGAAACTTCTCCATCTCTCTTTGTGTGGGAAGTGAAATGCCTTCAGAAGTAAAGATTTTCCAGGCAGGATTGTCATCCTGAAAAGCTGCTTTTGTTTCAGGAAATGGGTTTGACACCAGATTTTTCCAGGAAAATACAACAAGCGCAGTGCTCGTGCTGCTCTTTATTGGTGCCTCTTTATTGTGACTGTAGGATCTCTTTGGCTCCGAAATTTGGGGGTTTTATGGGATATTTGCCTGTGGAAGGTGCTGGAGCAGCTGGGTTTGTCCCTGTCCACTGTTTGCCACTTGGAGGTTGTGGGTGCTTAATTTCTTCAGTCTAGAGGAGGAATCTTGATGAAAAAGGGAGGAGGGTTCAAGGCTGAGGTCTCACCTCATCCCATCCCCTGGGTCACAGGCTGCTCTGAACTCTCTCATTTGGGTTATTGATTGCAGCTCCTTTCCCTCAAGACTCACAGCCTTTATATCACTTCAGAAATACCTGGAGGCCTCCAAGAGGAGCCCATTTGGGTCTGAGCTTCCCTCCAGCAGCCTCACAGCAGCTGGTTTGCAGCTGGGGATGGATTCGTGGGCGCTTTTCACCTCAGTAGTTGGGTAAAGCCAAACTTAAATATTAAAACTAAATGAAATATTAAACCTGCAGTTTTACACAACCTGGGCAGACTGTTTTGCCCAGGGGGGATTGTTTGGATCATATAAGGGGTTTATATATGATTTTACCTTTCGGTTCAGCCTGTGTGTGACCTGCAGAGAGCTCTGGTGGGAGCTGACTGGGGTGTCCCTTCCTGCTGCTGCTTTGCCAGAGCCAAAACCCCCTGGAAGGACAGCAGAGCAGGACTCCCCTGGGTGCTGATCCCTCCATACCCACCACTCCTCTAATTTAGATTTTTTCCTAGGCCAGAAAATACTAAGTACTTAATTGAATACGATCTGCTTATCACTCTTTGAAAGTCTCAAAATACAAAATATTTTTAAAATATTTAAAATATCTTTCAAAAGTCTCAAAAAAAATAGGTCTTTGAGATTCGCCCTCGATGTGAGCGGCAGTTGACTCCCATCTCCAACGGGATCCTGGATCTGGATGTTTGGGAATGCTGTGAAACAGGGAATTCCTGCAGCGGGGGAAACATGGGGCTGTGATGGCAAGAGAAGTTTGGTTTAAAAACATCCCTTGAGTTGTTCTGCTGCCGTTTGGGCCTGAATCACTGCAGGCAACGCTGCCTGTGAGCAAAGGGCTGGTGGTGCAGCTTTTTTAGGGGAGGAGGGATGGTCCCAGCCCCGGGCCTGCCATAGGATGCCACGGGCACAGCGCGGCGGCGCGGGGCATGTCCTACTTAGAACACTGCTGCCATTGTCCCAGGGCCATCACCCCTCGGTTACTGCAGCAACAGGTCTGCAAAACGTGTTATTTTATCTGCAGGGAGGAAAAGCGGCCCCCAGGACTCCCAAAGGATCGCAGGGAAAGGCACCTCTGGAGGGGGAGACATTTTGAGTTCAGAGACACTCCTTGCTGAGGGGTTTTAGCTCTCCCTGTGCTCACAGACACTGCAGCACAGGGGTTTTAGCTCTCCCTGTGCTCACAGACACTGCAGCACAGGGATGGGTTTGGGGCTGTACTCGGCACTTGCCACGATATTCAACAATTGGGGGGGAAAAGGGGAATCATGGTAGAGCTGGGCTGCAATTCAGCCCTGGAATTGCTCCCACCGTGTCCCAGAGTTGGTGTGTGCCCAGCCAACCCTGTCAAAAATTGTCACTTTAGGCAATCCTGTGGATGTGGACTCTAAATATTACTTAGAAACAAAGTCTTCTGTGTGCCCACAAGCCCCAGACCTGAGGTGCTGGTAGGACACTTGAGTACTGGGCAGTGATGGGTTCCAGGGATGGCACTTCGGGGCAGGTTAGGAAAATCCAGTCATTTGGGTTTGAAGCCACATCTTACTAACAGTTTTTGTCTGGGTTGGAGTTTCTGGTTTTATTGAGAAGCAGAGTTGGCCTGCAGAAGGCAGAGGAGGAGAAGGTGCTTCTGAGGGTGAGCTGGAGGTGCTGTCCTTGGGATGGTGCCATCCCTGGGGTGTCTGCAGGGTCTGGATTTAACTTCANCGAGGGCGAGCTGGAGGTGCCGTCCTTGGGATGGTGCCATCCCTGGGAAAGGTGACCTCTCCTGGAGTGTCTGCAGGGTCTGGATTTAACTTCAGTGGGGAAAAAATCCCTCAAGAGAAGTAGTTATGGTAGTGCTGGAGGTGTTTATCTCCTGGGGCAGTTCACTGCCTGGTTTGGAACCCCCTGATGAAGGAACCCGCAGCGTTTGGGAAGGCGGCTCCGTGTGCCCCCACAGCGATGCCAGCTGCGCAGAGCTGCCCCTTTTCATCAGTGATTAACACAGGAGAACTTAAAGCATAATTAGCTGCTAAGAATCCCTCTGGCAGAAGCCGAGGTCGCTGTGGTGGATGGTGGGGGGAGACCAGGGCATTTCCCCAGGCCTTCAGGTGGCACCTGCCCTGGTGCCCCTGGAGGGAGGAATATCGCCAGCTGCCACATGGAAACGCCACAGCCTGACCTTCTGGGAGCGTTGTGCCCGCGTAACAAGTTGTTTTAATGGTTTATTCCCCTTTCCATTTTGAAGTCGCTCAAGAGAAGCCCGAGCAGATCCCACTGGAGAACCGCTCGTGTGTCCTCATCCGACGGGATCTCGTGGCTCTGCCAGCCAGTCTGATCAGTCAGATCGGGTACCGCTGCCACCCCAAGCTCTACTCAGAGGGAGATCCTGGAGAAAAACTCGAGCTCGTTGCAGGTAATGAAGGGTAACTTTGGGGTTTTTTTGCTTGGGGATGGCTGATGTTTCCCTCCATCTTGCCGGAGTCTGGTGCATTTTGTGTGCCCTTGCCGTGCCTTTCTGGAATTATTCATCACCAATCATCTTTTTAAAAGTTCGGAGTTTCCTTTAATTTTGCTGATAGAAAAATGTGTCATTAACAGGATTTATTCAATTGAATTAATTTAGCATTTTAATTGAATTCTGCGGCTCGTGTTCTTGCCGGGCGGTGTGAGCTGCAGCAGGAGTGTGTTTTCATTTAGAGCTAAAAACCCAACAACCCCCCCCTTCCAAAAATAATTATCACATTATAAGATTTACAAAGCAAAGGAGATAAAATTTGTGTCAGTGAACCAGCTTTGAAAAACCTGTAGAAGTTTCTTCAAGAATTTTCTACATGGCCAAACGCTGCAGCAGGAAGGAGGAGAAGGAATTGAGTTTGGTCCTTTCTTGTATATTTATTTGCATTTTGGGGGGGATTTACAATATCAGGAGAATTTCTTCTCTCTGAAGGATTTCTGGCCAGTGTGAGGTGGAAGCTGAGGCTGCTCAGCTTTTGATGACTCTGGTGGTGTGGGGTTGATGCGATCCCTGTAAAACCCGTGGTACCAAAGGGACACAATCAACCCAAATCAGTTGTTCTGCCTTTCTGGTCATTTATCTCTTGGTGAGCAGCATGGTTTTATTTTGAGTCTGTAGAAAAAAAAATAAATCAGGATTTCAGGGGATGCCCAGAAAGGTTTCCAGCTGCTGGAATGTGGGACTTTGATGGAAGGCACAACCACAAGGATTCCTTTTGTATTTGGAATATTCATTTTGTACCCATTTACATTTTATGTGAGATTTCTTAAAACCATCAAGTGGTGCAGGTTATTTTCACAGTGAGAGCTGCAAATTGGCTTGAGGCAGCTCTGCTTGATTTACATTTTTCAATCTGGAGAGAAAAGCAGATTAGTATCACTAACCGAGAGCGGCTGCCTGGGTTATTTATCATTTATTAAAGTGAAGTTCCCCTCGGTGGTGTCTGGCGTTCACTGTGATGCCTTATCTCTCAAAATACGAAATAAACCCACCTAATTCCTGGCTCAAACCTGGGGACACCTGGAGCGGGGGGAGAGGGGAGTTCCTGCCATGGAAGGTTTGCTCAGCTCTCCGTTGGGAGTGCTTTGGTTTGCTCCACGAACTCGAGCAGTTCTCTCAGAGAGGATCTTCAGTGAGGCTCGTGAGTCAGCCCAACGTGTCTGAGACTCTCTGGAGTTGGAGGGAATCCTTAAGGATCGTTGAGTCCAACTCCCTGCTCCTCACAGAAGTACCTAAAACCCACAGGAATCATTCCCTGGATGGTGCTGGTGAGGAGTGGGAGGGCTCAGAGACCCTGGGGCAGGACCCGTGGCCTGTGTGTGCCAGGGAAGGTGCCAAAGGTTGGGCTCAGGCTCTGCAGCTCCTCCTTCATCTGGAGGTTCAGAGACAATCGACTTGCCTGGAAATCCAGGGGGTGATTTTCTTTCTCCAGTGGATGTTTTTATATCTTGAGAACACAGCGTGTTCTGGATCCAGATATGACCCGTTATTTAATCTTAATTAAAAGCAGATACCAAAGCCCTCTCGTGGAACAGAATGATTGAGAAATTAGGTGTTGTCTCCCTGGAAGCTGATGCTGAGGCAGGAATGGTTTGTCTGGGTGTAAAGTCAAAGGGTTTGATATAAAACCTGCTTTAAAACTCTGCCCTGGACGTGTCCAGCTGCTTTGCAGGGGCTCCTTTTTCTTCCAGAAAACATCCTGAAAGGCTCTGTGTTCAAAGTCAGCAGTTCCTGTGCGTTAGAAGGAGAATTCCCTGCTCACCAGAGGGATCCAGAGGTGACAGGCTGGGGTTCTGGAAGGGGTTACATCTGCAACCAACTACCTCTTCTGTGCTAAATGGGGGGTTTGCTTTCATTTCTAGCTAAAATCTTTCACTGCAAAAAAAAAGAAAAGGTCAGATGGATTGGGGTTTTCTCCCTTCAGAAAGAATCAATAACCTGATCTGTACATGTAAAATCACAGTCTAAAGCCTTGCACCGTGTGTGTTGGTGAGAAAATAAGAGTCCTTTCATTTGATTTCCATGGACTTCCTTTCTGTGCGGATAAAATGAGGAGTTATTATTGCCCTGGACTTGCCAAGGCCCCGAGGGACGGTGCTGACAGTCCCTACTGGGCTTTTCCACCAACGCTGCTCTTGGGCTTCCACAGGAACACGTGAAGCACCGGAGTCGGCACCGACAGGACAGGACGAGCTGCTGGTGGCTCAGAGGTGGCTCCGTGAGCGTGGCAGGGATTTAATTTTAATTTTGGACTCTCCCTTGCAGGCTCAGGTGTTTACATCACCCGGGGGCAGCTGATGAATTGCCACTTATGTGCTGGTGTCAAACACAAGGTCCTCCTGAGGCGGCTCCTGGCCACCTTCTTCGATCGGTACGTCCTGCTGCTCCCTGGGCTCTCCCGAGGGATCCCTTCCATCCATTTCCTGGGGGTTTAACCCTGTGCCATCACTGATTATGCTGCTCTCAGTTCTCTGCTTTTTCTTAATGGTGCTCGAGCCCAGTTTCCCAGTTTCACATTTCCAGTTCCTTCCCTGTAACTCGTGTGTGACGTGGTGGGCCCTGCGTGGGAACCTGAGGGGAGGAGTTCCCCTCTCTGAGGGTCTTCCTTTGCCTTTCCCACAGGAACACTCTTGCCAACAGCTGTGGAACTGGAATCCGATCCTCCACCAGCGATCCCAGCAGGAAGCCCTTGGACAGCAGGGTCCTGAACGCAGTCAAATGTAAGGAGGGGGATTTACTGCTGCTGGCTTGGGGCAGCAGGCCGAGGGCAGAGCCCAGGCATGAGCAGGGCAGGCCATGGCTCTTCTGTAATAATGGTGAAATCAGTCATTCAAATGTAGTTATTTATTTAATTCATTGATTTTTTAAATTTGCACCGTTTGTTTGATTGCCCAGAGAAGCTGTGGCTGCCCCATCCCTGGGGCTTGGAACAGCCTGGTTCAGTGGGAGGTGTCCCTGCCCATGGCTGGGGGTGGAATCAGATGATCTTTAAGGTCCCTTCCAACCCAAACCATTCCATGAGTCTGTAATTTGGAGGGGGCTGAAGTTAATTTTTGGGTGGGTTTTGGCAGTATCTTGTTAAGAAACATTATTGCTACTTGACTGGTTTGCTCTATTTTAAAGCACTCGTTTTGCAGTTAATTAATTTAATGATAGGTGCTCTGAAAAGGGTATTTAACTTGTGGGTTTGGCAACATTTAGAGCTGTTGGTCTTCAGCAAAATGGGCCCCCAGGAAGCTGGGAAACCCCCAGCTGGTTCAGCCCGGCTTGGTGGGATCTCCTCTCCATCAGCTGCTGTTAGTTTTGGTCTGTTTCCTTAAATATATTTTGTAAACTAATTTTTTAAAAATATACATAAAATGAGACCCCTGCTACAAGTAATTGTAGAGGTGCTGGGGAGTGAGGAGGAAACCCTGAGAGGTGCAGAAAACCTGTTTGCCATGGGCTTGGTACCCAGTGGGAATCTGTGTGTTCTCTCACCCCGGCTGGTTTTTGGAGAGTGGATCTTTATGTAAATATTACTGGAAAATGAAGCTCTAAGCAATTTTTTAAATACCTTTTTTTAAGATTTGGAAGGCAAATCTTTCCACTCCCTAATTATTGCTGCGCTGCTGAACTCGGGGGGTCTTTCAGCCGCCCTCGGAGGTGTGTGACAGGTGGAGAAAAGGGATGAGGTGGCAGATGTTCAATAATGTGATTGAACAGGGTGGAGTCACCTCCCTGTTGGCAGCTTCACCCTGGAGAGGCTGGATCTGGCCCTGGAAAGGCATCGTGTCCTGTGTCAGGACATGGGATGGATCCCTGCCTGGGTTTCACCCTGTGCACAAGTTTGGGTTGGCCATATCTCCCCGTGGCAGCTCCTTGGGTGTTGGTCCATAACATCAGGTGCAGGGTGAGGGTGGCACGGCTCCTGCAGCTCCCACGGGATGTGCCAGTGGAGGGATGTGCTGGGCAGGCTGGTGGGACTGAGGACAGTCCTGTGTGTATCCCCCTCAGCCCCACAGCTGTGCCTGCAGCCCCGTGGGTTTAAGAGCCAGGGCTGGAGCTGCTGCTGAGGAGTTGGTGTGACTTTCCCTTTGTCCATCCCTGCTCTGGCCGGAGCCTGATCCTGCAGGCAGGACCTGGTACCTCTGGGGTTTGCTGGCTCCCAGGGGTCCTTCTCCAGCCCCCTTCCCCTGCCACTTGGGATGTTTATTCCTTCAGCTTTTATCCCTTCTCGACTGTCTCTGTCTCCAGCTGAGGAGTTCTGTGTGTGAGCGTCTCCTTGGAGAGCTCTGGTCCGTGGGTGAACCTGCCCACGCCGGCGGCTGGGATCACCTTTGTACCCGTTCCTCTGAATCCTCAGCTCTGTGTGTCCCTGTCTTTGCAGTGTATTGTCAGAATTTTGCCCCGAGCTTTAAGGAAAGCGAGATGAATGTGATCGCAGCCGACATGTGCACCAACGCCCGCCGCGTCCGCAAGCGCTGGCTGCCCAAGATCAAATCCATGCTGCCCGAGGGGATGGAGATGTACCGCACCGTCATGGGCTCCACCACAAACACTGTCCCCCTGGATCCGGAGTTCCAGCCCAACACTGCTCAGGTCTTTGAGCAGCGAATCTATGCAGAAAGGAGGAGCGACTCGGGGACTATCGTAGCCTTGAGAACTAACACGGTGAATGTAGAGCTGAGCAACGGATCCAACCAGTCCTTCGAACAGAGCGAGGAGGCCGAGGGCGCCGGGTCGGTCATCCAGGAGGCAGCTGCCACAGATGCCATGGCATCGGATACCCAAAGCACTCCACAACCTTTTGAACAAGGTTCGGGCTCCTCCAGCCGGCCCGAGACTCCCGTGAGAAGACAGGATGGTACTTACGGAGGGACTTTATAAAGAGAGCAAACATTTCATGACCTATAAGGGATCTGTAATACTAAAGCTGCTTGCATGCATTACTAATACAAAACAAAACAAAAAAAAAATGTGATCAAGCCACTTACCTACTGAACTGCTACTGTTGCCTGAAAAAAATGTGATTTTTATTCTGCTTGTATTTAAAATTTATGAAGGAAATAATCGCATTCGTTATACTGTAAACGACTAGGTCTGTGGCGACCTACTTAAAAAATATTGGGCTCCTTTTTTGATATTCCTGAGGTTAGTCTATAAGATTGTAGCTTTTCTTTTTTGTTGGTTTTTTTCCTTCCTTTCCTTTCCTTTTTTTTTTTTTTTTTTTTTTTGGTTTTGTTTCGTTTTAAGAAGGGGAGGAGAAAAGCTAGCCACCCCCCCCCACCCACCACCACCCCGTCATCACCCCATCCATCACTCAGCTCAGAAGTAAAGCCATCGTTAACCTTGTCCTCTGAGGGAAGTTGGGTCACTTGAACAGGAAAGCGGAAGGTGTGTTGGGGTGCAGGTGCTGTGACTGGCCGTGTTTGTCTCTGGAAAGGCTCGAGCCAAGTGTGGGACAGGGTGGGGGAGCTCCGGGGTCGGAGGGAGCCGCGGGGAGTTGGTCGCAGCTCCCGGGAGCGGGGATGGATCTGTGGGAGTTGAGGCTGGCACGTGTTGGGAGGACTGTGGGATGCAGGTGGAGAGCCTGGCCGTTGGTTGTTGGCGGGTTTTTTCCCAATCCTGCTGGGTTTGGGTTTGGTTTCTCTCTCCCTCCTTCTCTCCCACCCTCCCAGCGATTCCTTTTCCTTTCCTTCTCCGTGTTTGCTCCTGCACGTCACCCCGCTGCACCCCAGGGTGTGCAGGTCCTTGGGAGCACCTCCTGGGAGGGGGAATATTCCCCCCTCAGTGCCTGGGAAGGGATTTAGGGAGGGATCCGAGCATGGGAAGCACGTTGTTCCTGCTCTGAAGGGCAGCACCTGCACCAGAGGCAGCACACGGTGCAGGACTCACCCTCTGCCCCCTCCCTCCTCCCCTGGCCGACCAGGCTCTTGCTTTTTAATAATTTGCAGTGTCTTGGGTGCAGAAATTTAAAAAAAAAAGAGCAAAAATTTAGCTTTGTGCCCTTCTCTGAAGGGGTTTTGGGGAGGGGGAAGCGCTTTGCCTCCTGCTCACCCTCCGACAGCCCCTTCTGGGGAAAACCCAACGTGGGAGTTGTGTGTCTCTGTTTTTGTTGTTGCAGGCTGATGTCCCCAGGCTCTGGTGGCGTTGGTGGCTGTGGGGTGAGACCCGTGGGTGTCCCTGGAGGTGGATGGGCAGCAGGTACCAGCTCTGCCCCTCACAGTGGCAGGAATCTGCCCCTCAGACCCGGCTCCGAAGGGACTCTGTGGCTTCACCCACAGGGATGCCACGGCCGGGGTGTCACCAAGGGATGGGGGGCAGTGACACGAAAGCCAAGTTTGGCGTTTTCTGTTTTCTTTCCTTTTTTTAATGATGGTTATTTTTACTGTGACTTAACTACCTGCTTTAATGACGTTTGCAGCTTGTTCTTTAACACGTTTGGGACTAGGAACAAGGTGCACCAAGAGTCACTTTGCAGCTGCTGTGGCTGTGCTTCTCTTTTGGTTTTTTTCCCCCCCCCTTGCTTTGGTTCCCGGATCCAGCCAGCGCTTTGCTCAGGGTTTTCTTCCTTCTTTGTATTTCCATTGGGAAAGGGGGAGTGGGGAGAGGAGAACCCAACCTTTGGCCATTTGTTTTTGTTTTCTTTTAATACTTGAAGCAGTTTTTTGCATCGCAGTAACGAGGCTGCCCGGCCTGTGCCACTGCTCCTGTCAGTGCTGGGAGGGGGGGTCCTGCCCCACGTCTTGCACAGCTCTTGGGTTTGGGCACAGCTTTGGGGGGGACACTGTGACACCACAGCCCAGGTGTGGGGGGGGCTGATGCTGGTGGAGAGGCAGAGTGGGAATGAGCACGTCCAGGGGCTCTGTTTGCACTTTACCCACGTCACTAAACAAAACCAGGGACCGCAGGGCTGAGCTTTGTCCCCAGCCATCCCTGGGGTGACAGAGCCATCCTTGGCCCTGGGGGTGTCCCCCAGGAGGGCAGCTGGGTGAGGCTCAGGGGGGGGGGCAGCTTTGGCTGAGAACCCTCCTGCTCCCCGAAAGTTTGGGTTTGCCAGAAGTTCGAGGCGAGCTGGGAGCGGAGCCGGGTGTCGGAGATGAGAAGTCGTCCCTTCTGTGTGTGTGTCTGTGTGCATATAAATATATATAAATATAGAGAGAAGAGATATTGCAAAGGTTTCCTCCTCCTTTTCGGCACTTGCTGGGGGTGGGGAGCAGGCTGAGCCCCCCCAGCTGGGAGCTGCACTTGGCTGTAGGGATTAATTCTGGACCAAACCTGTTCCCAAGCAGCCAGCGGGGCCACAGGGGGGGCAGCAGCAAAGTACTTGAATGGCTTAGGACAGAGAGTCTGGAGAGAGTCAAGTTGCACAGTGAAAATATATATTTTTATACCTAGCACAACTTCCTGTATATTTTGGGGTTTGTTTTTTTTTCTTTCTTCTTTTTTTTTTTCTTTCCTTTTTTTTTTTTAATTTGGGTTTGTTTTATTAATAATTATTATTATTATTATTATTATTAGTAAGGCAAACTTCTAAAATGTGAAGGGCGTTGGGGTTTTTTTTTTCCTTATCTGGTAGATGAGGGCAAGCATTTTGCACTAATGTTTCCTGTGTGTGGAGGATTAATGATATGTTTGAAAATGTTATATGGTCATGATTGTATTGTTCCAAGAAAAAGAAAAAAAAAACACAAAAAAACAACCAAAAAAAAAAAGGCAAAAAAAAAGAACCCCTTTAAAACACTGAATGTAAGGTGAGAACAGAGCAGTCCATCGATTGTATGCGGCTTTCCTGAGTGCCTTAGAATTTTTTGATCTTTTTTTTTTTTTTCCCGAGGAAAAACAAGATTTAAGAAGATCCGATCATAAGCGACTCCTTCCTCCTCTTTGTTTACGACACTATTTTCAATTCTAGAATCTTGGGGCTGCTTTCTAAATGTGAATAGGAAACTGCATTCATCTAGGTCTGGCAGTGTAAAACCAGAGCATCAGTATTTATGGTATGTCTGCACCTTTATTCTTATGCTTGACTATTAGCAATATTACCTGTATATTATATATCTGAAGTTATACCAAGCACCTTTAAAGAGCGCAGAGTGTTTAAGCACCCGAATTTCCCGCCGCTGCCGTAGTGTAGGACCAGCTCCTCTCCTCCTCGTTAGCGCTAATTAAAGCACCGCCCCTGCGCTGCATGGCCCTGGACCCTCCGCTGCGCCCGCCGTGTCCCTCGGGGGGGTGACATTCCCTCGGGATGGGGACATCTCCACGGGATGGGGACATCCCCTCGAGGTGGGGACATCCCCTCGGGGTGGTGACATTCCCATGGGATGGGGACATCCCCTCGGGGTGGTGGCATCCCCTCGGGGTGGTGACATCCCCTCGAGGTGGTGACATCCCCTCGGGGTGGTGACATTCCCATGGCACGGGGACATCCCCTCGAGGTGGGGACATCCCCTCGAGGTGGGGACATCCCCTCGGGGTGGGGACGTCCCGTCGAGGTGGTGACATTCCCATGGGATGGGGACATCCCGTCGAGGTGGTGGCATTCCCTCGGGGTGGTGGCATCCCCTCGAGGTGGTGACATTCCCACGGGGTGGTGACATCCCCACGCCGGTTTAAGCGACATTCCCGCCCCGTGGCTCGGGAGGAGGGATGGCAGCGGGTCCCTTGCAGGGTTTGGGAGCGCAGCTCGGCACGTTCGTCCCCAAAACTGGAATTGTCCCCGGTTTGCCGCCGGTGTTCGCGGGAGCGGAACATCCTGCCCTGAGCCACCCCCGGCCCTCGGGTTGTGCTCACATCCTTTGGGGTTGTTTTTTGGAAATCGCTCGCTGCGAGTGGAGAAGGACCCGCGGGACCCCGGGATGAGCCCCGGGTGCCTCCCTGGCTGTGTCCCCAACCCCCCGAGCATCCCATCGCCATCCGCGGCCATCCCGGGAGTCAACTGCTGTTCCAAGTGTTCCTGCTCCCAATCCGCGCTGGGAGAAGGGAGGGGACGAGTGGGACCCCCCCACTCCCCCTTTGCAAACCCCTCAACTCCTCCCGTGTGAGTTTCTTCCACTGTTGAAGCGTTTTGCACACACACACACACAAAAAAAAATCTAAAAAAAAAATTAAAAATTCCGTGATTTTTATGTCAAGGTAAAAAGCCAAAACTTGCAATACTATTTTTAGCAGACGAGAATTAAAGAAAAAATAAAAATATTAAAAAAGAATTAATAATAATAATTAAAAAAAACCAACTGAGTATAAATGTATAAATATTTTTGACTTGAACATTTGGATGGCACTTGATTCAAATAGAACATTAATCCTTTGGACAGAATGTTTGGGGGAAAAGAAAAAAAAAAAGGACTTCAAAGTACAAGGTTGTTTTTAAAGCGTCCTCATAGGGTATTAAGTAGTACTGTAATTCATGACTGTTAAAAATCCTTTCTGTGCTGTAAGGAAATCTCACAGTACCACTGAATTATGTTCCTCAACTGTCTCAGCCACGAACGATGCTAGCTTCTTTTATTTTTTATTTTTTATTTCTTTTTTTATCGTGCATTATTCACTAGTATTTATGTGCTCTTACTCTGTATAGTTCAGACTGTTATTTTGTAGCCATGGCTGACACGATATATCAATAACTCAAAAAAAAAAACCAAGAAAAAAAGAAAGAAAGGAAAGATGAAGACCCCTGAGCTGGAACTGTGCTCACAGCTGTTTTCATATGATGAAAGATCCATTAAAAAAAAACTATGACAAAAAAACCCCAACCCAATGTGATCATTAATTGTAAAACGCTTTGTAAAATTCACATTTACAAAATAATAAAGTAAATGACAATTAAAAGGGTTTGGCTTCGCTCTGTTTTCTGGGTGGGGGGTGGTAAACAGGAGGGGTTACAAGGTGCTGGAAGGGCTCTGAGGGCTCAGGGTCAGATTTGAGGGATGAAACAACCCCCAAACTCAGACAATTCAAAGGGGGTTTGGGAATTCGCTGCACTGCTCTGGGCTCTCCTCCCGCCTCTCCTGATGGGTTTGGTCATCTTTGGGATTTCTCCTGGGCACATCACACCCTCCCTCTTTCATTTCTACTTAGAAAAATTACTATTAATTGTTATTTTTATTATTATTATTATCCTCATTTAAAATCGAACTTGCAGACCCCCTGGTCATCACTCAAGCATTTTACTGGAGTGGGGCTGAGGCAGCATCAGCCAAAACCACTTCCCTGCTCCATTGGGAGCTTCCAGCCTCTTCACCGAGGGAAAACCTCAACCAGGCTCCCAAACCAGGCAGTTCTGCTGCGGGACCCGTGGCAGGGGTTCCCCAGCTCTCCGTGGGTGGCTCGAGGCCGTGGCACAGGGTGAAGATGCTCCATGAGACGCAGCGTTGGCCGTGTCACCGTCCCTGCCCCTGGAAATGAGGTACCTGGGGAGGCTCCGGAGCCCCAGGATTCCCAGCTCCTGCCTCAGGCCGTGCGCAGGGATGGGGCTGTGGCGAGGGTTGGCTTTGGCATTGGGAAAAGGGTTTCAGAGCCAACGGGGCTGAGGTGGAGCAGCTACAAACAACCCTCACTTGGAGGGTGTCGGAGCTGTGAGGGTGTTGTTCTGTTCTCTGTAATTTTTATCTTGTTTTTTCTCCCCCGTAACCCAATTGGCCATAAAATTGCTGAGGAGCCGCGTTTCCTCCGCTTAGCAAAACAGAAGTGCCCAAAAACCCACTTGCAGTTGGGGGTTTCATTTTAATCTCATCTCACTGAAAGGGAAAAACACAGAAACTCGGATGCTCGCGTACGGCGCATTCCGCCGCCTTACATAAACCATTTCGAACTGATTTATTCTAAATGAGTTGTTATAATCAGAATTTTCCTTATGAGCAGCTTTCTTGCAAACGTCAGTATTTCAGGGGGAAAGGGAAAAAAAAAAGAAAAAGAAAAAACCCCAAGCCAAGCCCGCTCCAATATTTCAAACTGATTACTTCTAAACACCAGCGCTAAAATTAGGTCTTTGGTGTGTGGTATTGTCAGAGTGGGTGTATTATGATCTGCAGAGAGTATAAAAAGATAAATGAGTTATTTAACCAAGTAAACGACGTTGCTGGAGAAATGTGCTGAGGGAAAGTGTGAGGAGGGGAATGTCGGGGGGGAGGTTGGGCCTCGCGGGGCCCGGGATTGCGGCAGCGCGAGGGGAGCAAACGTGGGGTGGGTGGGAAGGAGCCTTTCCCTGCATTGATGTTGTTATTTTTATTGCTGTCGGTACAAAACAGGGGGTTTCCCCCTGCCTGGTGTGGGGGGTGATGGGGGCACCCATGGGTTGATGTGTTTTTAAGGCCTGGCCTGCCTTCGTTTTCCTGGGATCTGCTCCATGGGAAGGGGTGTCGGAGCAATGCACCCGCTCAGAGTGGGGGGGTTTGGCCCTTCACTTCCACCCACGTGGGTCAGTGTTCCACGAGTGGGTTTGGGGCACAAGTGTGACACTTCCCTGGGGTGTGCTGGGATGGTGACAGCCACCAGCAGGGACAGCGGCACGGTGACAATTGAGACATTCATTCAGGGAAGCTGCCACAGGCATGGAGGCAATGAGGGATGTACTCAAGGGATTTTTGGCCCCGGCGGTTCTGTCTGTGCTGGAGCTGGGCTGGGACAGGGACAGGAGGGTGGGACCCCAAATTCCCAGTGGTGGGTCTGGTCCTTGCTGGGCATGGGTCCCATGGGGCTGGCAGCCTTCGCCCAACCCTCACTCCCTCCAGGCTCTGGTTGCTCTGCAAGAGGAATTACATCAGTCTAATTCAATGGAAAGACAAAAAGAGGGGAGTTAAAAAAAGAAAGGAAGAAATGCTGAGCCACAAACCAAGAGGACAGCTAAATCCAGGAGGGGAATGTCATCTCACTCACTGGGCCTCACCAGAAGTTACAATCCATAAATTACTGCATCTGAAAGCATCTCTAATTTCACTGCTGTGTGATTCACCAGAACACACTGCGGTGCCCTCTGCATCTCCCCATTTGATTAGACATTTGTACCAAGGCACAGCTTATGCTTAAAACAACATTACTGGAATGGAGATGGACAAGAGAATTCATTTGAATGGAAATCAATTTGATTAGAAAAGTAAATTACCCGGAGTCTATGAGCAGCATATTGTGGTTCAGAATAATAATAATAATAATAAAAAACCCATAAAACGGTGGCGGCAAAGGATGTTAAATGTTGTTACAGAATGGAGGTGCCCGGGCAGTGAGTGAGCTGGGATTGCTGCCCAGACAGAGACAGGGATGGATCTCCCAGTCCTTGTGCTGGGATAGCCCCAGGCAGAGCTGTCCCGTGTCCCCAGGACCCTCAGCAGGGGACAAGGCCCCTCCTGTGCCCCAAAGGGACGTGCAGGGCTCAGTGCAGGAGCAACAACTCCAGGCCCTGGGCACGGCTGGGCACAGTCAAAGGGGGGGTTAAGGGGGACTTGTGTCTGGACGTGCCTTCAGGGCACCTTCACACCTTGAGGAAGGTGATTTTATGTCCCCAGGGGTGAGGCTGGGCTGAGCTGACCCCCCCTGGCTGAGGGGAGGATGGCAGTGTCCCTCCATTCATGTCTACCGAAGTGTCCCCAACAAGGTGACAAAGAGCCAGGGGCACCATCCATGGCTGGCAGAACCCCTGGTCACTCCCTCCAGGTGCTCTTCACTTTGCTGAGCTGTGATATCTCCCAAATAATCAATTGGTATTTAATTCCCGTGTGATAACTGTCTTATTAAATCCAAATTTAATGTGTATTTGGGAAGCCCTAATTTAAAGTGTTACTGCGTGCACCATCTGCTGTGCTCTCTAAATACAAATGCAATAACATAATTCAGAATTACATCATAAAAGTAAGTTATAAGAGATTAAAATGCACAACTCTGTTCTTCAGTCAAGGCAGCTTTTATGCTTTTGCTCCTGATTTAGACACAAATCACAGCCAAAACACCCCGACCCTGACTGAGGGATTTTCTGCAGGGATTTGGGGTTTAATGGTGAGCAGGAGTGAACGGGAGGGAGGTCAGAGAAGATCAGGAACCAGTCAGGAATCAGTGAGTGTAGAGATGTGGAAATGCTGCCCAGAAATCTGTGGCTGCCCCATCCCTGGGAGTGACCAAGGCCAGGTTGGAGCAGCCTGGGACAGTGGAAGGTGTCTGTGCCCATGGCAGGGGGTGGAATGGGATGATCTTCAAGGTCCCTTGTAACCCAAACCCTTCTGGGATTCCAGAATTCCATGAAACCCTCTGCTCACCAGTGCTGGGGAGCTTCAGAGACCCACCGAGCTGCCTTTTGTCAAAAAAATCAAATATAACCCAGAGTTAAGTCCATCAATGATCTTTTATAGTGGCAGTAAATCTAATATCTTTGCAAAAAAAAAAAACCCTATTTTCTCTCTACATTGAATGAAACATGAGATTCCTTAATAGAGAGGGAAATTAAAATCTAGTTTTATTGCAGTTCCTGTAACTGGTATCTAAGCTATTAATAATCAATCCACTCTTGCTTAAAAGCCAACATTTATCACCCCAACCAAGATGAGCTGACGGGCACTGGGGGGAAAGTACAATTGACTGCAATTACACCTTGAAAAATGTTATCTGTGCCACTGACCACGGGGCAGAAATGATGGGATTGCCATTGTTTCTTCAGGCTTCAGGTTCTTTCTCCCAACTTCTTGACTCTTGGGTGTTTTTTCTTTTCCTTCAGCCTACAGGATGCCTCAAGGGCCTGAGGGAAGGGGTCTGTGTTCTCCCAGAGTTGTGGGGATCCCAAAGTTGTGTGTCCTGGTGAGTGCAGGTGCCACCCCTCTGCTCCTGTCCCCTCCTGCCTTCCCCATTCCCACCTGGGGACATCATTCCCAGGGACATCCCCCCTTCCTGCTCCTCCTCCCTGGGCTCATGGTGAGCTGGGACTCCTGCAGCTGCAGCCTCATCCCAAAGTGGGGGTGTTAAAACCAGAGGGTCCCATCCCCAAATTTAGGATAAAACCCCTTTGCAGAGAAGGTCCAAACCCATCCAAATTTAGGATAAAATTTAGGATAAAACCCCTTTGCAGAGAAGGTCCAAACCCATCCAAATTTAGGATAAAATTTAGGATAAAACCCCTTTGCAGAGAAGGACCAAACCCATCCAAGCCCAGTAGGTGTAAGAAGAACTCAGAACCTCTTTTAACACAACCCCCCACCCACAGAAAAGTTTATTAGTTTTTTATTCCTGCACTTTCCAGCCGGAGCAGGGATTGATTTCCTGGAGTTCCTGGTATTAATGAAGCCTCTGACCGTGGATCTCCCCCAGCAATATTCCCCTCCCCACGATAATTCTCCAAACTTTTCCAATGAGTTCTTTTTGCAATTTAAAATTAATAATTGTTCTGTCTAGAACAAGGATAATTAAATGCCTGTTCATCCTCATTATTGTCAGCCGTGTGATTTGTTGTTTTTTCTCTGTAATAAAATTAACCGGTTTAACTAATGGGTGCCAAAACTTGATAATTAAAGCTGAGCAAATAATTTGCAACAAATAATTTACCCAGTGGGTTTGGGGAGGGGGGAGGGTGTGTGGTGGGTCTGTGGTTGATGGTGAGGGGGTGAGAGCCAACGGAGGTGCCCAAACTCACTCAGGGCACCCCAGGGAACCTCCTTTTCATTACAAGGGTCATTTTTTAAACAAAAATTCTTTTATTATTTCTAAGAAAGAAGGTTCCCACCACAGCCTGTAGCCCGAGGAAGATGGTCCATCGGTGTAGGATGAGGAATCCCACAGGAAAGGGCAGCTGCTCTCAGGTAAATCCCACTGGTGACGAACAGGTGACCAAAAAACGGCAATTCCTGGGGAGGAGAGAAATTAAAATAACGAGCAAACAGAAGGAGTTTGGTCAGACACAGCCTCCTAACAAGCATGGGCTTGGAAATTATGATTATTAGCGAGGTTTCATTCCAGCAGCAGTTAAAGAAGCTTCCGAAGGTACCGCAATTAATTTGTAGAAGTTTATATTGCACATTATAGCACGAGGGGCCATTAACGAGGTGGTGACATTAAATTTAATGGACTTGGTGAATGGGACACTCCGTCTCTCCCTCCTGGGGGTATTCCCGGGATGTCTGGGGTTTGGAACTTCCTGATTTCTGAGAAGGAGCAGCAATTCCGGAGCTGCTCCAGAGCTCAGAGAGGAGCCTCCAGCACTGGGGGGAGTCGTGGCTGTGGAACTGGGGGTCACTGGGACTGGGGGTCACTGGGACTGGAGGTCACTGGTGGGAGGCAAAGCTCAGCCCCCCACCCCCCAGTTTTGTGGCACGGCCAACGAGGCTCAGACAAACACAGGGAGAATATGAAACGTCTCATACCTATAACTTTAAATTAAAAAAGCAATGTGCTGTTTATTGGCGCTGCCGAGTGTCTCCGGAGCGGGAGGCTCATAAAGATCATATTACAGTACAAGCCATTATGCAAAGAGTTTACTATATATACATTTCTAAATGCTTCAGCAAACAGCAGCCTCCTTATGAGCTGAGCGGGATAACTGGTTCGTTTGGGGTAACAAATGATCCTTGATTTGATTTTAAATGCAATGACAGCAGAATTTATTTCTTATTTAATCACTTGCCAGAGCTGTTGAGGACGGGATGGGATTAAACTGCACAATGCAGCATATGACTCCTGAATCAGTTGAAACAGGCGTAAGAATATATTATGTTTATAGGATAGAAAAAGATTGTACAGCAATGCATATAACTAGAATGGGTATTTTTGTCATTTATACAGTAGCTTATATCATTATTCCTTCCCGCTTCCAATTTTTCAGTAATAAAAACACAGGGGATGTGATTCTCTTTGCATTACAGATAAACCATCTTGATTCTTTATTAAATATTTTTATTAATCTGAAGTACTACAAAGCATTTGAGCGGATAAATCAGGCTCCGAATAGTCATTTCCTCCCTGCTATGGCTCTATAAAGTGGATTCATTTATGAGTGTGCAGCACCCAAAAAGAAGTTTTCCATATTCATTCATATGCTTCCTTATGGTCCTGGTTTTCCATCCCACTGTACCGTGCAGGAGGGTCCCCAAACCAAACCAGCTCCTGGAAATCCTCTCTGTACTCCCTGCCTGTGATTTGATTTAATCAGGAGCCACTGCTGGAGTGTCACTCCCCAGACCCAGTGGGAGAATGTCCAGGGTCTCCCTCCACCTCCAGCTCCCCCAGGCCCCAGGAGGAGGATGCTCAGGGTGTCTCCAGCTCCAACTCCTCCAGCCCCAGTGGGAAAATTCCCAGGGTTTCTCCAGCTTCCCCAGTCACAGCAGGAGCATCCTCAGGGTCTCTCCAGCCCCAGCCCCAGTGGAAGAATTCCCAGGGTTTCTCCAGCTCCCCTAGTCACAGCAGGAGCATCCTCAGGGTCTCTCCAGCCCCAGCCCCAGTGGAAGAATTCCCAGGGTTTCTCCAGCTCCCCNAGGAGGATGCTCAGGGTGTCTCCAGCTCCAACTCCTCCAGCCCCAGTGGGAAAATTCCCAGGGTTTCTCCAGCTTCCCCAGTCACAGCAGGAGGATGCTCAGGATCTCTCCAGCTCCCCCAGTCCCAGTGGGAGAATTCCCAGGGTTTCTCCAGCTCCCCCAGTCACAGCAGGAGCATCCTCAGGGTCTCTCCAGCCCCAGCCCCAGTGGAAGAATTCCCAGGGTTTCTCCAGCTCCCCTAGCCGCAGCAGGAGGATGCTCAGGATCTCTCCAGCCCCAGCGGGACAATGCCCAGGGTTTCTCCAGCCCCAGCTCCCACAGGTCCCAGCAGGAGGATGCTCAGGATCTCTCCAGCTCCCCCAGCCCCAGTGGGAGAATGCCCAGGGTTTCTCCAGCCCCAGCTCCCACAGGTCCCAGCAGGAGGATACTCATGGTTTCTCCAGCTCCCCCAGTCCCAGTGGGAGGATGCCCGGCGTCTCTCCAGCTCTGGCTCCCCCAGCCCCTTGCCTGGTTGGGGACACCACTGTGGCACCTTTGGGTTGATTTGGGGATGGATCCAACCCCAGCGTTGTCCCCTCCTTGCCCCAGCACCGGATCACCGCCTTTCCCATCGTCCCACAGGATACGGGGATCCCCGTTATTCAGCAGAGAGGGATCTGGGGGCCTGTGAGAAGGGCTTTGGCTCCACCAGAGGCTTTTTGACCCCTTAAGGTGTCTCTGCCCCTCCGTCCCCATCAGCCCCCATCCTCCCACCCCACAGAAAGCAGCACTTTGGGTCAATCCCCTCCTCGCCCGAGCATTCCCAGCCATCCCAGAGGATGCTGCGGGAGGGGAGCCGGGGCGGGGGCAGGTCGGAGGCGGCCGCGTTCAGCCTCCGACAGCTGACAAGTCATTTACTCATCGGGGGAAGCTGCGGAGAGGCACAAAGGAATTAAACCTATTTAAAACCCAGCCAGGTGTGCAAACAAGTTTATCCTCTTGTAACAGCTCGCGGTGAATCAGGAGGGCTCCATAAAGGTTACAGCAGCCGGGTGGATATTTAGGGCTCCCTGGGAGAGGTGACATTTAGCACCTGGATTTGCCGGGGCCGTGGGACTCCCCGGGGTCCGGAGCTGCTGCCTGAGCCCAGGGATACAATTCCCTGCCCTGGGATCAGCCTCATCCCGTCCCTTCACCGCTCCTCGCACCCGCGGGGGTTTGGCTTTGATGTGAGGTTTTACTGCAGCAGCTGTCTAACATTTGCTGGCTGTTTGGGATCGGGAATTACGGCACTCGGTGAAAGGCGGGGACCCTCCGGAGCTGCTGCCAGCTGCTGGCACAGCCCCAGCCTGGCACCACGGGTACCGGTGCTCCAAAGTGTTCCTTCTGCTACAGGTCCCATCTCCGGGGGGATTTAGCCATCCATCTGCCCAGGCTGCTGCCTGCTCCTGCCCTTGGGCATTCCTGCTCCCTCCAGGATGGGTCCAGCACACAGGTAGGAGCCCAGCAGCACCGCAGGAGGACGGGGATGGGGCTGTCCCCCCTCTTTTCCCACTGATGATGCTGGAACAAGGTGAGGTCAGGGTCTGTCCCCATGGGACACAGCACCGGGACAGCTGATTTCATGGCTGGAGACAATTCAGGGGCTGTTCCCCCTCTCCATAGGCATTGGGGTGTTTTCCTTGCTGGGGCTGCACATAAATCCTCCATCAGCCGCCGCTGTGTCACAGATGTCCCAGGACACGAATTTTTTCTCCAGTTTTAGTGCTGGTGTAAAGCTAAATTATGGTACCTGTCAGCATTAGCAAAACCCACCATCCCCATCCTGCCTGTAAAAGCACCAAGCCTGAGGGCTGGAAGAGATGGAGGAGAGGTGGATCAGCTCCTATTTTATAGGAATTACAGGGACCAGGCTGTTGTGCTGTGGAGCTGGCACTGGTGCTGGCGGGTTGTTACTGGTTGAGGTCACTGGTATGGGTGGCAGGGCAGATTCCTTGGCCATGGGAAGCTCATTTCCATCCCTCCACCTCCCTGTGCAGTGGGAGCTGCAGGCTCAGACCCCTCTCCGTGACCCACAGAGTGGAAGGTGAAATGTTTGTTTGAGCTCAACCCAACCCCAAAACTCTGCTGGCACTGCCAGGGCTTGGGCATGGACACCCTGAGGATCACCACAGCAGGTCCCTGGGGGTGTGGAGCACCAGCCCCTCTCTTCCAGGACACAGGGATTCCATCCAGCACCGACCTGGGAGAAGCAGAAGAGTTTTACACCTTCGCAAAACAATGTTCAAGGAGGAAATGAGCAGCCAGGGGCTGTAATTGAGATGGATGAAAGGGCGGCCGACTTCCCCCAAAGCGTTTCAGGGAACAGACTTGAGAGGAATATGAAGTGCTGCTGCTCTCTAACGATCGCCACGCTGCAGCTAAATTATTAATGACTGGGAATGATTTCATATTTAATCTAAAGACTATTAATTACACTGCAGAAGAGCGACACACCATCCTGAGAGCCCCTCTCACCAAGTGAATAATTCAGGGACGGCCCATATTTTACCTCGATGTCAAGGCAGGCAGTGACGCCCCTCCTGGGTGAGCAGCCCCGTGGTGTTTGGGGCAGACACTGATGTCCCAAGGGTGATGTGGTGGTGAGAACCAGCCCCAACCTCTGAGCCCACCAGTGTGATGAAGGGCACTGGGCAGAGGAGGGTTACTGGGGGCTCCCTTGGGGCTGGGGGCACAACCCTCCCCTGCCTCAGCCACTCCCAGAGCCCAGGGGCAGCCCCAGCTGTGGGAACACTGAAGACAGATGTTTATTTGGCCAGGATTATTTGCTGATCACTGTTACAGTGATCCAAGATGATCATTAAAAAGTGAAATGGGCTGGTTAATAATGATGCTGAGAGCACACAGTGTGCCTCGCATTACGAGGATGTTTAAGCATGAGTCCAATTAAGTCCCTCACATCCCTACAGAATTACTCCAGTTGTGCAAACTATTAGGCAAACTCCAGGCTCCTCGTACTCACAGGCAATCCTGGAGCCTGGCACTCTGCTAGAGACCCATTTCTGTCCTGAAGCTAAATTAAAATCCTATTGTGCCAGTGCTGCTAATATTTCCTGCTCTTGTTTCCAACAATTAAATTGTGACATTCTGCCAAAACATCCAAGGAAATGAGAAAGCGCTCCGGATCAGCTGGAAAAAGAAAGGCAGATCCTCCTGGCTGCCTCCTCCTGCCACCCAGATGCCACGGTGACAATCACAGGTTAAACAGCACCTGGTGGATGTGGGGGTTCACCACTCGTGTGTGGGAAGTGGGACTTCAAATATGAATTTGGAAGGTTTTTCTCCTCGGTTTAGGAGAGAATTCTGAGAGCTGGATCCCTGCAGTGGCAGAAAGGAAAATGCTGATGGTACCGGGTTTGCATGGCAAGGGTTTGGGATAGGGGTGGCTTTGGTGGCACCGCCCAGCTGAGGTCACCTCACCACAGCTGCTGATGGGGAAGAACCTGAGGGATGATCCCCACCCCTGTCCCCCCCTGGTCCTGCTGTCCTTGCCACGCAGGTCCTGCACGGCCTGTCAGACACCCCCTGAATTCCAGTTCTCTTTGATCTGCCCCCCTGGTCTCTGCCCACCCCAGAGCTCCTCGGGGAGGGCACGGGTGGTTCTCTGCCCCACAACACCTTCAAACCCCTCAAAGTGACACCCCCCCAGTGCTGCCATAGCAATGCCCCCCCAGATTGATGTGGTTGTGGCTGCTCTTGGGCTGAAAAGAGCAGGTGGCACCCCGAGGGTGTCGGGGACCCTGCAGTGGCACTCACAGAGCTGCAGGCCCTGCCAAGCTGGTGAGGGCAAGTTAACTGGAGGGGGAGAAATATGGCAAGGGGGGGGAGGAGGAAGGCTGTTTAAGAAAGAAATTACTATTTGGTCATGGCTTAGAAGCCGGTACTTAGAAATTCCATGAATTTTAAAATAAAGACATTGTGAGATTTGAACTTTCTTTTGAATACTCACAAACTGCAGCACCTAATACCTTCCCCGGCCATTAAGGAGCTGTGCTGGGAAGCAGAGGGAGCTAAGTACTGCTACTGATAGAGCAGTTAAACACCGTAATGGAATTGTGTTTGGAGAGGCTGCAAAGCCAGGTATAGAGCCTATACATAAACAAGGCCATTACCAGCCAGGGTAAGCGGCGATAGAATTTCATGAATATCCCCACAAAAAGCTTTGTATATTTATAACAACCTGCAGAGTCGTTTGGAGCACAGTCAGGGGCCTTTCACAGAAATTCTGGAGCTAAATTGTACAACAGAGCTGAGTGTCCCCCCCTTGGGGTGTGGAGTGCAGGCAAAGCTGGATGGGGCAGAGGGTCCTGGGGGGCTGTGGGTGCTGGACCAGTGCTGGCAGGGACAGCTGGTTATTGGGCACAAATTCTTCCAGATTCCAATTCCAGACAGTCTTTTCAGAAAGGTTTTTAAGACAATCCTCTGCTTTGCAGGGGAAGGGCTCTGCCTCCCAGCAGGGATGGAGAGGGGAGCAGGAGGAGTGGAGGGTTGGATGCTACTCTGCTCCCAGACTGGGGAAATTGCCAAGGGGCAGAACTTTCCACGGCTCAAGAGAAGAGAAATAAATCTAGGAGCCATCAACCCCAAAGGATCAGGGGGATCACAGAGAAAGGACTCAGAGAGCAGGTGAGAGCGGGGCCTCCTCCGTGGCACAGTGAGGGTGATGGACCCAGCTGAGATCCCAAACCAACAAATCCTGGTGCTTCCCTGGTGATCCTGGGCCAACCCCGCAGCATTCCTGGGACAGGCTGCCCAACACCTCTTTGCTGTCAGAGCCCAAAAAAACCTGTGCAAGACACCCACACTCTCCCCTACAGCTGGAAAACAAGAAAGGCACCTCTCGAGCATATTTATTGCTTTAATTTAAATAAATAGGTACTTTAAACTTAGGAAAACTTCACTCTGCAACTCCTGCGCCACCTGAACGCGTGTGATTGGTGCGGCTCGGGCATGAGCCGTAATAAAATGCTAATTGCAATTCATAAATTACGTCGGGACGCCCGGGACTGTTGGAGTTCCTGGATGAAGTGTAGCGTTCAATTTATCCTGCACACGCTGCCGACACTGCTGCCAGCCTCCTTCTTGTCCCCCTGTGTTGTTTTGTCATCTCTGGGCTATCACCAATTCATCACAAAGGCAACTGAACTCGCCGGTGTCCACCCACCGGGTGACTTTGTCTTCGCTACTCTATGACTTCTAAATTAAATTGTCAAAACACATTACTGAGAGAAATATCGTGAAGGGGAAGTTCTTTACCCTTTTATCCCAGCTGAAGAGAGAGTCGGTTTGATTTGAAGAAAACATGTCTGCTTCATTATCCCTCCCGTTATCATATTTCTTCACTCAGCAGCAGCAGGAGAAGAGAGTCGATACACGAGTCGTGGAGGACATGATGGAGCATCCCCCAGGAGTTGTCTTGATAAATTCTGAGATTGCCCAGGAAAAGATTGCGGGGGGAGGAGGGGGGTGATTTGTGTAATTTTCACTCTCTTTTATTCCTCCCACTCTCAGACAATTTAAAAGAAATTACGGGTTTGTTGGTGTGGATTTCCCTGAGCTGGATGTTCCCGCTCTGCCAGTGCTGGCTGGGCTGGAATAAGTTCCTTGGAGTCCTTGCAAGAGAAGAAACCAGTCCAGGAGAGGGACAGCCCACTGTGGAGTGACATGGGTCCTATTCCCCCCCCCCACTTTGAATCCAAGAATCCCAGAGTAGTTTGGATTAGAAGGGATCTAAAAATCATCTCCTTCCACCCCCTGACATGGGCAGGAACACCTTCCACTATCCCAGGCTGCTCCAAACCCCTCCAACCTGGCCAGGAGCATTTCCAGGGAGGCCAAATCTGGGTAATGGAGAAGGTTCCTGCTGCCGGGGAAGTAATTCACCAGGAGATGTGAAAGAAAAGGAGCTGTTCCTCAAAGGAAAAGAGCTGTTGCTTCGCTCTTTCCTCACTCCCACGTGTGTCTCTGGCCATAATGGATCAGCCATAAAAAGCAAGTAACACATTGTGCACTCATTCTTCTGGCTTTGGACAATATTAACATAATAGACACATATTGTTTATTTATTCTGCTGTAGAGCAAGGGAAGGAGGTAGTGCCCAACGCTTAAATGGGGTATTTTTAAATGCTCCCATTCCTGTGGCCGTTATGATGCATTAGCCATCAGTAGTCAAATTGCCTTGTATTTGCAATTTTATGGGTCCATTTTATCAAGCACACAGGAGCTGCATTCAAAGCACGGAAATAAAGCACTCCACTTGTGTTAGGCGAGCACTGTTTCAACCCAAGATAAGGCCAGAGAGCAGAAATCTGCTTTTTTTTTTTTTTATTTCCCCCCTCTGCCTCAGCTCCAGATTCATCACCCAATATTGCAGCAGCGACTGCTGAGAGCCACTCGAAGGTTATGGAACGTCCTCTGCACACCAAAGAGTCACCACTGGGAAATCTCCCCGTGTCCCTTGGCTGGTTTAAACTATCTCCCAGTAAAACCTTATCCTTGTTCTCCCCCACAGCAGCTCCCGGGGTCACCAAGAGGAGCCTTCCCCTGTCGGTGTCCGGACACCCAACTCCCTCCATGGAGCAGGAAAGGCAAAAACTCCGGGAATCAGGAGGAAGGAGGAGTTCTCAGGGAGGATTTGGTGGCCGGGACAGTTCGGGCAGGTGATGCTCGGACCTTCACCGGGATGTGGGGTGCCCCCCGAGCCCCCGGGACCTGCTCCATCCCCTCCAGGGACAAACCCCGGGAGGAGAACTCGTGTCGCTGTTCCCAGAGGAGCAGCCGGCAGGGTTTGCCGAGCAGGGATCTGCTCCCTCTCGTGGGCTCTGGAGCTGCTGGCAGGGAGGGATGGGGTTCATTTACATCTCGGGAAAGGGGAAGGAAAATCCCCCTTTTGGCTCCTGGGAAGTGCTGGCCCGGGCACGGGATAAACGCAAAGACCCCCAGAGATGCATCCTCGGTTTGGGGCTTTCAAAGCTTTTAACAGCCCAGAATTGACTTTCGGGTTTTTTTGCGGGATTGAGTTTGGGCTCTCTGGAGCCCTGAGCTGCTTCTCACATAACACTTTATTGCCTTATTGTCTCTGGCTCTGCTGATTCCATCTGGGTTTATTTCTTCAGCTGCCCTGCAGCTCCAGGCTCTGTGTAACACCAACATCACAGGGCTGAGGGATGGAACTGCGACATATTCCTCTTATTTTGTCCAACACCAGCGGGATGTTTGTGCTCTGCCAGAGCCCACAGAACACCCCGAGAAATCCCCGCTCCCCGAGTAATTATTTATTGCCTTGATTTAAATAAACAGGCGCTTTAAACGTGCGAAACCTGGACCCGAGTGATTGGCGCAGCTCGGGTAAGAGACACAATCAATAACGTAACACGTAAAAAATTTAATGGTGAAAAAAAAATAAAGGGAAATTGAATCAGAGGGATTGAATCCCAGCTCGCGGGGTCCCTCTAACGGCGGGCGGGGGAAGGCGCGGCGGCCGCGGCGATTCCTCAGGGTCCCTCAGGGTCCCTCATGGTCCCTCATGGTCTCTCATGGTCTCTCATGGTCCCTCAGGGTCCCTCATGATCCCTCATGGTCTCTCATGGTCCCTCAGGGTCCCTCATGGTCCCTCATGATCCCTCAGGGTCCCTCAGGGTCTCTCAGGGTCCCTCAGAGTCCCTCATGATCCCTCAGGGTCTCTCATGATCCCTCAGGGTCCCTCATGGGCTCTCAGGGTCCCTCAGCGTCCCGCAGGGTCCCCCCGCTGTCCCCGGGGGTGTCCGTGACCCTCCATCGCTGCCCGAGAGGCCGCAGCCCCCCTCGGGAGCCCCGGGGCCCCTCATGGCCGCCAACCACAACTCCCGGCACGCCCCGGGGCGGCGCCGCCATCCCACAACGCACCGCGGCGGCCTCATCCAAGCGGGGCCGGTAATAAGCGACACCAAACAAACGTCAAACGTCACCGACCGTCACTAAACCCTGTTTAGGGTTTATTAAGCATTCAAAAACCAAAGCTCAACCGCGCGGGGTTGCACCCCCTTCATCTCCCGGGG
>WEKX01025945.1:1223591-1251802 GCA_013390025.1 Pitta sordida
ACTGGAAAAGGGCTGGGAATCACCAGGAAATTGGGCTGGAAAAGGGCTGGGAATCACCAGGAAATTGGGCTGGGAAAGGGCCGGGAATCGCCAGTAAATTAGATTGGAAAAGGGCTGGGAGTCACCGGTAAATGGGACTGGGAAAGGGCCGGGAACTGGGGACTGGGGTAGGGCTGGGAGTCACCGGTACATCGGAGTGGAAAAGGGCTGGGAATTGGGAACCGCAGGAAAGGCAGGGAATCGAGGACGTGAGGAAGGGTTGGAATTCAGGGACCTGAGGAAAGGCTGGGAAGGGTGCCCAGGAAAAGGGCTGGAAATCGGGGATTGGGGGAAAGGCTGGAAATGGGGTACTGGGGAAGGACTGGGAATCACCAGTAAATCGGACTGGGAATCACCGGTAAATTGGGCTGGAAAAGGGCTGGAAACCAGGGAGGAGGAAAGTGTGGAAATCAGGGATGAGCTGGAAATCACCAAGTAAATCAAGGACCGGGAGGGTTTTCCCCGCGTAAGAAAACCTGATTTTTTCCAACGCCCTCTTAATGTTTTTTTTTTTTTAGGAATTAACAAAACTAGCAGAAGCAAACAGGTGTTTCTGCGTTCTGCTTTGCTGTGTCGGCTTCCCCCCTCCCCCCTCCTGAATTATGTGGAATTGTTTTATATGGAAAGAATATAAATATTTGGGGGGGGTTGTGTGTTTGGGGGGAAATCCTTTTGTTGCAGAGGTTGGTGGGTGGTTTGCAGCTCCTGCCTGTGCTGAGTGAGCTGGTCCTGGTGGTTTCCCCTCGGAAATTCCAGCCTGGCTCGTTTTTGTGTAAGAACAAAGAAGGAAAGTGGGAATTGTGGAGGAGAAATCACCCGGTTTGTAAAAATCTTCGTGCAGCCTCACCCTGTGCTGGCACAGGAGCAGCTGAGGTGGGTTTTTTTTTGGAAATAAAAAGCTCTTCTAATGCTTTCCCTGTGCTCTAAGCAATAAAACCTTAATGGAAGCGGCCAAGGGGTGAATTAATTCTCGCTGTGTGGAAGAGAAAAAGTTTCAAAATCAGAGCCTGGGAAGCCGGGCAGAGGAACAGGATCTCTCTGCTCAGCCCCTGCTGGGGTTTGTGGTGCTCAGGGGGAAATCCTGGGGTCTCAGCACCACTGGGGTGACTTCTGGAGCTCTGCCATGACTGTGTGTCACTGTCACGACTGTGTGTCACTGTCACGACTGTGTGTCACTGTCCTGATTGACACCAGCAGCGTGTGGGGGGGGGGATCCGTGGCCAGCACTGCCCTGGGGTCAGGACCAGCTCTGGCAGCTGCCGCCCTGCATTTCCTCCTGAAACTGGAATGGCAAAACCTGGGAGAGCACAATTCACTAAATCATATTTAATAGTGTGTGGGGGGTTGTTTTCTAAGGCTTTTTTTTAAAAAACATAAAATATACATACAACAGAAGAGCCTGTAATCTGTAATTATTCACTCCTGTTTGAAGGTAAAAGGTTTTCTTTTCTGGATGATTTTAGGGTGCCCAGTACCCCCGGGTGGCCTCTACCTTGGACCTGCAGAGCTGAAAGGCCTTTAATTAACAGGGAGCTTAATTAATAGCTGCTCGCCTTGCAGTGCAGGTCGGGGCAGGAGGCAATTGATAACTCGGTGTGATATTTGGTTTCATTCTCTGGGCTGCTTTGTGCTCAGGAGGTGGATTTGCGTAACCATTATGGATAATAGAGACTTTTGTAGAGGGGGAAAAACAGACGAGAAAAAAATCCCGACTCCTGATCATGGGGGTTTGCTGAATCTTGATGGTAATTTATGCAGCCACTTCTTGGAGGACGCTGATGATTGTGTTCCCTAAAATCTTTGGGATCACTCTTTCAGGAAGCAGAGGAAGGTGTTTGTCTGGAGTAGGGAAGTGGCCACTTTTCCCTCCATAACATTCCAGCAATCTCAGGTCTCAATGTCTTCATTTCCCCTCAATTTTATGTTCTGGGTTTTGGGGTTTTTTTTTTTGTTAATTAAAGAAAAACAATCACTGTTTTTCTCCCTTACCTGCAAGGCTGTTGTTGTGTTTGTTAAACAGATGGTTTCAGGTTTACTAGTAGGGAGAGTGTTATTTCCAAATGTTTCTTGTTATTAAAAGCAAACAAACAAACAAACAAAAGCTTTTTCTTATTGGAAAACAAACAAAGCCTTGTGGTTTCTCAGGATCCCAGGCTTTGCAAATGTAGTTCTTGGCATCACCAGGGGTTGTGATTTCAGCAGAGGTTTCTCACCTGCCTGGCAGAGCCTGCTGTGAGCTCCAGGATTAAAGAGAGATGGTGAGAGGCAGAGGAGGCACTGCCTGTTCTCGTGGCTTTTCTGTTCCCAGGGCACGTTAAAATGTAAAGATAAGCCAAGTGCTTCACTCAGCAGCCCCTTTGAGATACGTGGTGCCCATAAATCCCTTTTTATTCCCTGCAGTTGTTAATGAAGTGGTTGGAGGAGCAGGAAATGAGAATTGGTGTCCACAGAACTTTAATTTTTTACCTCGGATTTCTACCTGATTAGTTTTATGATTAATTGTTGCCCACATTCATTATGTGGGCTCCATAATATTCCCATTGCCCCCATACCCTCCTTTGCATGTGCTGGGAGAGAAGTGTGTGATAAATCCATGTGTCCACCCCAAATAAACCTCCCAGCCTCCCCTTCCAACTCAGGATCTGTAACTGGAGCTTGTGTGGGGAGGAGATATTCCAATCATGTCCTCCTGGGCATTTTGGGGACCTTCTCAGGTCCTTTCCTGGAGGTTCTCCCGGCTGTTAATGTGTTCCTTGGCCTTGGCTCAGCAGTTAATGAGCTGCAGGATTCGTAAGAAACCCCTGTGGGGCAGAGCAGGGCTCAGGCATTGCTGGGGCTCGGAACTGGACTCGGGTTCAGGTGAGGAACTGGAATCTGGTGGGAACAAGTGTGTTTTGTCTGGGAGAAGAACAGGGAGCCGAGTTTTCCATCAGCTGCAGTCACCACAAAGGGTGGGTTTGGATTAAAAACATTCCTGGTGGTGAACAGGACTAAATTCTCCATCGAAATAAGGGCTGATTTCAGTGGGATTTCTGGGAATGGCTCTGTTCCACAAAGGGTGAACTTGTTCTTCTGCAAACACAGTGAAAGGGGCTTGGGAGGAACATTTACAAGTGTCATTAAAAGCTGGGAGCAGAGCAGGTGAGGTCAGCACTGAGTGTCCTGCTTTGTGGTGAGAACAGCGGCAGCAATTTCATGGGCTCGGGAGGTTGTTATTTTTAATTTTGCCTTTCTGGAGTTGCAGCCACTCTGTTTTCTTTTTCCACGCCAACAAATTAGAAGCCTCTGCATGCACTGATGTAATAAAGTCCCTGAAATCTGTCACTGTGGGGCTGGAGCCGCCCTGGGGTGAGGAGGAGGCAGCTTGTGTGTGAATTCCTTTTTTTCCTAGGATTTGAATTTTATTTCCCAGTGAGTTACTGACCCACAATTTAGAATTGCAATGAGGAAGGAGCACAACGTTCCTCTGTGACAAAATCCACTGTGTGCTGATTATCTGTGGCTGGGAAGGAGAGCTGAGATTGTTATTTGATTTCAGCTTGGAGCAAGGTGCAGAAACTGCCCAGTTTGAGGTCAGATAAACCCAAATCTCTGCTGCCAGTGGCTTCTTTGCTCTGAGAGAGTGTGTAAATAATAATTCCTGGGTGAGGCAGGGAGTCCCTCCTATTTTGACACTCCAAATGAGAACACACCAAGTCATTGCAGCCTTCCCTCCTGTAAAGCTCTGTCTGCTCTTTGTAGATTTGGATTCTTTATTTGTGACATTAATTGCAGCTCACTGAGACTGAGGGACCTTGGTGATCCTTTGCAGAGGGTCCTGGAGCATCCTTGGTTTGTTCCAAATCTCCAAGGCCTGAGTAGGACCAAGTGCTGTACTGAGGGAGTCTAAGTCCACTCACACAGGCACAAATCAATAAAACATATTCTGTGCACTTGAACTATTAAGAAGCTGGGAAACGATGCAGAGTTTGTATGTGGGGAGTCCTGAGTGCCCAGGGATTCATCCAGGAGCTCTGTTTCTGTCTTCTGATTGTTATTTCTTGCCTTGTGCAGTGTGTCCCTGGGAGTTTGGAGGATCCCAAGGCTGTGACACATCACAAGCTGATCCATGCCACTTCTGAGAAGGTGCTGACAGACACAAAAACAGTGTTGGAGGAAAACATTCAAGACAGAGGTGAGATTGTCTGGTTTTTAATCCCATCAGTCTGGAAGCACGAGGTTGTGTTTCGTTTGGCAAGTTCCAAATTAATATTTTTCATCTCCACTCTCTGCTTTGATACAGGAAGTTAAAAAGGTGGCAGAAAACAAAAATAGACTTTCTTTTGCCTGGGTGGGCTCCAGAGGTGGGATGGGAATCCCTCTCCTGCCAGTCTCCGGCCCACCCCCGATGCTGCAGGTCCTTGTCTGAGCCTGGTGCTTGCCTGGCTGCTGCTGGAAGGCCCCAGCTTAGACCAAAACCCATCTGTGCCCGTCTCTGCTGTTTCCTCCTCAGTGTGAGCACTGAAAGGGCTGATGACTTCTTGTTATCATGAGCCCTTTGCTGTGCTGTGAGTGTACAAGACACCTGGGGGCTGTAATACCCTTCCTTTGGTGGGGAGTTGTGTGAGGAGGAGAAACCAGCAGCAAGTCAGAGTGTAATGCTGGAGCAAGTTCTGAATTCACTGACCACTGAGGAATTGTGTGAAGTCATCCAGGCTTTAAAGTGGGGGGGAAGGTCTGGGGCTGCAGTGGAAAGAAAACAAAATTCATCTCCAGGACCGGTTGAGTTTGTGAAATATCTTACAGGGACTGTTGTCACTTACTTTGTGTCATTCCCTTGGTAGATGTGTTGCTTTTGATCAAGAAACGTGCTCCACCTCCACTCCCCAAAATGGCTGATGTGTCTGCAGAGGAGAAGGTGGGTTTGAAACACTTCTCAGCTTGGCAGTTTGGGTTCAAAGCTTTAGTGATAGTGTGTGGAAGGGTTCTTGTGGTGTTTTCTGTCTCTGGTGGAGGCACAGCTTTTTTCGTCTTGTGTGTCTGTGTCCCCAATTCCTGCAGGGATTGGAGGGGGGGGTGTTCCCCATTCCTGCAGGGATTGATGTGTGTGTGTCCCCCATTCCTGCAGGGATTGAGGAGTGTCTCTCTCCTCGCAATGCTCTTGCTGCTCAGAATGTCTCTGTGAGAGCAGAAGTTACAAAACCGAGCAATATTTATAGCCTGTCCCCTGCCATGTTTTGTGCTGCCAGTTCTCTGTGTGATGCTGGGAGCGGTGCAGCATTGCCAGGGATGAGCAGGGCAGCGTTTCCTGTGCCCAGCTCGTGAGGTGAGACTGAGCTGGGAGCAGAGTGTGCTCCTGGCACCGAGACCTCCCCGTTCTCTCTGTGATTCATCACTGCCCCTCGGGATGCTGGAATTTATCCCAGCGTGTTTAGATAACACAAATAGGTGTGAGGGCTGGAAGTGGGGCCAGTTTAGCTCTGGAATTCCAGAGTGACAATCCCTGGCACTGCAGAGCCCTCCATACCTCAGTGAAGAGCAGGAAACTGCTGTGCTCTCTGTTGTGGGGATTACAGAGTCCCCTTTCCTTCCTTCCCTGCAGAGGAAGCAGGAACAGAAGGCTCCTGACAAGGAGGCCATCCTCAAAGCCACTGCCAACCTGCCCTCCCGCAGCGCCGACCGCTCCGTGGCCCAGCACAGCATGAGGGATGTAAGTACCCCCAGACCCCTGCCCTGAGCTCTTCTTCCTCTAGAAGAGAATTCAGGTGGATAGAATGGATATTCAAAGCAGTCATTTCATATGGAGACACAGCTCATGCTGTTTGATGGTTAAAAAACACTGTTCTGAATTACCATAGAATCACTGAATTATAAACCCCATCATTCTGAATTATCATAGAATCATTGAATTATAAAAACCACCATTCTGGATTACCATAGAACCCTTGAATTGTAAAAACCACCATCCTAAATTACCATAGAATCATTGAATTACTTTATGGTTTTTATATTTGATTGTAGATTTTTGATATTTTTCTATTTTATTTTTTTTCCAATGTTTCGTTTCTCTGTGGGAAAAACCTCAGAACACACCCAACATCTGGCAAATATGAAGTTAGAGGGTTTTATTCCTTCAGACTTAAATAATTCAGGTGGTTGCAGTGATTTTTTTTGTACTTTCTTCCTCGACTACTGCCCATGGTGTAGAAATAAATGTAAGACCTTTCTGCCCAGGAGCTTTTCCTTTCATGTAGCACTTCACAGGAAGGGCACAGGCTTCTTGAGAGACCAAACAATGAAATGAAAGCCCTAATAAAGCAAGTTTCTGTGCAGAGATGTAACCATGGATGCATTAAGATTCAGTGATGGTTGGTGACTTCCTGTCTAAATGCTTTGACAGTTTCCTTTCTTGCAGTTCCAGACAGAGCTCCGGAAGATCTTGGTGTCTCTCATAGAAGTGGCACAGAAATTGCTGGCACTGAACCCAGATGCAGTTGAGCTATTTAAGAAGGCAAATGGTATGGAAATATCTTTATAGCTCCTGGATCAATCCTGGGGATTTGCTTCCCTGGCTCTGAGTGAAGTGCAGATTTTCTGCATCCTCTGTGGCTGAAGTTCCACCTTGTGGATAGAGATTGTATAAAACTTGTGGGTTTATAAAGTCCCTTTAGGATGGAGGAGAAGTTCCACTTAAAAACTAGATGATCTTCAAGGTCCTTTCCAGCCTTATCTATACTGTGATACTGTAAAAAATGATCAGTGGAGATGGTAAAGAATAATTGATAAAGCACAAGGAGTTGTTAAAATGAGAAGTTGATTCAGTTAGTGAGAGATTCTCATCAACTTAATTTCCAGATAAGTGATTGACAGATCCACAGTGAACCTCATGCATTTCATTGTGTGGAAACCCTCACGCTCATGTGAGAGCGAACTGCCTTTTGTTGGAGATCTTGAACACATCTGGACCAAGTCTTTGTCCTGGAAGAATCTCTCTGAGCCAGCCCGAGCTGAGAGCAGCAAATTAAACGATGAGCTGGCAAATCAGGGGGGAAAAGACAAAAGGAGGGATGGAAGAGAGAATGGGGGTTGAAGTTAACACATGCCATTGCACTGACACAGGGGGTTGCGTTAGCCTGGAGTCAGCCTGACCGTGGTTTTGTTTGTGTGTGCAGCCATGCTGGATGAGGATGAGGAGGACAGAGTGGATGAGATCGCTCTGCGGCAGCTCACGGAGATGGGCTTCCCTGAGAGCAGAGCTGTCAAAGCCCTGCGCCTGAACCAGTGAGTGAACTGCTCCTGCTCTGGAAGAAAAAAAAAGAAATCTGCATTTTTGCTGGAGTTTCCTTATATGGGTCACCTAAATTTAGGCTGGGAAAAGCAGCTGAGGGAGCAGTGCTGCCTCAGGCAGAGTGCAGGTGGCACAGGGAAGGGGAATCGGGGCTGGATTGCTCTGGAAGGTCTGTGGGTCACGGGGCTGCCAGCCTGGCACTGTTTCCAGGTATTAAACTCCCGTTTTCTTCTGCTGTAGAAGTCAGGTTACTCAGAGGAAAAAAGCAAACTTAGCCCATCCACCTTGGTCATTGAGGTGTAGAAATGTACTTTGGGCTGACCCTTAAGATATTCCCAGAGCATTGGGAAGTCCAGGTAGGAACTGTAGAAAAACAGGAGGGAATGTGGTTCTTGTCATTCCCTAACAATCAGCTGTACTGCCTCACTCCTGACGGGGGGTTTGTGGGAAAATGTGAATGTCCACAGCAGATCTCTTCTGAGGCCAGAGTGGGACATTTCCAGTTGTCCCTGGTGAATTTTCCTCTGGCTCGAGGCACTTTGTGCACACACAATGTTTTGCACCCTTTTCCTTGTGCCCTCGGTCCCTGGATGGTCTGAGGGAGATCTCCCTGAGCACCAAAGCTGTTACAGTGTGAGATGTGTTTCTGTGTCCGTTTGGAACGTGCTTTGCTGGCAGTTCTGTGGACAGTCACACACAGTCAGGGTTTGTGTGTGGGGAGGCAAAGCAGGTGATGCAGAGAGGGAGGTGCCTCCCTCAGAAATGCCTTCTCAGGTCTGGGTTGGTGCTGTCCAAGCTGGATGTGACTCCTCTGTCTCCTGCCTTCAGCACCCTGAGCACACAGGGTATGCTCAAAAAAACTTTATTTATGACTTTTCAGGTGCTAATCAATCCCCCAGGGTAATGAATGCCAAGGAGGGGATGTGTACCTGCTGCACCTGAGGAGAGTTTCTCATCCCGGTGTTCCCGTTGTTTTTGCAGCATGTCTGTGACCCAGGCCATGGAGTGGTTGATAGAACACGCAGATGACCCTTCAGTGGATGCTCCCCTGCCAGGCCAGGCCCCTGCAGAAGCCACAGCTGAAGCTGCTGCCTCCTCTGCTGAGGCAACTGCAGGGCCGAGCTCGGAGGAGGGTGGGGAGGAGGCCAAGGATGAGCTGACGGAGATATTCAAGAAGATCCGGAGGAAAAGAGAGTTTCGTCCCGACCCACGGGTGGGTGGCTGCCTGTCCATCAGGACTGGGAGGCACCAAGCAATCCAAATAAATGCTCAGTGAATTAATTAACTGGGACATCTGGGGACATGTATGTTGGGCTGGCTTGGCAGTGTTCCTGTGGAAGTGTTGGAGTTCAGGGGCACTTCCAGTCACTGAATATTCTGAATTGGAAGGATATTGCTGCCATGGAAGGCAGGATATGAGTGAGTGACTCTGCTACTTCTGCACCTGAAAACTCACTGAGGGGGCTGAATTGAGCTGCCAAACTCCTGGCATTGATTTTTTTTTGCCCTCTGTCCAGGAAGGAAGGGTGGCAGGAGAGGAGCAGGTCCTTTGGCTGTGGAAAAGGCCAGGCTGGAAGGGGCTCTGAGTTTTACCCCACAGAAACCTGGAGAGAAGGTGAAGGGATGTAATTACTCTCATTTTTGTTTTGAATGGAACATTTATTGAGCTGTGTGATTCTACCCCAGGCTGTCATTGCCCTGATGGAGATGGGATTTGATGAGAAGGAAGTGGTGGATGCACTGAGAGTGAACAACAACCAGCAAAACGCAGCCGTGAGTAAAACGTTGTTCCCATTCCCTGCTGCTCCCAAAGTCTGTGCAGCTCAGTCTTTCCATCCTTGAGCTGGGGGGTGTTTGGATCACAAACTATTCGTGAGCTCAGTAGATTCTGTGCCTCTTCCAGATTAGATACCCAAATTCAGAGGTTTTAGGCTCCTCAGAGGAGCTGGGGCAGTGTGAGGGTGGTTGAGGCTCGTCTGGCTGGAATGGCACATGTGGCCTTTCAAAAAACTCCCTCACCACAGTCTGCCAGAGAGAGAAAGGAAAAGGTATTCCCAATAATTAATAGCTGATTAAAGGGCAGGAATAAGTGATCCAGCAGAGATTTAAGCCGTGCAGTGCCCGAGTTTCCATTTGGCTGCGGCGCTTCCACAGTTTCTGAAATGAAAAATTAAGGTTTTTAAAGACTGGTTGGTCCCCTGCTCGTGGATGATACATTAAGGAAATTTTTGTGGGCAGCCAAGGAATCTTTTCCTCCTGAGTATCCAGTGCTGGCTGCTGTTTTAAAGAGGATATTTAGGTGGATGGTACAAAAGAACATTAAACTGGTGTGAAAAATTTACAGCTCAACCTTTAACTGTGAGGGGAAAAAGTATTTTTAACGTGCCACATAATCAGGTTTTGAGTTGAGACACTTGGGTTCTAATGAGATCTGTTGTGCCTGGTGGTTTCTTTCAGTGTGAGTGGCTGCTGGGAGACAGGAAACCTTCTCCAGAGGACTTAGACAAGGGCATTGACACCAACAGCCCTCTCTTCCAAGCCATCTTAGAAAACCCAGTGGTACAGTTAGGGCTGACCAACCCTAAAACTCTACTAGGTAAGTCCTGCCTGGCTTCCTGATGCACATCCATGTGGTTTTTAGCAAATAAAAGTGATGGCTCAGAGCCCTCTTTTGGGGGTTAAGTGCAGCTCTGGACCCTTTTCCTCCCTTTCAGCTCTGATTTTGATTTGCTTCATCCTGCAACTCAGCTGAGGCCAGCCCAGCCCTTGGGGCTGTCCCAGAAATGCTCCTCGTGCCCCAGGATTACACTTGCTGAACTCAGAACTTTGGGAGCTGCTGGCTGCAATGGGTTTGTGGATTTAGGAGACCTTTTGTTGTGCTGCCTTTGGCCACGAGGGGAAAAATCAGGAATGTCTGTCTGGAACTCTTTGATTATTTCACAGCAAAAACAAAGCTGGTCAGAGACAGAAGAGGACTTTGGAAAAGTATCCAAACAAGAGGGCTGAGCTGAGGCTTTGCCTATCACTAACCCTGCCAAATGTGAAAACACCCTTCCTTTCGCTTGCCTTTCAGCTCTGGGGTAAAGTCTGTGTGCTCATGGGCAGAAAAACTGTGAGCACAGTGTGTATCCAGCCCCAAATCCCTGAGGAATTGCCCCCAAATCCCTGAGGAATCGTTCTCTCTGACACTCCAGGACAAGGGCTGGCTCTGTGATCTGTAGAAAAAAGTTTTGTATTTAGTCTTTGTCTTCGAAATTTAATTTATTTGAGGCAATGCTTTTAAATAAAAGCTGTATGCACAGCTCATTCAAGGGAGCTTTTAAAAATACCACTTTAGGTGTAATTAGGAGAGTTTGCAAGCCTTTAAATAATCCAAGAGCAGAACCTTCCCACTCTTGGATTCCTGAACAAATGGTCTCTTCATTTCCACACTGCAGCTCAGAATATAAATAGAAAATGAACAGCAGAGAATATATTCCTAATGATGCCTCTGCAAATCACTTGTGTCACAGATTTTAATAATGAATTTTTGCACTTAATGGGTTTCTTACCCAACGCTGATAAACCTTTAGTTTTAAGCTTGTGAGTCTTGTGTGAAAGGATATAGTCCAGGTGGTGAAAGGTGAGATGTGGGTTTTATTTTAGGCTTTTCTGCTGCATGACCTTGAGCACGGTATTAATGCTGAGCCTTTCAGAGGTGCTGGGCACTTCCAGCTCCCACTGGTGGCACTTGGAGCTTTGCAGCTGGGAAAACTAACCCTGCCCTCGGTGCCAGACTCTCACAACACTGACATTTTGGTGACTCTGCAGCTGCTTTTTTTTGTCCTCTTCTGTAGTGACTGGCTCCAAATGTCCAGGAGTCCAGCTCAGTGGCTGTCAGAGAGTTTAGAAATTATTGCCTGGCTCGTTCTTCTGCCAGATTTGCAGCTTGGCTCTTGCCAGGAACTGCCTGGTTCCTTCAATGTGTGAAAGTTAGAAAAAAATCTAAGGAAAAAAAGCAAACAAACAACAAAGTTTATTGTAAGGGCAATAAAAATTGGTCTTAAAAACTGAAGGTAATTTTTGTGCACCCCCAGCCTTTCCCCTGCTGTGTCTGGCTGCCTCCCTGACATCCTTTATTCCCCAGACACCAGGAAGGAGAAATAAATTCTGCTTCCCTTCTGGCTCCAGGAGGGTCTATAACAACCCAGAGCTTTGAGATCTGGGGGCTTAAGGGGTTACACTTGTGCTACCTCTGTGGAGCCCCTGGAATTTCTGCTGCTGCTTTTCCTGCCTTATTTTCCTCTCCAGAGGAGCCACAGGGAAGCAAAGGGAACAGACAAGGGGTGATGGTGCTTTCTATGAACTGTCTTGATTAAGTACCAGGGAAAAAAGGGGATTCTGGAGCAAAAAATCCAGGCTGGGATGTAGCAAAGCCTTGGCTGAGTGGAGTGGAGCTGCAGGAGGGTGGCAGCAGATGGGCACTCACAACTGGCAGGATTGCCTGGCATCTTCCTGGGGACAAATGCCTGGAGACATTTGGTCAGGCTTTAGCTCTTCAACCCCATGTCCTTGAGGTTTTGTGGGATGGACTGTAATCCAGGCTGAGCATTTAATCACTGTCTGCAGTGAATTTAATGCTGGGGAAGGAGGAGAGCACGACAACCTGGAGCATCACCCCAGGCTGGAGTTCAGGTGCCAGATGGACCATCCCCCATTTTGGGGGGGATTGTTGCCTTCTGAGTTGTACCATTTCTAACCATCCTGCTTCTGAAACACCCCAGAACTTAATGAATTTAATGAATTCAGTGCTGAGGAAGGAGGAAAGCACAACAACCTGGAGCATCACCCCAGGCTGGGGATGCTTTGGAGTTCAGGTGCCAAATGGACCATCCCCCATTTTGGGGGGGATTTTTGCCTTTTGAGTTGTATCATTCCTATCCCCCCTCCTTCTGAAACACCCCAGACATCCAAACTCTGCAAGGACTAATCGTTGCAATTCCCATCTCTTGGCAGCCTTTGAGGATATGCTTGAAAACCCTTTGAACAGCACTCAGTGGATGAACGACCCCGAAACCGGCCCCGTGATGTTACAGATCTCCCGAATCTTCCAGACGCTGAATCGCACGTAGGGGGAGGGAATTCCGGGGCACTGAACCTCTTCCTCCTGCCCCTCCCCTCCTGGAATTTTGGGGAGGGGACAGCTGGAAGGGGGGAGAGGAGACAGGAGGGAAGGTCCTGGCTCGATGGCTTTCGTAGTTCTCGGCCAAGTGGAGTGAGTTGCCTTGTGGATTTTTTAGTGTTTAGTGGAAGAGCTTTGAAGATTTGTTTCTGTTGGCAGGTATTAGGTTGAAAAATAAAAGCATCTAAATAGAAAAAAATAGGAAAAAGGTGTTGTGAAAACGCTCAAAACTCTGATTGTTGGGAAGAAATACGACGTTGCTTGTTCAAAAAAGGGCCTGTGACAGTAGTTTTCTGGCCAGCTTTGCTCGGACCTGGCTGGTGTTTACAAAAGGTCACTGACCACTAGCATAGGATAATAATCATCTCCATTCAGTATTAATTTATGGCTTGATCAAATTAAAAACTGCTTTAAAAAAAACCCCGAACAATCAATTCTTAGGGAATGTTCTTTTTAAAAAACTCGAATATTGAAAGAGCAACCACATTTCACTCCAAACTCCTTGAATTGAAACGGAATCATTCCGAGGTGGAATTCCAATAAATAGCATTACTTTTTCCTATTTCTTTTCGGTGTTAGTGGTGTTGCAGTCCCACAGGATTCACCACAGCAAGGTTGGAATTCCCACGTGGCTGCAACTCCTGCTCTGTCTTATCCCACTGCAAGGAGGGATGTGTTCACATAATTGTCGAGGGGGTTTTTTTCCCATTTTTATGTGCATGGTTTTGGAAAGGAACTTTTTGTGGGTTTGTTTTTTTTTTAATTCTGTTCACAAAAAAAGCAGCTGATTTGCAGGGGGAGGTGGTAGATCTGTAAAGCAGCAGCACCAGGTAGGTTTTTATCTTGTTTAAGGGATTTAAAACACGCTTTAAATTGTTATCTTTGAGTTGGAAATGGGCTTTCTTTATGCTCATTTTTGCCATGGCCCTACCAAGAATGTCAGGCTGGGTCTTTGCCAGGGGACTGAGTTGAGGTTTGAGGCAGAAATCCTGAGGTTTTAAGAGCAGAACTCACTGTGAACGTCCAGTTTTTACGACTGAGCTTCACAGGTGTTGCTTTTCCAACAACCTGCTACAAAATTGGGGTTTATTTTCAACTTGGTGAAACACATTTGACATCTGCCATCCCCCCCTGCCACATCCTGAGCTTTTGGAGAGGCAGGAGGGGCAAATTCTGCCTCTCCCAAGTGCAGAGGAACCAGGTGGGAGAGCCTGAAACAGCACCAGGGTGTCCTGGCAAACACATCCTGCACGTCACCTCTCCAAGTCTCACAAGGGGGTTGTGGTTTGTTGGGGTTTTTTTGTCTTTCCCAAACAAAAATGCAACAAGATCCAACCCGAAACCCTGCAACAAGTTTTGGCCTGAGCTTGGCAGGTGCTCTGTGTGCAGCTGAGGCTCTGGAGTTGCCAATTTCTCATCATTAATATGAAGAAGGGTGGGGAAATCAGAACAGCCTGAGATTTTATCTTGACTTACTATCCCAGGGTATTTTTTTGTTTGTTTTTCTCGTATTAGTAATTTAATTTTAAGCTTTACACTCGATGACTGCAGGAATATTGACTTTTACCTTTAGAAATTCCAGGTTTTCTAGAGATGCTGCTTCTGTTCCACTTGGGACAGTCCAAACCATTTTTGTGGGCTCTTGCTGAGAATAGACTTGACATGAAATGATAACCTTGTCCTACGACTAAAGTCAGGAAGCAGATCTGCCCCCCAGCTACTCCCGAGGAGTTGTGGCTGAATGTTGAAGTGTTACAAAGGGGGTTGATTATTTTGTCCCATTTTTTCCTTGCTGTAATAACACCAGAAGAGTCTTTTACTTGAAGATCTGAATGTTAGAGCCACATGTCCTTCTCTACCAATCAGGATTCTGGTTAATCTTCCTTTTAATGAGTGTTTTTAGAAGGGAAAGTTGGGAAAAACTCCTCTAGTGGGGGATTTTTTTGGGCTTCTGAATGAATCAGGAGAGGTTCAGACTTAAGGAACAGTCTTGGGAATTGCTGGGTTTGATTTCAGCAACACGTGGTTGGACCGTGGATCCCCCAGTGCCACTGAACTGGTTATAATGGGCAGAAAAAAAGCATCAATAAAAGAGATTGTTGTTGTGTAGGAGAAGGTGAGAATGCCCAGGTTGGGCAGCAGCAATTAGGGGTTGCAGAGATCAAGGAGTGCTGCACCTCTGGAATGTTTGGAAGCTGCAGAAGAGGTGATTATCTCTGGGTTTGGTTGTGCCAGAGCCCAACACTTGCCTGGCTGAGGTGGTGGAGATGTTCTTTAACAGAGAACTTGAGTTTGCAGTGGCCAGAAAAGCTGAGAGAGACCAGACCTGAGAGGTGTGGTGTTTGCAGCCAGGCACAACCAAAAACTACCCTTGAGGCCCAGGGAATGTGTGAGGAATTGATGAAGATCTGAGGGTTTGGGGGGGTGAGTTTACCCAGGGATCTGGGTGTCCCCATCTCTCCAGGGGCTGGGGTTGCTGCTCCATCACTGAAATGCAGGGGGGAGTTGAGTCCATGGTGCTTCTAAAGGCTTTGATGGGCCAAATTTTTAGAAAATGTGCAGAAAAAAATGGAAATATCCCCGTTCTTGAGTGAGAAAGTGGAGTCACCAGGCACCGGGAATGTTTGCGGCAAGAGCTTTGCCCACTCACAAACTCCTGCTCCCTGGGCGGAGCTGGTCTGTGGGCCAGTGACAGATCCCTGAACACGTGGGAGAATTAAATAAATAAAATAAATTGACTGTTGAATGAAACCGGCAGGTTTTGCGAGGAGCAGCTCCTCACAGGGAGGGAGGGTTTGCAGGCTCAGGCCCTGTCCTTGTGCCTCGAGTGTTCAAGTTCCAACCAGCAGGGACATGTCAGGGAGGGTTCTCGTGGCCAGAGGAATATTTGGAAGCCTGGGAGAAGGAGCAGGAAGGAGATGGGGCGGGAGGTGACTAAAAATGTCTGTTTCTTACAATCCCCATCAGCTGATAGAGACAATCTCGTACCTTTGGAGGTGACAGGACTCTTCCAAGCCAGCCAGCTATTTATTGAAATATAACTTATCATTTTGTCATCAAAACACTGAGACTTTTAATAGAAATGGACTCTATGGAAGTTTGTTCTCAGGGCTTCGTATTTATATTCCTTTTAGGGGGATGCATTTAAAGGGATGTATTTGGCTAAAAAAGGCCAGTGGCTGCTTTGGGCTTGAACTGTGATTGTCCTGACCTGTGAGCCTGAGCTTGTGGAACTTCTCCTCAACCCTGGTGGATCCCAAAGGCTCTGCCATTCCTCCTCTCCTTGGGAGCAGTGGCATGAGTTTTTCTTTGGGATTCCTTTGGGTCACCCAGGATTCCCCAGTTCTCTGCTCTTCACACCAGGACCTTTGTGGTCTCCGTGCAGCTGGAAAATTGACTTGCAGGTTCCCAAAGCAGGTGGGAATTCACTCCTGCACGAGTTCCAAACCCTCCAGCTCGCGGCTCCTCCTTGGCCCCTCTCAGCCCCAGTTTCCCAACCTTGACCACCCCATTTCTTTCCTCACTCCTGGAACCAAACTTGTCTTTTGGGGATTGATCTTCATACCCAAGCAACACTTTAGTGCTCATTGAAATCCCTTTTTTAGTTAGGACTGTTATAATAATTATTTTTTTTAGGCATTATGATTTATGGGCTGAGGATCTTTTAATATATTTTGGAGGTTGTTGCACCAAACGAATGTCCAGTGACCCTGTCCGCAGGTGCTGCCTGTGGAAGGGACACAGCTCTGCCCCAGTGGCAACTTCTCCCAAAGTCTTATGCACAGGGTAAGAGTGTTTCATCCAAAGGAACCACCCTGCTTTTCTACTTTTAATAATAAATCACATTTTTATTAACCAGCCGGAATAGTGGTTTTACCATCCCCACTGTAAATCCTGGAGCTTTGAGGCTTGGGATGAGTCCCTGAATCCTCCTGCCCGGGATGTGGAGGGATTTGTGCTGGCTCTGGGTGCAGTCCCCACCTCCCTGTCCACCTGAATGTGCTCTCCTGGTGGTTGGTCTCACCTCCAGCCCCACATCTGGGTGTAGCAAAAGGGTTTTTTTTTTCCAGGACCTCTCGCCCTAGATTTGGAGATCTTCAGTGCAGCTCCTGTTTGCAGCATGTGAACTTCATTCAATGTAAATGCATTCAATTCTTACTGAATTTGGGTATAGTTTTATATCGTGCTCTGGGGAGAGGGAGGAAATTGGATCACGTTTTCAGCCCCACAAACCCAGGAGTCTTTGTTGCAGCAGGTCACAGAAGCCTGTGGAGATTTTTCCTTTGCATATTTTTATCATGGCTTAACAAACTGTACACGGATGTGATTTGTTACCCAGCACTTCCCACAAGGAAAATTCTGTTGCAAGGTACTGACTTCACACTTGTTTTCATTTCACCTGTGTATCCAGTAATTAGGTACCATGTAGGATAACTTTGATCTAGCACTGGCACCAGTGTGTGGCATGCACGGCTCTTCCTAAGGTGTAACATTTCCTTTTCTGAAGCTTAACCAAGGGCAGACATCCCCGAGCCTGTGGAATTCAGGGTTCATTCCAGCCTGGGTCACTCAAGTGGGAGAACCAGCAGGATTTGCTCCCTACAGGAACCCTCCAGGCAAAAAAAGCGAGGAATGCTGCCAGTTTGGGATCATTTGAGGCAGTTGCTGTTGTCCTCTGAAATGAATTCCTGGAAGTTCAGGGAGGTGTTGGCAAAGCCAGACCTGTTTGAGGCTGGAAGTGTGGGGTGTTGTACCCAGGGCTGGAATGAACACTGAGGCTGCTCACACATCCTGAGACACTGATGTTATGTGTGCTGTACATTTATAATATATCTTAAAAATAAAAGTTTTTTGATTTATTATGAAGGTGTCCTGAGCCGTCATTTGCAGGAGCAGCAAAGGTTTGTGGATCCACCTTGTTCTGTGTTCCCTGTGCCTGGGGATTGGTGGAATTGTTTCTCAGAAAGGGGGATGTTCCAAGATTTCTACAGAACTTGTGCAGAAAATCCTGGTGGGTTTGCACTTGGAATTTATTTCTCTTTATTTTTCAGGGAAGGTTGTGTTGAGGAGATTCGGTCCCAGGGCTTTGTGGAATAAGATCTGGTGATCCCCTGGGATGTTGTGATGCCATTGAAGAAGGATTTATCTTGACAGTTGTTGACTGACAAATTGAAGCCTTTTCTTTCCCAACAAGGGAACCCTCATTAAGGAAAACACCCCCAGCCAGCAGCAGCTGTTGGGATGCAGCAACTCCCACGTGATGTAACCCAAATTCCCTTTGGGCTGCTGTGCTGCCAGCAGAAATCTGGGAAGTGCCTTCAAGCCTTGGCCCTGTCTCTGGATGCGTTGGAGGCAACTCATGACGTGTGAGGTTGTTTCAGAATCTCTGGAGTTCATCTGGGGTTTTTCCTGGTTTGGTTTGGTTTGGTTTTTTTAATTAATTAGCATTTCCCCCCAGTGTTCAGGGCAAGGAACCCACCAGCAGCCTGTTTATTTAGCACTCATTGCATCAGCTGCTGAGTGGTTCAGAGTCATTTTCATTTCATCCCGGGAGAGATGGAGGATTAGAGGATGAGACATCAAAATGCTGCTTGCTGGGGCCAGGCTGGGAACTGTGCTGCTGTTAAATGCAGGGGGTTTTGCTGTCAGGTGTCCCCAACTCAGATTTCCTGTAATACACAGATCAGCACTGGGCAGCAGGACAATTCCAAGGTCCAGCTCGCCACTAACTGAGAATTAAAAACCCTTAATGCAGCTTGGGGTGGATCGTTAAGATAATGGTGCTCCTGAACCCAAACTGGTACAGCAGGTCTGGGCAGAACCCCACACCTTTAAAAGTGCTGCTGTGTGAGTGGCAGGAGGGGCTGTAATTGGCGTGGGGTTTGTCAGCTCTCCGTGTGAAGGGCACTTCCAGCACAGGGACGTGTTGCTGGTGTTTTCCAGCCGGGATAAGGAGCGAGGCTGTGGCTGCTCCAGCCCAGGAGTCGCCTCCAGGGAGGCCCAAATCCTGGCGTGGAGGGTGGGGAGGGTAAGGACAGGCTGCACTGGGCTGTGCAAATCCACCTGGTGTTGGCAGGGTGAGACATCACTGACAACACAAACTGTGGCAGGAGTTGTTGGCAGCCTCTCCAGGGCTTTCTCCTTCCCTGGGCTCGCTCTTACCCCGCGGATCAGTGGTCACAGCCACACTGGGAGTGTCCAAGGCCGAGCTGAACGAGCCTTGGAGCAGCCTGGGATACTGGGAGGTGTCCCTGCCCATGGCAGGGGAATGGGATGAGCTTTAAAGTCCCTTCCAACCCAAACCATTCTGATTCTGTGAAACAAGGAAGCAGCAGATGCTGCCCTTGGGAGTTCCTGCTCCAGGCTGCCACCCCCTCAGTGACAATCCCATCATTTCCTCTGTGCATTTTTTCTTGTGCATTTTTTTTAAAATTGATTTTATTATGAAAGGAATTGGCCAAAGTAAGCAGCAGCTCTGGAAGCTGCTGGGAATGACTTGCCAGAGGGTAATTGGGTTTGGGGCAGAATTAATGGAGAAATTCTTTTCTCTTGCTACTCAAAAGCTTCCACTTCAAATGCACTCGTGAATTGGATGTCAGTCCAGTGGTTTGATCCTGGAAAATGGCTGGAAGGTGGGCAGGGCTGCAGTGTCCATGTGTGAGATCAGTACAAGTGGCAGGGGGTGTGACCTGAGAAGGGCCACAGGGCCTGGTCCCCGTGTATCCAGTGTCACCAGGAATCCAGGCACTGGTGGAGCTGGGGGAGGGACAGAAGTAACTCGAGATGTGCTGGACCAGACCACACTGGACCAAAATAAACCTGGAGAGGTGACCAGGTCTCAAATCCAGGGGTGTAAATCAGACGCCTGGCTGAGGAGCTGGTGCCCAAAGAAGAGGCTCCTGGGGGGTCACTGGTGGCTCTGGACTCCAGCAGCACTTCCAGGTGCTGAGCTGCTGGTGGGATACAAACCCCTGCACCTCGGGAAGCAGCGCTGCTGCTTTCCCACCCTGTCACAGGGAAGAGCTGCAGCTCCAACAGGTTTTGTTCCTGATGCCATCAGCAGTTGCATAACGAGCTCTCCCACTCTGGGAAGCAGCGTGTGTGGAGCAGGGAGCTGGTTCCATGCCAGGCTCTGGGTGCTCAGTGTGAGCAGTGGCTGTGGGGGTTTGGCTCCTGATCCCTGTTGGCTGAGCCTCTCGGGGCTGTGCAGGTGTGTGTGGCCGCTGGGGCACCCCGAGACAGAATTATTCACAGCAGACTCGTAGAGCTTATGCATGATGTGGTTTCTCAGCTTTTATGAGCCACAGCTTGGGCATAAACCACACTTAGGTTGCAGTCAACCTTTATTTGTCCTCTGAGAAGCTGCTCCACAAGGAATCTGTGCCCGGGAGTCCCGTACCCTCAGCAGCTCCCACGTGTCTGGAGTTGGGTTGAATTATTTATTGAGTTCCTCGACGTGGCCGTGCAGGACAACCCTGGGAACAGCAGAGCCCCAGGGCTGACCCTGCTGCCTCCAGCCACGCGCCCACATTGACCCCTGCCCACTGGGTGAGGGCTGGAGGGGGATTCCATCTCTGCATTTCTTGGCACATGGGATTAGATTTTTCCCTCTGCTCCCACATGGCCCCAGCTGAGGTGATCTGGGCAGTGCTGCCTGGGCACTACTGGAACCCCCTCCCTGCCCCTCTGTGAAGTGCAAGAAAAGGCAAATATTTCAGAGCCTTCACAATTATTCATCAAAGGACACCCGGTGGCTGTTTCCGTGCTCTCGGATGGGTGTTGCAGTATCCCTGCTCCATCTGTGTTTTCCCCTCCACAGGAGCTGGTTGCCAGGCTGCCTGGGATGAATCACGGGGTGCTCTCTGCCTGTACCCCCCGAGTCCTGCTTCCCTCACAGATACTGCCTTCCTCCCCTGCTCCCACACAGGAACACTCACCAAAAAAAGGAGTAACGGCACAACCCTCCCTGAAATCTGCGCTCTGGCCTCCAATGAACCTTCCCCATCGCTCCTGTCCCCTTTCCTGTCACTGCAGGCAGCAGCCTCATGCCTGGCCTCTCTCCCCATGGCAGCAGCATCCTGCCCGGTGCTGCCCGACCCAGAAGTGGGGTTTGGAAGTGTTTTCATCCAGCTCAGGTATCTGGAAGTGGGACAGTGCCTTTCTGGAAGTGGGACAGTGCTTTTCCCACCGGAGAGCTGGTGGTGCAGCTCTGGCCACCACGGGCTTCCCTGGTACCATCACTCAGATTCCCGTGGGTTACCATGGGCTGTATGTATAGCCTGCTGGGCTAAAAATAGAAGCCCAAACGGCTGGCTTCCCTGATCCCAGCCTCACGTAAAGAGGGATACCCAGGAGCCCCCGGGAGGGTGTGTGGTGGGGGGTGTTGAGTGATGCCCCTGGGGCTGCTCCCACAGAAGGTGGGTAACGTTTAGTTTTTGGAGATGGTATAGCTGCTGCATCACTGGCTGACCCGGCGCTGCTCTTGCTCAGCACAGAGCCTCGTGCAGGACTCTCATCCTACTAAATATATTCCCTTCTGTCTCAATCTAAGGGAGCCTGTGAGTGGAGGAGATGGAGCGTCAGAGCTCCTGGCTGTGGCTACCAGATGGTGCGTGAGGGAGCCCTGCACGGCCCAGCTCCGAGCAAATGTGCTGCCAATTCCCTCTGAAAAATGTCTGATGTGTTTTGTGTGCTGGCCCCAACCCCCCTGTGTGTGTGCCCAGCAAACATTCCTTCCTGCTCCTGACTGGTTTCCAAGCAAAGTCCCTTTTCAGCTCCCAGGACGTGACCGTGCTGGACCCCAAGTGCTGGGACCTGCAGGGCAGGGATGAGGGGCAGGAGGAGCAGCGTGGCTGAAGATGAGCCCAGTGTGTCCCCTCTAAGGTGACTGCCCTCCATTCACACGCCGGTACCAAAGGGAAACCAGTCAAAGTCAACCATTTCTAAGGCGGTTTCCTCAATTTGATTGTGGTTTGAACAGAACCGAAATCCAAAGGCAGGGGCAGAGGCACCTCATCTGCCCGGGGTGTCCCAGCACCGGGGAGCTTTCGGAGCCATCCCACGGAGGGGCTGCGGCATCACCCCCCTCCCTGACCCCGCGAGTCTCCTGCCACTAACGCCAAGATCCTGGCGAGACGCTGCCCTGGAGGGATGGATGCGTATGTTTCTCCCTGCACAAAACCTTCCAGCGTTAGAAAGAAACCGACCCAGGAATATGTGCTCCCGGCATCGCCCTCCAGCCCCCGGCCCCCTCCTCCGCATCTCTGATGTCACTCGGAAAGGCGGGTGAGTCAGCCTCGGTTGCCGTGGTGATTCCGGCGATGCCGGGGAGCTCAGCGCTGCTCCCGGCTCCCCGGGACTGAGCCCCCCGGTGCTGAGCCCCCGGGACGTGCCATGGGCTCCCATGCCACGAGCTGCTGCCCAGAGCCCCCTGCGACCCCCGAGGCTGAGGAGATGTCGGCGGCAGCCAGCGGTAAGTCAGTGCTGCCGAGGATTTACCGGGGGAGCTGCTGCCGAGGGTCTTCGAGCTGGTGGGGGTTTTACAGCATCCGTGGGTCTTGCCCAGCAGGACGGACAGCGGCCCCCGATGCCCCAGCCCCGCGGATATGGGTGTGCTTTGCAGCATTCCCTTCTCCATGTGCTGTTGGCAGGCCCTCGGGGGTCCTGTCATCCCAGTTCCCAGTAGGAGTTGGGGGGTGTGGGCTGCTCCCAGTCACTTCTGAACCCCGGGGAACGGGGGAGGCCTGGGGCAGAGCGGTGCTGGGGGGGCACCAGCCTTGGCATGTGTGGGGACCAGGCTGGCACAGCACTGCACAGCCATACAACCCCCCACGTGTGGGCAGCACCCACAGCTGATGGCCCAAGTGACCAGCACTGTGCCCACTTCAACGGTGGCAGTGTTGTCACCCCAGTCACAGCAGAATGGGTCCACCACCCCCCCACCTTGTGTTTCATCCTCATGCTCTCGTGGCTGCTCTCCTCGCTCAGTCTCGTCCTGGTGTGGGGTCACATCCTGCCCACATGGAGCCAACGGCACCTCTGCCCACCTCAGCAGGTGCCAAAGACCCTGGAAAGGATTGTGGGAGCTACCTGGTGATGGGGTGCACAGACACCCCTGTGTGCCACACTGTGCAGCAGGGGGGGACACACCCTGTGCTCCTGGGCTTTAGCATCCCTGCCCAGAGTGTGGGGACCAGAGCTGGCAATGCCCACCCCTCGCCCCAGGAATGTGCTCTGAGATCCATCAGCCAGGGCTCGCTGGTGGCTCAGCAGAGGCTCTGGCACGGTTTGGTTTCCTGCTCGGTGTCTCAATTTCAGAGTCGTCAAGTTCTTGCTGTAAATAGGATGTGGACGAGCAGGATCGAGGTGTTTCAGTTACTCTGAGTGATTTGTACATTAGTGTGTTTTTCTGGCTCTGGGTTTGAGAGCGTTGGAGCAGGGGCAGGCTGGCCAGGACCCAAGCGGGTGAGCAAGGCGGTGTTTGCCTTGGCACCTCTCTAGAGGCAGGGCAGGAGGGGCCAGGGCTGCCAAGTGAAGGGCTAAGCTGTGGCATGGAGCTGGCAGCAAGGGGAACCAGGAGCTGCATCCCACCAAAGGGCTAAAAATACTGAATGGGAATGAGTTGAAATGCAGTGGGAAGCCACCGCCCACCCCTGCCAGACCTTGCCGTGGTGGAATTAGGGTTTTTTAGATGCTCTCTGGGTTGAAGAACATCAAAATCACCCAGAGCAAACTGCAGTGCNTGTGGTGGAATTAGAGGAGCTTTAATTTGCTTTTGAGACAGTTTTGGTTTTTTAGATGCTCTCTGCGCTGAAGCGCACCAAAATCACCCAGAGCAAACTGCAGTGCTGGTCCCTCGGCCCAGGACTGAAGGTTTATATTTGTGGAGACAGAAGCCTTAAAATCCAGAAACGACAGCCCTGTCCTCAAAATATCCCCTGTATCGTGAGGCCATAACCAAACCTGCCAAAGTGTTAGGAAAACACCGGATCAGCTGCATCCCTCCTGTGTCCAAGATGGACAAGGTGATTTTCCAGGACCTGGCAGGCAGCGTTTGCCTTTGTGCATCCCCCCAGGAGACCTGGAACAAGGCGCTCCCGGATTTGTTCCTGTGAACACCTCCCTCTGTGCGATGAATGAGGAACACGTTGGTGGAATAACAATGTTGTAACACCTTTTTGGGAAAGGTTGGCTGAGTCAGCTGCCAATTCCCAAAAATAACGTTCAGCCAGGGGTTCAGGATGCTGGTTTTGGGGACAGCCATGTGCTGGCTCATGGCAGGAGGAGGGTGTTGGAAGCCAGGTCATGGCTGTGCCAGGGATTTGTGCAGCTCCACAATCCCAACAGCACTTCTTGGGATGATGATGTTCCACCTTGCTCTAGGCTCTTGCACCTTGCACAGCCAGGAGCATATTTGAATTCAATTAGATTTTTTTTTCTTATTGTTTTCGTCTGCCTTTCAGTTATTCATCGCTTTCCTGTAATATTTAAGTGGTGAAAAAGTTGGAGATAACTCATTCTCTGTTTGAATAGTTATAGAGTTGTGGTAAATATAGTTTTACTCAAAGTGTCCTCAGGAACAAATTGCATTTTAGAAAGAAATCATCTGGGAAAATCAAACCAACAGTCCCCATAGAAATTGATTTCTGCCTGAACATTACCCAAATGTGATGGCTGAAGAGGGTTTAATGAATATAAAGATACATGGAAAGATAGAAACATCTCATTTGTTCATTAATTAGGGTTTGACAACACTCAAAACCCTCTCAGCGCTCGCCCAGCTCGTCCCTGGGGTCTCCCTGGTTGGGGTTCCCCGAGGAAAGACTTGGGGATGAGTGGGATGAGTCTTCTGGGAAAACCTGCCGGGCTGTAAATGTTATTGACCCGTTATCCTCCTAAACATAGTCCAGGGGCTTTAAAAATAAATAACCTGACAGATAAAAATACCTCACAGGCTCCACTCCCTCCTCTTATGAATGCAGGCACTTAAACCCCACCACCAGCCCCTCCAGAGATGAAATTGCTGGAGGTAACCGTGGGCTCAGAGCTGGAGCATCCCGCTTCTCCCAGCTGGAGAAGGAAGGTCTGGCTCCCAGCAAGGCAGGCAGGGCGAGCTGTCACCCCTCCCTCTGCCAGCTCTTCCCCCTGGTAATAACAGACTCATTAATTAATGTTTGCACAGCACTTTGAAGATAAGTGCTGAACACAAGTGTATTCTTCTAAATGCCACAGGGCTCGTCCCCAGCTGGGGGAAGCCCCTCTCCATAAGGAGCAGAGCTCCCTGCCCATCCCATTTCCAGGGTATGACACACATCAAACACTTCAAGCAAGGGGAAAAGAAATAAATCTGAATGACTTGTTGCACTCATCAGCATAATAACCGAGTTGCATGCACGTTGCCTTTGAAATAATCCAAATGCATGAATGAAATGGAGCCCTACAATCTGCATTTCATTTGTTTTCCTTATTTACATGAAAAATGTTGCTCATAGCCTGCGGTTCCCCAGTGCACAAGGCCACACCAGTGTGTGCTCCTCCTGAACTCCAGGAGTGGAGATAAGGAATTGCTGACAGCGGCTCTGTGCCTCAGGAACCGATCCCGGCGTGCTGGGAATGGCACTGAAGTGACGGTTCTATTACGAAGAATAATATCCTGCTCTCCTCCTAAGAGCGGAGCTGTCACAGGAAACCACTTTGTACAAGGAACAAAAAGACATTTTGAGCTGTCAGAGCAGCAGGAGCATGAGGAGGCTGCCAGTCCCTCCCTCATCCTCCTTTCCATGACAGGACCCCGGCTCCAGGAGGTCTCAGTCAGGAGATATTTTAAATATCCTTTTGATCACATCTCCTTTTCCTTAAGGAACTTCTGCCAAGACCTAAGTTTTTTCTTGATCTCTGCAGTATGTGCACACATTTAGGATGCTGAATCCTATGGGCGTGGAGGAGACAGACCCCTCTGCCCCCCCAGGGCACTCGTGGTACCAGCACTCACCCCACGCTGTGACCTCTGGATGTGCCCGGGCTCTAAGTTGATCCCAGCTGGGGATATTAAGTGCTCAGCACCGGGGCAAACGAGGCCCTGCAGAACTAAGAACAAGGAATTGGCTACAGCAGGGTTCAAAATTAGTCCAGGGCTGAAAATAGAGCCCTAAGGAGGGAGCTGCAGGCAGCCAGGGCTGTGAGTGTGCCCGAGCTGCTGCTCTGCTGGGGACGTCCCCAGCACTCACGGCCACCGTGGAAATTTTGTGAGGATAAGAGGAAAAAAAGGTCGATTCATTTGCCTGTTTCCTCTCACTGCTCCAGAGAGCACAGGCAGGAGCTGTTGGGCAAGTCTGAAGGCAAAGAACCTTTTTCCAGATCCCCACACTGTGGATGCTGAGGAGAAGCTGTGGCCGCTCCATCCCTGGAAGTGTTCAAGGCCAGGTTGGACAGAACTTGGAGCAACCTGGGATGTCCCCGCCTGTTGCAGGGGTGTTGGGACTGGATGATCTTCAAGGCCCCTCCCAACACAAACCATTCTGGGATAGCCCAGAACTATCTCCACCCTCCACAATCCCAGGGCACAGCACGCTTGTATTTTTACAGCAGATATATTTTTTTACAATATTATTTTAGATCTGCCACCCTTTGGGACAGCAGATATTCTGGAGACTCGTATTTTCATTCTATGTGTCTCCCGATACTGATAAATGACATGTGGAAGAAGCAAAAATCCCAGGAATTCATCCAGTACGGCAGCAAACAAGCACACAGGTTCAACTTTGCTACCTATGTCATGCTTGAATATCGTGATTTCTCAAAGGAATTACCTCCCAGTAATTAATCTCAGAGCTCTGCTGGAAGACAAGTCGTGCAGAGTGTGTCAGTCCCACTCTGAACACGTAAGGAATCCAGGAGGCTAAAAGGCAAATTATTTCATATATAAATGTATTAATATCCTCCAGAAGCAAAGCCTCGGAGCGTGTTTAGTTGTGGAGTACAGAAAGAAACAAGTGGCACACAAATTACAGATGAATTTGTTGCTGCTGAATACGGGAGAGTCATTTGTTTTCTCATGGCAAAAGCAAACACGCTGAGCAATGCCCTGGTGACCCTCCCACTTTAAACGCAGGCTTTTTATCTCCAGGACAAGTCTGAGGACGCTGGTGTGGGATGATGCCGAGTTCTTGACAAACCACTTCATCATCACCGACAAAGTTCCCAAAACATCAATTTCAGCTTCCACCTAAGGACATGCAAACACCCTCAGCAGCAGAGTTTCAGGGAATTATTGCAGAGAAGTGGCAGCACATTCCACACCAGAGTGGAAAAGGTGCAGAAAAGGAGAGAAAGGGGCAGAACAAGAGGTAATTCCAAGGTCAGGATCCTACGTGTGACTTGGGAAAGGAGCGTGTTCTTACCACTAGACTTTTTTCTCTACAATGTGACAAGCATTTCCTTTTTGTTGTTGTTGTTGTTTTTTATTCTGAGAGTTTCAGGGGTCCGGGTAACACTGACTTGGTTTCACAGGAGCTGTCTGCCACCTCCTTAGAACACGTTTTGTGTCTGATAAGTTGAACAACTGAATCCATTATTTATCTCGAGCAGAAATATGTCAGAGGAAGAAGAAGTAGGTCAGTTTTCTCCCGGTTACACCTTCACCCTCAGAACAAGTCACCCGTTCCAAGAGTCCAAGGGCTGTTCTGTCCCTGCCGTCACCCTAATGCCCAATCCACCGCAAAAATGAAAACATTCTCCTGGAATACAAGGGGATTTGGATTGGGCCTTAATCTAAAAACAAGAGCAGCCTGTTCCAATGATAACACCACAAAACGACAGCCTTTAACAACCGTGTTGAAAACCGAACCCTTGGAACGGAGATTATAAAACAGCCACCGACTTGTTTGCAAAGACACTTTAATTGCACACGATCCTGCAATGTGGAGGAGGGACAGAGGCTGGACCAACCTTCGAACGCCAGGTTGTATTTCCCAGTGGCACCCACAGAATGCCCTCCCCTTGCACTGCGAGCAGACACAGGGAAATAAACGTCGAATCTAAAGGCAGATCCAAATGAATCTTTAATGATTGTGAAATATTTATATAATCTACCAGTTACATGCAGAAAAAAAATTAAATAGAATAAGGTTAGTCTGCTATGGCTGTTGTGCAGCTAAACTTGTAATCGTGGTTTCATGAAGATTGTCTCTCTGGAAGAGGCATCCAAAGGAGGGACACGATGAGGGTGGAGGCGCCACACGAGGAGTGACTGTCACTTGTCCTGTCCAACATGGACAAGGGAGGATCTGTCACTGTCTGGAACTTCCTTAGGAGCGGACACGGAGGGGCAGGGGCTGAGCTGTGCCCTCTGTGACCAGCTGTGTCAGGGCAGGGGTAGGGTGGGTTCGAGGACATGGTTCTTCCCTCAGGGGGTGGTCGGGCACTGCCCAGGCTCCCCAGGGTCTGGGCACAGCCGCGAGGTGCCAGAGCTGCAGGAGGGGTTGGACAACGCTCTGAGGGACAGGGATGGGGAAGCCGGGCTTCAGCCTGGAAACCACCTTGGGCGTCTTTTGGGGGTTGTAACCCGGCCAGCCTTGAGGGAAATGATTTGTAATAAAAGGAAGAAAAGTATCGCTGACACTTTTGGGCACAAAAGGGGCAGTGGGTCCCTGAGGGGCAGTGGCTCCGTGAGGGCCGAGGCGCTGTCACCAAGGCGGCTCCCCGCGCGCGCGGGGCCGGCGCGGTCGCCATGGCAACGGTTGCCCG
>WEKX01025945.1:1251831-1339667 GCA_013390025.1 Pitta sordida
TCCGGCGGCCCCGGCTCGGGCCGGCCATGGGCGTGCGGGCGCGGAGCCTCTGCTGCTTCTCGGGGGCGAGGCGGGGGAAGGAGCCGCAGGTGCTGCCCCGCGGGCGGGGAGGGGGCGGCGGTACCTGCCCGCATTGTTCGGCAGAGCCCCGGCCCTGCCTTTATCCCTCCCTCCCGCCGGGGCCCGGCTCTGCCCTTCGCGGGAAAAAAAAAAAAAATAATAAAAAAATGAAAAAAATTTTAAAAGGGATGCTCGGCCCGGGCTCCGGTGCCTTTTGATATTCGAGTGGGTTTTGAATGGGAGCATCAGGCCTCCCGATGGGAGCGCCGGGGGATGCCGGGCCTGGGGCGGGCAGCCCCTCTCCAGGGCGAGCCTCAAAAGTCGCTCTTTTGTTTTTGTTTTAGATGGTGGATGTTGATGTTTGTGCGGGTGGAGATAGTGCCAGAAGAAAAATGGATGCTCTGCCAGACAGTGCAGTTGAGATCGTCCCTTTGGAGCTCTATGATTCAGCCAGAGCGAAAATAGCTGCTAATCTACAATGGATCTGTGCTAAAGCCTACGGAATAGGTAAGATCACCTCTGGCATGAAGTCATCCCTGATTTGGTTCCCTGCTTTTTCTGTCTCCCCTGCCGCTCCACGAGCAATTAAATTTGGCTTTGTTTTAAACATCAGTAACATGGCAGCCTGTTCTCTTGGAATGTTACATGTTCTTGTGGTACCTTCACCAGGAATAACGGGACTTGACGAGATGCCCTGAATCAGCAGATGCTCCCAGATGGTGCTTGGGAGGTGCTTTGCCTGCCTCAAAATGTTTAAATCCTTGCTTTAGCTAAGCAGACTTTGTTCCTCAGAGCTTTATGTCACTGCTTGAAGGTCCCTCCGGGCTGGGAAGGCTTTAGGTGCTTCCTTGTCTAGTCATCACGCTGGGACCGTGACACCCTTTGTGTGCTCGCTTAGGGCTTTTTATTCTCTCGCACCGGGGGTTTGGTCTCAGAACGAGCGCGGATAAAATCCATTTGTGCTCAGCGACGTTTTTGTTTCCTGGAAAAGCAATGAATGAGCAGGTGCAGTTCGTGTTCAGTGGCGTTAAAGAGCAGGTTGTGGGTGATGGGGGGGGATTCTTCCTTCCCTGACGTTGTCATGAACCTTTATGGTCAGACATGAAAAAATGAATATTCCTGGAGTGGTTTTTGTGCAGCGTTGTCCTGGCAGCTCCTGAAATTCCCTTTTTTTCTTTTGGACTGTCTCCATGTGCTAGATCCATCTTGAGTTTGAGTGGCTTCGTTATGAACAAACGGGGTGGAATATTAGTGGGTTGGGTTGGGGTTTTTTTAATCCAGAACAAAACATATGATAAAAGCATCTACAGAGGCTTGTTTTGGAAAATGAGGTGGCCCTGTTAATCTAAGTCTAATTCTCCAAACTCATAATATGCTTAATGGATTAGGACTGGCTTACTTGGTGACAAGGCTGAAGAAAAGCAGCCCATTCCTGCCGTTAAATATTAATCCCTGCTGGAATATTTCTCTGTTTTTTTTAAACCTTTCTGGCTCTGTCGGTGTCCTCCTCATCTCCATGGTCCTGGGGAAAATAAAATCCTGGCTTTACAGTGGTTAATGTTAGTGAAGGTATTTTGTTACGAGCAACAAGAGTCAAAAAAACCCCCCTCCACAGATCAGATAACGTTTAAAAATGTGAGAATTCGGGGGACAGCGTCAGGGAACACACGCAGAACTTCGAACACCACAACAGGCCTTTCCTCACCGTCAATATTTCTCAGCCGCTGGAATTGTTTGTAACATTCCCTGCAACTTTTTCCCCGTGAGTGATAAAATGGGTGTTGCAGACGCGGAGATGCCGCTGGGAGTGTTGTGACTTTGTTTCAAGGAAAGCTGATGCCGGAGGAGCGGGGATGGCCTGGCAGCGATCCTGCGCTGCAGAGAAACCTCGCTGGCCTCTGGCTGGTGGCTCTGGGGCTCCGGGTTGTGTCTGGATCTCCTGGACCAGTTAATTTCTTAATTGCGAGTCTGCTTCTGACAACACAGGCTTGGGTTTTAGAAGTATTTGGCTTTGCTGTGAGTGAGAACTAAAACCAAACAGCTTTCCCCATGGCAGGGATGTGATCTCTGCCCAGAGCAGCCTTTGCCAGTTTTCCTCCTTCAGATCACAGCATTTAAGCCACTGACAATAGGAAAATATCAATTTTGCCGTGAGGATTTGTGCCTCTGTGTGTGTCTTTGAAGGGCTGTGGCTGGTGGAAATGTGGTTTGATTTTTGAAATGGCTCCTGCAAGTCGTTGTCACATGTTTGCCATTACTGCTGGAATAGCATTGCACAAGCCCTGCAAATTTATAAGCCTCTTTAATTCATGGAGAGATGGGTTTAAGGAGGTTTCCTGTGCGATTATAATTCTGAATAATGTTTGGACTTAACGCGTTACCTGTCATGTCTCAGGGTTATGTTTGGATGTTGGTCAATGGGTCATTTCCTTGTTTAAAATCTCACTATGCAGGTCAAAGCTTTGGGGGCTGTTTTATTATTTTACACTAATTCCTGCTTAATTTGGTGTTTATAACATTAAAATACTTCTGTTCTGGAGTCAATTTTACCTGGGAAGGTTTCTATAACTGCCTTAGTTATAGCAGTGGCTTAGTGGCTGGGTAAGGGGAAGGTTTCTGACATGTTAGTTTTGGATTTGATGGCTGTGAATCGTCATAATTTTGTGCCTTGATCTTTCAAATTCTGGTGCATGTCTTGGATTTCATTTTCATCTGATTAAGGCTGAGCCTGTGGTGAAGTTTGGGAAGGGTCAAGAGCAGGAGTTTGGTTCCAGTGTTAACTGTTTCTGGGAATTCATCCATCACTGCAGGTTTTCTCTTTATTGTTAAAGGACATTTTAATTCTCCACCTCTAAGCTGGCATTTGAGTAGGAAAATTCTTCATCCTTTGTTGGGTTTTTTTTTCTCCCTCAAGGACAAAATCACTGGGGGCACTTATGACAAATAATTTTAGAGTTGATGTCCTGTTTTGGGGCTTTGTTTCATTAGATTGTGGATTCCTCCTTTTATTTCCCTTCTGGCAGCCAAATAACTGAGACAAGGGATTGGGATGAAGGGTTTATTCCTGGAAGCTGGTGGATCCCTGGTTGGCACAGATGGGCTCCAGAGGGAGGTCCCACAACTGTTTGTGTGAATTCCAGGGGCCAGAGGGAAAGGCTGCTGGGAAGGAAGGTGTTTCCTCACTCAGCATCATCCATCTTCCCAAATAAACCTGGGAATACAGGTACGGACCACTTTGTGCACCAGCATCTGGGAACCTCCTGCACGCTTGAAAGATTCCAGGTCCCTTTAGCTGAGAAAATGGGGTTTGATTAGAACGAGTTTGTTGGGAACCAAACGGGCACTTGGGGAAAATAAAGTTCAATAATGTTTAAGTGGTTGAGGAGCACGAGCTGCCCCTGAGTTTGTGGAACTTCAGGTCACAGGAGGTGAGTGTGGGAGGTTTAGGGAGGCTTGGTGAGGCATCCACAGCCCTTGGAATGAAGCAGAAGTGACCCTGCTCCTTCAGCCCCACTGGCTGAGCAGGGGGAATAAACACACCCAGGGGGTTTGCACATGGACAATGACCCCAAAATATTGTGATTTCTCAGCAGATTTAGTTAGTTCAGCGTTAATTCATGTGCAGAAATTATGTTTTCCATCCTCCCAAAATTCAGATATTGAGGGAGCACATGGAGGTTTCTCAGTGTTGCAGCTTGCTTGGGAGCACTGGGGTGTTTCCAACCCCTTTCCATAACAAATGTTGTTGCTTCTGTAAAACAATGTGTAAAATTTGGGTTTTTTTCTAAAGAAACCTGGTGGGGTTTCACTTATTTATCAGGCCTGGCAGCTTCCCATCGTTTCAGAGTTAATTCTGGTGGTATCCTGAGACCTTTGGCAAGATCCAGGCAGGGGAGCCAAGGACTAATGCGATGCATTGGAGGGAAAATGCAAGATTGGGGTTTTTTTGTGGTCTTTGAAGTGCTTAAAGCTTACTTGTTAAATAAGATTTTGCTGTAATAGGTACCCACAGTCACCAGTTGGTAGAAGCAGTGTGAGCTTGTTTCTTGGGATAAATTCCCTAAATCCCTGGATTCCCTGCTTCTCTTTGTGAATAAAAAATGTCTCTGTGTAATAAGAGAGCTGTTGTGTTTAGCAAATATTCAATCCTAAAAAAAATGTGTCTCTTTAATAACACCTGGTTTATAAACCTTGGGTGTTGTGTCAAGTTCACAGGGGTGAAGCATCCCGTAATTATTACTTTGTCTCCTCTGCTTTATCCAGGTTTGTGGCTTTGTGCTTGATCCAAAGATACGATAACGAGTGTGGTCACTCTCCCTGCAGTTTCCAAAGCCTTTTTCCTGCCTCTTGTATGTAAATGTTCCTGTGTCCTGTTACAGATCACTTATTTATCATTCAGGGCTTTAATGAGAACCTTTAATTCTGGTGCTCTGAGGGCTGAGAACGCGGAGTTTCTGCTCCTCCTCTGCAGCTTGGAGGGTGCTGGATGATTCTGGGAGCAGATACTGATCCTCATGAAACCCTCCTCAGGATCTGAATGAGCTCTGTGCTGTTTGCCATCACGCTTTGGCTCCCTTTCCATGTGAAACCAGTTCTTCGTGCTGCTGGAGGTGAAATAACAGCTGGGCTGTATCCGCTGCTCCAGTTCAGGGGACAGGTCAAATTTGTTCACATTGCTGTGTTTTTCTTTGTCAAATCATAGGCAGGTTGTTGTCTTTGAGCAGGTTTTTGTAAGTGAGGTGATAAAGGAAAGGTTCCTCCCCTGAAGGGAGAGCAGAGTCTGGCAATAATTGTTTCTCTCTGATGGTTGTTGCAAGTGAAGTTGGTTTTTGTAACCCTCTAAATGATGTTGTATTTGCTGATTTCTACTCAGAACTGGCAGGTTTTGAGAGATTAGAACTCATTGATATGATGGAAGAGCCCAAAGGATTTGCATCAGGAGGAATCCCAGGGGTTTATTTGTCACCAAAACAGCTGGTGGAAACATCTCCCCAGCAGGGCAAGAACCTTGAGGAGTTTGTGGTGCTGAAAACTGAGAAACAAAATCCAAACCATAAATACGTCAAAACCCAGGTTTTAATGAATAAAACTTTTCTGACATCCAAGTTCATTTACAGGTCATGAAGGGAAGGTGTTGAAAAAGAAACTGGGACTTGGGACATTTTCTTCCATTGGCACATTCTGTAGCAAGTTTATCAGCTCAGTTATAGTATGTTTATGTAGCATCCTCTTTGCACTGCAGTTTTCCCTACTGTTTATTTCTCATTTATTTGCCTGCCATGATGGACAATGCAATTATGTCCAGTATAAATAAATTTGAATTAAATAATAAAGTTACCATCACTGTTCTTGAGGGTCAATGTGGTTTTTTATATATTAATATTTCTATGGGACTGTCAGGACATTAAATCCGTTACAAAACTGTTCCTGTGTGTCCCAAAAGTGTTGTAGAAAATAAAACTGGGCAGGTGTTTGCAGTGAAATTTTAATTTAACGTTGATGGGTAACTTCCTGTGATAGTATTGAAATTATTAATCCTGGTGCTGGAAGTTATTCCCACCCAGACCTGCCTTTAATCCTGGTCAATCCAAATCCATTCAGTCCTTAAGCACTTCCATGGAGATCAGAAACCTGAGGTTGGGGGGAGGTTCAGTGCAGGAAAAAAAGATTTCAGGTTTCTCGGCTGAACAATCGACAAGACACGAGGTTTTATTTTCATGGGTTTGTTTGTTTGTTTTTAAATATATTGATTTCTGTGCCATGGAATCTCCTCACTAAGAACTGGATCCATTTAGTGCGGGAAAAGGCATTTAAAGATCATTGGATTGTAGCTGCTTTAATTACAAATTGCTGTGGGAGTCCTGCCCCTGCCCCATTCCAGGGGCTCCTGCTTTAATCAGGTGTGGGAAGACCCCAATCCCCTGGATTGTGAGTGTCCAGGGAATCCTTTCTGCTCTCTATAAAATAGAAATATAAAACAGACCCGAGGAAAACACGGGATGTGAGCTCTGGCCATGGATCTCTGGCTCAGAGGGGCTCTTTGCCCACCCATTTCACCCAGTTCCAGCCACTCACTGGTGGCACTGGTGGGGGGCAGCTCTTGGTGCTAAACCCAAGGGCTTCAGACATTTTGAATTTGCATTTTTTGTTGTTTTCATAAAAAAGCCTTTCAGACGTGGAGTGGTGCTGCAGCTCTGCCGGAGATGTACAACTTCATGGATATTTAATGAGCTCGTGTTATTGCCTTGCACAAATAATTCCAGGACAAAGCAAAGTGGCTTGGGTTGGTAAAGGTGTAGTTCATGTAATGAACTGAAATGTTCAGTTCTATGAGCTGCTTTGCATTTTGATTTTTGGATCTTTCCTCGGTCTTTAGAAATGGAGGCTCCAGTGCTCTGCAAATGGCAGTGGCCAGGAACTGGAATTAGCTTTCAACAGCCTTGGGTTTTAGGTGGGGTTGACTCATGTTAAGGAGATTAAAAATACTTGAATTCATTATGTATTTCACTAGAAAATGGACACTCATGTTCACAAGTGCCACTCAGGTGGTGCCAGGGGGATTTATTGTGTCTCTGCCAACCCTCTTCAGTATCAAGTCGCATTCAGTGTCACAGGAAGGAAAAATAGGGACCTGAATTTTTAAAAACTTGAGAAAGCTTCCCGTTTTGAGAGCACTGTCTGACTAACAATAGCTGGTCCCCTGCACCTCCTTATCTGTGAGACGCACTTCTGGCTCACACAATGACATTCTATCATCTCAATCTCTCTTCTTCACGAACATCCAGTGTGGTTCATTTTGCAGTTTAAAGTTATGCTCTGGTAGGAGTTTTGGGGAGTGGGAAAATTAAATTATCCTGGAAATGAGCTGAATGAAAAGTGAACATGCTGCCAAATTAATAATCCTTTTAACTGTAAATGTACATATTTAAAATAAACCATTGAAGTGACTTCGGGGAAAGACTTTCAGAGTGACTGGGTAGCATTAGATGGAATTTTATGTCTGAAAATTAGGAAATGCCAAGTGTCTGTTAAAACAATACACTTGGGGCTAGAAAATATTTTTCTTGGGGTTGCAGGCTCTCATTATTCCTGTTAAGCCATTATAAAGACCAGCAGCTTCTGGGCTGGTTACTGAAATTATTTATTTTGGGTTACATAGGAATGGATGGATTTGGAATGTCTGAGGCACATTTAGAGTGCAGGAGTGAGAGTTTCTTGCTTCTAAATTATTACACTCAGGATCTGTGTTCAGTTTGATAAAGTCCCAGTACAACTTGTGGAGATTGTGCCAAGCCAAAAGAAGGTAATTTAGACTCGGTTTGAAGTTCCTGTTTAATCCAATCGAGATGGTTTTGCTTCCTAGGCTTGGCTGTTCATTTAAAGCCTTCAATGCTCTTATCCAAAAAATAGACCATCAGCTCTCTGGAGACTTGGTTTGTAAAGTGCTCAAGGTTTTAGTCAAATATTTCTATCTTTTGCTGAATTTTGGCAGTTCAGGCCCAAGATATTGGTGATTGCTTTGATCCATTCAAACCACTTGATTCCCAGAACATTTGAACCCCTTCCCCAAGTAACTTAATTCATCATTCCAAACGAACCCAAGGTCCTGCTCATTCCCACTGATCTCCTCTGTCCCCCTTTGGTGCTGAGCTTGTCCCCCTCGTTGCAGACAACGTCCCCGAGGAGCTGAAGGACCCGTTTTACATCGACCAGTACGAGCAGGAGCACATCAAACCCCCCGTGATCAAACTGCTGCTCTCCAGCGAGCTCTACTGTCGCGTCTGCAGCCTCATCCTCAAGGGGGACCAGGTGGCAGCTCTGCAGGGCCACCAGTCGGTCATCCAGGCGCTGGCTCGGAAGGGGATTTACGTCATGGAGAGCGATGACACCCCCGTGTGCGACTCGGAGCTGGGCTCGGCCCCCATCAAGATGGTGAGCTTAATTAGAGCCACTAATCAGCCGCTTTTTACTTAACGCTCTTGTCATTTCTAGGGCGCTGGCACGGGGAGGTTTTGATTTTAAATACACTTGGAGCAGGTTTTTTTCTCCAAGGGGTGTCTGTTTTCCTTCTCGCAGAGCTCCCACATGGCGATGATCGACGCTCTGATGATGGCCTACACCGTGGAGATGATCAGCATTGAGAAGGTGGTGGCCAGTGTCAAACGCTTCTCCACCTTCAGTGCCTCCAAGGAGCTGCCCTACGACCTGGAGGATGCCATGGTGTTCTGGATTAACAAGGTGGGCAGAATTCCTGGCTCCTCCTGGTACTTTGCAGGTGCTTGAAGAGGTTCTATGGGGTGTCTCCCTTCTGTCTTTCTCACCCCTGCGTTTCTATTGGGCAATTTCTTTGTTGTCCAAGAAATGAATGGGGGTAGTCAGTTCCTAATTCTCTTCTTTATTTTAAAATTAAGTTAGGAAAATTGTAGAAATCGGATTCTTAACTTTCAGAATTTCTATTTGGCAATTTGTTTGCCCAGGAAATGAATGAAGCTGGTCAATTTTAAAGTAAAGAAGATAATTAGGAACTAAGTTAGGAAAGCTGTAGAAATTGGATTTTTTATTTTCAGACAAACTGCTGTGAGGTTTAGGTTGGGTTTTTTTCTTTTAGCTGAAGCATTGTTTGGTGTTAAATAACAGGATAGACTTAATTCTTGGCTTGAACACATTTAAGAGGAATATTGAAGCTTTTCCAAGTTACTGTGACCCTTTTTGAGTGACACCAGAGTCACATTCCAAAGAAAAATGTCTCCTTGCAGACCCAGGATTCCCTGGTTGTGATTACAGCTCCTGTTCTAAAATATCTATTGTAACACGTTATTCTATGAAGAAGAAAACATGTGGAAACACATTCAGACGTATTTTAATCCGTTTTCAACGCCCTTTTAGGTGAACCTTAAAATGAGAGAAATAACAGAGAAAGAGATTAAATTAAAACAGCAACTAATGGAAAGCCCAGGGCATCAAAAGGTAAAACAAATTTATCTTTGCTCGTGATATTGTGTGTGGATGATTAATGGAATTAAATCTCTTTGTCAGAGGAATGTGAGGGCTCCAGAACCCAGAACTCCTGGGATTTGGTGCATGCACTTTGTTTTCTCTCTGTCCTTGGTGCCCTTCCTTACCTTTGAAGCCTCTGACTTCCTTTTAAGTCTCAGTTGGATGAAAAGAACTTATTTCAAATTAAAATACCTTGTATCAGCTGTACATGAGTCAATATGACTCAGCTTTCACAGCACAAAATGTGTATTTGGGAAGCTCTTGGGACATACATTTTGGGGTGTTTTCAGAGACTTATTCAGGTTCTATCCAGTGAGGATACTCTTGGCATTCAGATTTTTTATGTGTGTGTTTGTAGTTTGGTTTTTCCAGCTTTTCCCTTGAAATTATATCACAATGCACTAATATTGCAAAATACACTTTCATTGCTGGAGAATGTCGAACAGGCCTTTCTCACACGAAGTGCTGTCAGCAATCTCAGCTCCCAATTCATGGTTTCATGAAGCCTTAAATTTTAAATAATAAGTCCTTTCCTCTAATTGGCATTGCTGGGCAAAGGGGATCAAAGTGTGACATCTGAACAAGGGACAATTCTTTAATTTCCATGTCGGTGACAAAGGTTCATTATGTGCCTCCTATGGACAATAATATCCAATAAAAAGGAGCTAAAAAGCTGATTAATTTACCAGTTGCTGCCTGATCTGAAGGATCCCTTGAACCATTTGCCTCTATTGACTTCAGCCTCATTTTCGCATCTTTAAATCCCAATTTCTATGCTACAGCCCCTCTCAAATATGAAAGTGTTTCTTGCTGAAGTGCATTTCAGTTTTACTGCTTTTAACTTGCCTTGCTGATGTTCCTCTCCTATTCCCACCTTCCTTTCCTTGCTTCCTGAGCAGTCTCCTTCCAAATGGTATTGGAAATTAGTGCCTGTAAGTGAACTACTTTTCATCCACCAAATCATGGCTTTTCCAACTTCCATTCAAATGCTTCTTAGCTGCTCTTTGGGAAACATCTGTGTGAGCTTTTGGGTCATCAGGCTTTGCTTCCATAACGTGTTTTTTGACATAATCACAGCATTCCAAAGCTGCTTCCACGCTGCAGGGCTGAGGGATATGGAGGACCAGCCGAAAAAAAAATATATAGAAAAAGAAAATTAGCAGTTGAAATGGTAGTATTTGTGGTTTGGGGGTAAATAGGTCACTGAGGTGAGGGCAAAGGAATCCAGGGTTAAGATATTCAGATGTTTGGGTTTCAGTAATGCTCTTACACAGCTCAGGAGGAGACGCTGTCACCCCCCTGGGATGGGGTTGGGATCTGTGTGACAGGGACTGAGCCTGGAGCTGCACCAGGGAGGGAAGGCAGTTTGATGTTGCTTTCCTTTATGCTGAAAATGGAACAGCAATTCCACCATTTAGAATAAATAATAAAATCCACTGTTTAAAAAAATTAGCAAAATTGCACTTCACGTAGGGAATCCTACTTTGTGTTGTCTGAATTTTCTGGGTTTATTTTCATTTTCAGAGACTTTCCTTTGTTCCTTTGCTTTCCTCAGCTTTGACAGCCCCTTCTCCTGCACAGGCAGGAGTTGGTGTTACCCGTTTTCTCTCTGGGAAGATGGGAGTTGTTGTTTCAGTCGGTAATTCCCAAAAGCAGTGCCCTGGGAGAGGCAGGTGTGTTCTCTGTGCCTCCCCACGCAGAGATTCCGTTACTCCTCTATTTCTTTTTTATTTGGGGATGTTGTATCTCCATTTCTGCCCTTGAATGCATCCCAATATTAACTGTCTGCATGGGCAGGAGGGGAACAAACCACAAAACTCAGAGGAGAAGGAAGAATTCAGAGTTTTCAGTAGAAAAGGCTGATGGTTTAAAGAATAAGAGTTGAGCAAAACTCCAGGAATTAATTTAAATCCCTCAAACCCCTCTTTGATAATTGTGTGGGGTTTTTCGCCAAAGCTACAAGAAACAAGGAAATCTTAGAGGTCTTAGTCCTCAGTGTTGACTGTAGTTGGTTTAAATTCCATTTAAGCCCATTAGAAAAGAAATATTTGTATCTACTTTAACTCCAGGAGGAATTAAAGTTTAAAAAGAATTTCTCAAGTGATTTTTTATTATTTTTTTTTTACTTTCTTTGCTTACTTCAAGTGGGGTAAATGCTGACCCTTTAAAGCCAGCAGCTCACCTGAGTGTGCGCCCTCCTTTTGCCACATTTTCCAGTGCATAATTGGATGTTGCTGATGCCTTTGGTTTATTTCTTGTTTGAATAATCTCCCTGTTTCTTTCTGGGGAAGCCTGATCTGATGCATGCCCTATCCCACTGCATGCTGGAACCAGTGGAATATGCTCGTGTGGTACAGTATGATTCCCATTCCATTACATATTTATGGAGTGCTCCAGGCTGGGGAAAAAAGAAAATAAAATAATAATTTGCACCTGGTAAAAGAATGGGGGGTAAAAAAATAGCATTAAATACAGAGGTAGCTTTTGAGTTCCTTGGGAAACTTAATGAAATGTGGTTTTATCTTTACAAAATAAAGAAATGGAGCTGGCTCTCGTTGCTCCAAGTGATCTTTATTCCTCTGGACAGATTTTTTCACAGCCTGTGCCATCCTAAGTTGCCACATAGGAGTGTGTGTGTGTGTGTAGAGAGCGTTGCCAGGCTGGCTTGGAAGGTGCTCAGTGCCCCTGGTAACACCCAGCTTTGCTCTGAGGATGAAATCCAGGGTCAGTGTGGCTGGGAAACACCAAGTGAGATCGATGCCCTCCAGTGCCAGGGGGGTGGTTTTGTTTCCTGCCAGGCCCTGCAGTTCCTGCTCCTCCCTGGCTTTGCTGCTCCAGTTAGACACAGCCCTGTGCTCCAGTAGGAAATAGCAACACTGAGCTTCTCTTGCCCAAAGTGCACGAGGCAATGCCAAGATTTGTTCTCCAGCTGACGGGCTTGAGCAGCTCCCCAAACCCCCCTGTGGGCTGGGGGCTGCTGTGCCAAACAGTTGGGCTTTGATTTGTGGTAAATCACACAGAGTTTCCTGTCAGGGCCTCCTTGCTGCTCTCACTGACCATTTTGGAAGAGGCCCTGGTTTTTATTTCGCCAGCCTTGCCCTGTGCTGAGTCTCACTGACCATTTTGGAGGAGGCCCTGGGTTTTATTTCACCAGCCTTGCCCTGTGCTGAGTCTCCCTGAGAGAACTTTGCTGTGTGTGGACGTGGGTGATGTATGAGGGATCACCAGCTCGCCCAAATTATTTTTTGCTGTGTTTTAGTTTGATTTTCCCAAGCCTTGAGTGTTTTCATGTAGTTCTCCACGTCTCTTTGGATGTGCTGTGGAGGGATTTTGACTTAAATTGATGATAATGAATTAAAATGTGTGAATGAAGCGAGGAATCCCAGACACAAGGAGAGCTGAGTGTAGAACCTGGTCTAGTGGCAGGTTCCCTTCCCATGACAGGGGGCTTGGAGTGGATGATTTTTAAAGCTTCTTCCAACCCAAACCCTTGTGGGATTCAAAGGGAAGCAGCACATTCCTCAGGATTGACTCCGTGGAGAGGAAAGCACAGCCCTGTCAGCTGCTCTGCCTTGGAGCAGATGCTGCAAAGGATCCACTGCAAAGACTTTTCAACGCTTAACAAAAATGCTTTTATTTTTTTTTTTAATTTTTTTTGCCTTTTTCTTTAGTTTTCTGGCATCTCTGGCATCATTTGAGCCCTGGTTTTGTCTCGGTAGGTGCGTTACAGACGGGACCATCTCTCCAGCAGGCAGTTACCTTATTTCCCTCTGCTGGAAGATCTGATGAAGGATGGGAGTGATGGTGCTGCACTTCTGGCTGTGATACACTACTACTGTCCAGAGCAAATGAAACTCGATGGTATGGAATAAAGGTTTCTAGGAGGGGGGATGGAGAAAAAAGAATAAAATAATGAAATCTCTGAACGTTGAACTAGAATTTTATTATCAAATAAAAATGCAGCACGTCTAGTGTGGACTGGGGCAAGTTGGAGTCAGGGCACGTATGAAAATGTGCATCAGTGTGTTTAAAAGCCCCTCTCTTTGACCTTGTTCTTTCCCCTCAGTGTATGTAAAAGACTGTGCTCTGTGTATTATGAGCTACAAAATAATCCTTTATGTTACAGATTCATGTGAGTGGCTTTCTTTGCTCAATTAGCTGAGCTTGGGTTTGGGAGACCATTAAAAAAGGAGCACAAGTCCACTGGTGTTGGCTTGTAATTCTCATGGTTTTCTGTAGGAGAACATCATTGGACATTTTAAAATCTAGATTTGAAAGTAGTTCCTCCCAATCTACAGCAGCTGCCACTCCTTCAGCATTGCAAACATGATTTCTCTTCCCCAGAAAATATTTCTTCTTAATAATTCAATGTCTTTGTTGCATTAACTTCTACGAATCAACATTTTGTGTTGGTTTTGACATTCTGTTGGACCTTGCTTCAGAGGGAACCAGCACTGAATCTTAGCAGTAACTTTTGATTAGATGCAAATGAAGATGTCTGGGTTTAATTGCTCCTGTAATTTGCCATTGTGTGTGTTCTCTGTGGCCTCTGTTACCTTCCCTGTTGCTGTGACAGAATCCTCTGAGGATTCCAAACTGACCCTGTTTGATCTGTGCTTTTCTCCTTCCTTTTCCTGTCCCTCTGGTATTGAGCAGGCAGAGAATAAATGATAAATATTCCGTGTACAGTCTGGGAAGCTCCTGTTTGTGGTGTTTGTGGGAGGTGAACTCGTTGGGGCAGTGCCACAGCTTCCTCACCCCTGTCCCCTTTGCAGATATCTGTTTGAAGGAGGTGACATCCATTGCAGACAGCCTCTATAACATCCAGCTTTTGAGGGAATTCTCAAATGAGTACCTAAACAAATGCTTTTACCTCACCTTGGAGGACATGCTGTATGCTCCTTTGGTTTTAAAGGTAAGGAACATGGTGTATTTTTAAATAAAATGGGGGTAAAGCAGTGTTTTGTTGTTGTGAGGTGTTAATTTGAATTCTCTCCTGTTCTAGCCCAATGTCATGGTGTTCATTGCAGAACTCTTCTGGTGGTTTGAGAATGTCAAACCAGACTTTGTACAGCCCAGAGATATCCAGGAAATAAAAGATGGTAAGTTTTTAACTGCTGATAAATGATACCACGTGACTTAAAAAATACTTACATTGCAATGAAACTCTTCCCCAGGGGTGTTTCCTTGGGAGCTTCGTTTCTACCCAAACTTTACTCTTTACAAAGTTTACTCTTTGAGAGCAGTGAAAAACAGAAGGAAAGTCAGTCCTGAAACCACTTGAGTTTTCATTTTTCCAATGGGTAACTTTGAACATGCATTATTTTTCCCCCTAAAACCACTGATTAATTATTCATGTTGAAACTTTCTTTCCATTCACTTCACCGCGAGATACCCATTTTTAACTCTCCAGGTTTCAGTTCAGTGTTGTAATTTGCATTCTAATCCACGATTTGAAAGCCTCCTGAGTTGTTGAGTGACTCTGGTGGCCCGTGTGGGCTGGGCTAACGCTGTCCCCGTGTCCCCAGTGAAGGCAGTGATGCAGCAGAAGAGCAGCCGCCCCCCTGTTCCCATTTCCAACGCCACCAAGCGCAGTTTCATGGCCAGCCCTGCCAGTGCAGCCCCAGCAGAGCTCCAGCCCTCAGCCCAGCCAGCCCCTGAGGCCTGCAGTAGGTACTACCTGCACCCCGAGGAGCCTGACTACCTGTAAGTGTGTGCTCGTGGTGTTCCTCCTTCCATCCGTGCCTCTGGGTAACCTGGGAATTGCTCCAATTCTCAGATTCTGGGACACTTTGCACTTTTGTGTTTGGTGTCAGAATTAACCAGGTTGGAGAAGATGTTTGAGATCCTCAAGTCCAACCTATGACCCAACACTATCCCATCAACTCGACCAGGGCACTCAGTGCCACGTCCAGTGTCTTTTTAAATAGTTCCAGGGATGGTGATTCACCACCTCCCTGGGCAGCCCGTTCCATCTGCGTGGACTGCCTTGGTTTGGGGAAATAATGGCAAACATTGAAACTGGATTGATATTGGGAAAAAATTCCTCCCTGTGAGGGAGGGGAGACCCTGGCACAGGTTCCCAGAGAAGCTGTGGCTGCCCCTGGATCCCTGGGAGTGTCCAAGGCCAGGCTGGAGCAGCCTGGGATGGTGGGAGGTGATGAGTGGAATGGGATGAGATTTAAGATCCTTCCAGCCCAAACCTTTCTGTGGTTCTGTGAAAACAAACTTAAACATCATCTGATGTGCCGGGAGGTTTTTCAGCTGATCTAAATTTGATGGCAACCAAGAAGTCATTTCAGCCTTTCCTTTTTCTCTAATTTACTATTTACATAAGGAAACTTACTTGAATCTCATGTAATAGGTTTATTTTATACTGTTACATGCAAACCCCTTTTAGTCTCTTTAAATCACCTCTTTAAAATTAAAGATACATTATTCTGTTCTAAAGAGGATGAGGGTAATTATTACCAGTGTAACTTCATGACTGTATCTTTGTTCTCATTATAGAAATAAAAATCTTGTAGTAATGTGTTCTTCCTTTTCTGAATCAGTGGCAAAGGAGGAAGCCCTGCCTTTAGCCCTTCCCACCCACTGCTCCCTTTGAGGCAAAAGCAACAAAAATCTTTACAGGGAGAAGACAGCCCTGGTAAGTCTGCCTTGGATTTGTGTTTCAAAAGGGAACAACCATCAAATGTCAGTAAAATAATGAATAAAAGTACAAGCTCATTCATATGAATGATCTAAAATCGAATTAAACTGCAGTCACTCAAGTGCTGAGGATGTTGAGTTTGAGCAAATCATCTTTGTTTGCATTAAAAGATTTCAAAGATCTTTTAGGGAACTTATTGGATTTTATTTTTTTTAGGCTTTGTGTCTCTCTTTGGTGGCAGCTGCAGCAAATCTGTTTGCTGCTGCCATCTATTGGGGAAGGAGTTGATTCTGTTCTGATGTTTGTTAATAAATGAGGTAAAAATGCTTGTTGAGAGCCCATTTGGAAACTGTTACCAATTTACAAACCATTTCAGGTCATCGGCATCGTTCTAATTCCCTGACCCGTGTGGATGGGCAGCCCCGGGGGGCAGTTCTTGCATGGCCAGAGAAGAAACCCAGGTGAGAGAGACATTGAGGTGTCACAGGGTTGCTTAAGGAAATCATTTAATCCTTGTAATGTGGTCTCACTGCCTTAGAACTGGGCTGGCAGTCACTTACTTGTGTTTTCTTTTAATGTGAATTTTCAGAGCTGACTGATTTTAGATTTGCAATTGTGAATCTGTCAGACACGATTTTCAGGAAGGGCTCTGGGGAATGGAAGTATCTGAAGTAGCTGCTTGGTATTGCTGGTCACTTGGGATACAGGATACATTTTCAAAATAAAGCAAAAGGTTTTAGCTGTCTGTATCGTGGTCTTTAAATGAACAAATTGTGACTTGCTGTGCTTCAGTCTCAGCGGACTGTTCTTATCTTTTCTAGGCCTCTGTCTCAGCCAACACCCTTTGCTCTCCATCATTCTGCCAGCACTGATGTGGACCCTGGCTCTGGGGACAGCATCAGCCTGGCCAGGTCCATCAGCAAGGACAGCCTGGCTTCAAACGTTGTCAATGTAACCCCCAAAAATCAGCCCCACCCTCCCGCGGTGAAAGCCAATGGGAAGAGTTTGCTGAACAACGTGGAGATGGAGGATGAGGATGAAGAGCTTATTGCAATTATCAGGTCTGAGGAGAGGCCAAACCGCGGTGAGCTGGAGGTGCAGAACACCCCAGCCAGGGTGCCCAGCATAGTCACCTCAGCCTGGTCCCCAAAAACAAACACTGACTCTTCGGACAGCAAACCAGAGAGTTTTTACTTGGAGCCTTTAATGCCTGCGGTGCTGAAACCAGCCAAGGAAAAACAGCTCATCAACAAGGAGGATGAGTGTGGGGAGGGGAAACAGAGGAGTTTTGTGACCAAGAGGTTAAATGAAGGACACTTGCCTTTGGCTCGCAAGAAAGCCCCGAGCAGTCATGGTGAGCATGACCTCAACAGGACTTTCACTCCCATTTCTAGCTCTGATTTCACTCCAGTTGCAGATCCCAGCCCTGCAGATCCAGTGGCCTTGGGGGAAGCGGGTTTAGAAGCTTCCAGACCTTTGGCCAGTAGCAGTTTAGATCCTTCCTCTCAGGAGGTGTCCACTGGAGGGTTCTTTCTTCATGCTGCTAAAGCCGATGACGAGGTACCGAGTAAAGTCAACGTGAGTTACGTGAAAGGTCTCAGTGTGCACCCCCAGGACACAACCTGGGCTATGCTGAGACAGGACTCGGAGCCGGATCTCCTGGACATGGAAGACGCCGATCAGGATCTGGTGGTCATTGATGACCATCCCATAGTCACTAAGTACATTGGGGAGGAAGAGTCTGCAAAGCTGCAGGAGGACATGAAGGTGAAGGAGCACGAGGACAAGGACGATGCCAGCGGGCGCTCCAGCCCCTGTCTCAGCACCATTTCCCAGGTGAGCAGCGTGTCCATGGCCAGCGGCAGCGTCCGCATGACCAGTTTCGCCGAGCGGAAGCTGCAGAGGCTCAACAGCTACGAGACCAAGTCCAGCACAAGCAGTTCCCAGAAAACCACCCCAGATGGCTCCGAAAGCTGCCCGGCCCCTCTGACCACGTGGAAACAAAAGCGAGAGCAAAGCCCCAGCAGACAGAACAAAGACAACGTCAATCTTCTGGCGTCTGAGTTGGTGCAGCTCCACATGCAGCTGGAGGAGAAGCGCAGAGCCATAGAAGCTCAGAAGAAGAAGATGGAAGCCTTGTCAGCCAGGCAGCGACTAAAACTGGGCAAGGCAGCTTTCCTGCATGTTGTTAAGAAAGGGAAATCTCCTGACAGCCCACAACCCCTCAAACCAGAACATTTTGCTAAAGAATATTCCCGGCACAACGGGGAAGACTTAGATGAAGTTTCCTTGGGTTCCAAATCTGAGGAGTTTCTTGTGAAAGAGGAGGAGAGAGAAGAAATGCTCAATGATTCTCAAGAAGTGGCGAAAGTCAAAATGCAGGAAAGCCTGGCTTTTGCTGAGCAACACAAACCAAAAGACTCTGCTGCTATACACGACTTGGAAAAGAGTAAAATTATTTCTGTTGCCCTCTTAGAAGACAATGTGACTGAGGTGGATATAAATGAATGTGATCTTTCCATTGAAAAACTGAATGAAACCATCAGCACCCTTCAGCAGGCTATCTTAAAGATTTCCCAGCAACAGGAGCTGCTTATGAAATCTCCAACAGTGCCATCACCAGGAAGCAGAAGTAACTCTCAGGACCAAAAAGTAAAACCCTCCATTCATTTTGTTGAGCCCCTGTCTCCAACTGGAATGAACAGTCTGCGTAAACCGCCTCGGTTCGGGCAAGGGAGGACTCCTCGGTCAGGAAGACCAGCTGATCTGAAAGTCCCTAAGGACAGGCAACAAAATTCAGCACGTGTTAAAACCCCAACACCAAGTCTAGAAAACTTACCCCATTTAAGACCATTCCCACCCAACAGCTTGTCCAAGACACCCACGGAACTGGGCTTGGAGGGGAGTCCTGACCTCGGAAGCGGCTCCCAAGAGAAGGGTTTCTTTGATTCCTATAGACTTCATGATGAGAGCAATCAAAGGGCTCTTGTTCTCTCCACCTCCAAAGATGCCAATATCCTGTCTGAGATGAGCAAGGAGGTGAACAACAGCTTCAAGGAGACGGGGCTGAATTCTTCGGACGGCTCAGGGAAAGAGAACGTCCCGGTGGATGAGCCGCTGAGAAGCAAAGCCAACCTCATTGAAGTCGACTTGTCTGACTTGAAAGCTCCAGATGAAGGAGAACTTGAGAACCAGGACAGCTCCACGGATCTGATTAGTGAGGGTGATCAGAAGTCTGGTGTGGGTTTTTTCTTCAAGGTAAACACCTTAACCTTTCTCTCTTTGGTTACTGTTACTCACCCAGCGTTAGAACTGTTGTTGTCCGTTCTTCTGGTGGAACACAGCACACATTGGTTGCAGTGTTGGGATATTAAACAATCTGCTTTGGAAAAGAATTGCTTGTAGAGAAAGAAGTTCTTGACTTCCTGTATTAAATCTTGGTGTTGTTCACTTCACGAGACCAGGATAACCTTGATTTTCTTCTTTCCCTTGAGTTCTTTTTTCTGTCTGAGAGGCAGAAAAGGTGTTGTACATACTTAGAACAAAAGAAATGAAGTGCAGGGGAAGAATTGACCACTTTGAAAAGCCAGGATCCTGTGAACTGAAAGAAAACATTGTGCCAGATACAATGGTACACAATGATAACTTCTTTTTAAATTTCTCTCTCAAGAAAGTCAAACTGGGCTGTGTCAGTCTCAGTGAATTTAACTTCGGGTCTTGTACAGTGGGGTTAATTTTGACTAATTATCATTACACTGGGATTATTTGTGCTGTCCATCCTGGCCCAAGTTGCATTGTACTTTGCAGTCCTGGGAGGTTTTGTGATGTTTAAACATACCTAAAAACAAGGCAGAGTAAGAGAAGCCCCTTTTTTATCCTCACAGATTTAATGGAACATTAAAACCATCTCTTAAATTCTTCTCGAGCAACAAAAAATTCTGATTCACACTCGGCATAAAAATTCCCCAAACTATTCCTGTATTTTCCTCAGATCTTCCTGAAATCCCTAACAATGTTGTGATAGTTTTATCCTCTGTTCCCTGAACCTCTTCCCCCCTGTGGGTTTTGCAGGATGAGCAGAAGGCAGAGGACGAGCTGGCCAAGAAACGCGCGGCCTTCCTCCTGAAACAGCAGCGCAAGGCCGAGGAGGCTCGGCTTAGGAAACAGCAGCTGGAGGCTGAAGTGGAACAGAAAAGAGATGAAGCTCGGTAATGGCACCCAGGAGAAAACATTTCTTTGTGTCTTTGAGGTGAGGAAGCTGTTCCGTGGTGACTCCACTGGTGTGTTCGCTTTGCAGGCGCAAGGCCGAGGAAGATCGGATCCGGAAGGAGGAGGAGAAGGCTCGTCGGGAGCTCATCAAGCAGGAATATCTGAGGAAAAAACAGCAGCAGATTTTGGAGGAGCAGGGGCTTGGGAAGCCCAAATCCAAACCCAAAAAGCCCAGGCCCAAGTCGGTCCATCGTGAGGAATCTTACAGTGACTCAGGGACAAAGTGTTCCTCCACACGTAAGGCTCTGGCTTTGTCTGCCCTCACTCAGCCCCCCAACCTGCTGTACCCCAATGTCTTTGACACTCTCTCTTCTGTTTTGTAGCTGATAATTTGAGCAGTGCTCAGTCTGGTTCCAGTCTCTCTTTGGCTTCAGCAGCAACAACTGAACCCGAAAGTGTTCACTCTGGTGGCACCCCCTCGCAGAGGTACAGACAGGCTTCCCTTCCCTTCCCTCACTCCTGTGTTCTGGGACAGTGCTGGGCCTCAGTGCCCTTTGCTTCAGCTCCCTGGCACAGGGGCACAAAATCAGTGGTGGATTCATCTGGTTTATGTGGCTGCCAACTCCAGTGTTCTGGATGAACTTGCAGTTTTGGTTTGTTTTCTCCCCATGGAGTCAGTTTTGCTTTGATACCTCAGACTGTTGTGGGGAGGATAAGAGGAAATAACCTGTTCCGTTCAGGGCCAGCAGCTGCTGAATTTATGTGAGATTAGAGGGACAGAAAACAAAACCTTGGTGTATCATTATTTATTTCCCTTCCAGAGTTGAGTCAATGGAGTCCTTACCCATCCTGAGCAGAAACCCCAGCAGAAACACAGAGAGGGACTGGGAAAACGCCTCCACAGCATCTTCTATTGCTTCAGTGGCAGAATACACAGGTGCCCTCTTGGATTTAGTTGGGAATTTGTTATTTAACACCAGCTCAGAGAAACCTGGGTTGTGTTTGATGTGATACTTTATCAGTTTTGAGAAGTTGCCAGGTGTGGTTTGTTCTCTAAAAGTAAGTCATTCCAGAAAAATAAGAGGGTTTGGGGTTTTTTTTTTTCACTTCGAATGAAAATCTTTATAAATTCAGGGCAAATAATTTTTCCTTGTTTGTCTTCCTTAGGTCCAAAATTATTTAAGGAACCCAGCAGCAAATCCAACAAGCCTATTATTCACAACGCTATATCTCACTGCTGTCTTGCTGGAAAAGTCAATGAGCCCCACAAGAATTCAATATTGGAGGTAAACATGAAAATTATTAATGCACTCGCAGCCAAATGTGTGTGTAATGCTGATTTTGTAATCCCACTGGTGTGCTGCATGAGTTCCACGTCCTAAAATATGCTTGTTTTGAGGATCCTGGACTTCCCAGGAGTGTCTGGGCTTGTGGAAAACACAATCCTGTGTTTAGAGTCCCACTTGTGAGTTCATAAAAGGACTGAAAAATCAGAGTTACTGATCCAGTATTAAAAACTGATCTCGTATTAGAAACACAACTATAAGTGAAACCTTCAAACTGGGTCCAGTATTAGAAACACAACTGCAAGTGAAAGCTTCAAACTGGGCATAACATGGGAATTTTGGGGTGTTTCTTTTAATGCAGGAACTAGAAAAATGCGATGCCAACCACTACATCATCTTGTTCCGCGACGCCGGCTGCCAGTTCCGAGCCCTTTACTGCTACTACCCCGACACCGAGGAGATCTACAAACTGACGGGGACAGGCCCCAAGAGCATCACCAAGAAAATGATTGACAAACTCTATAAGTACAGCTCGGACAGGAAACAGTTTAACGTGATCCCGGCCAAAACCATGTCCGTGAGCGTGGACGCCCTGACCATCCACAACCACCTGTGGCAGGCCAAGAGACCCGCGGTGCCAAAGAAGAGCCAGACCAGGAAATGACACCCAGCTCGTGGGGACAACACCTGCTGGCTTGGGGCTTGTGGCAGGAGGGACACTGGTTCCTCTTTTCCTCCTGTGCAGAACCAGAAATGTTGGGGTTTTTTTAAAGGAGCTTTGGAAGAGAATGGCTGGAGGTTCTGAGGGATGAAGGAATGTCACCGGTGTTTTTTTATGGATGCTCAACCTGCTGTTACACCCAATGCTGTAACTACTGTGGCTTTCAGCTGATGAGGGACTGTGCATGTAGCAAGATCTTTAAAAGAAACAAGTGGATTTCCTTTTACTTGAAGCTTTTCATCGGTACAAATTTGGGAATAATAATTTAATTCTCTCTCCTCTCCACCTCGTTTTCTTCCCGTCACTCTGGAACGTTGGCAAGCTCTGAACTTGGGCAGAAGGATTGAACAGGTCTTGGGTGAAGTGCTTTGGGTTTGGTTTGGGGTTGGTTTTTTTTTTAACCAGTCTTTAGGGAAATCTTTTCCTTTCAGACTTTTTTTTTGTTTGTGAGGAACTGTTTAATACATCCAGTTGTTGTACTGTATCTACTGCCAACGTCAGCCCAGCTCTCAGATTTCTGAACAAAAACAACAAAAAATCCCCACCTTGTGCTGCTCAGAGCAGAGTTTTACTCGCAGTATCTGTTTAGAAATAAGCATTGCCAGGATTGCAAAAAGCCAGTCTTTTTCTAAAATAAATAAAAAATAAATAATAATAAAAACAAATCAAACTAGACGCAGAGATCTCTGGAATACAATCATGAAGAGGCATCAAAAGGTGCTGCTTCTGCTGGAACGTGCCTGACTGAGACTTGAAGGGCAGAGGAGCACAGGGAGGATTTCAGGTTCAGGTCGTGTCCTAAAGCTTTGTTTGCTTTCCTTAAAGGTGGATTCTGGTAGGTATTAGAACATTTCCACTCTGAGCACGTTACTCCTGTACGACGGTGCACTTACTGATCACAGATTTTAATGTTTTTATTACATCATGAAATGTAGTTCTCCTTCCTTTTTTTGTCCTGTCTTTCTTCTGGATGAGCAGCATGCTCTCTACAATGAAGAGTGTGTTATGGGTTTGGTTTTTTTTTAATTATTTTGGGTGATATATTAATATATATTGATTTGGTTTTTTCTCCTTCTCAAAGGCGATTTTTAAACAGAGACATTTGCATTTTTGTTTCAAAAGCCCAAATAAGTCGAATGGCTTGGATTTCTTTTCATGTTGAAATATTAAAATCTTGAGTTATGACCTTCAAAAAGTCTTTGTGTTTCAGCAGATTAAATTTTTGGCTGTGCTAACAGGGTATATTCGTAGTTCATTTTGGGGAGTTTTTTTGGGGGGTTATTTTTTAACACTCCCAAATCTCCTTGTTGGCCCCAACTGGATTCCAAGGAGGTTTTCTGTAGCAACCCCCCCAAATTCCATCTGCTCCCTCCTGGAGGTCCTGCCTTTGGTTTGCACATGTTTATTTTTATTTAAAGTGTTACTTGAATCTGTTTGGAGGGCAAAGGCTCCACCCTCGGGGTGAGCTCTGGGCTGTGGGACGATGGAATTCCAGAGAGTTCTGGGGGGTGGATGGAGTGCTGAGGGAAGGGCTCCCAGTGCAGTTCCCATATTTTCCCTCCCAGGACTCCCTGACCAGGCTGCTGCACCGTGTAAATGATGTTAGATAGTTTTGCTGTTTGTAAATAATTAAAGGCTTTATGGTTTCTCAAAGTGTTAAACCCAACCCCCCCGTCAGGAGTGGAACTTTTGTTACCATGCTCCCCATGCTTTGTGCTTTATTTCTCACTGTTTGATATGATAAACCATATTTATTTTATGAAACCACTGAAATGTAATAAAAATCATTAACTGGTTTCCTTTTTTTTTTATTTTTTTTTTAATTCCATGCGTGCTTTTGTTGGTGTTGACACTTCATCCCCCTCCAGGAATTAATCTGCTTTAAAGATGTGCTGCCCTGCTCAGTAAAACTTCACCTGGACTTGCTGCCAAGAGCTTCTTTCTCCTTGCAGAGGGGGAAAGAAGTGGAACAAAAGACTTCCAGGGAATTGGGATGTAATTTAAGGGTTTCTTTCAGTGTTTGAGCTGTGGAGTCAGGGACAGAATTGTGGTGATTTTTATTTATTGCCTGAAATTTAAGCTTGAGTTTTAATTTAGTCTTGAGCTTTAGTTATTAAAAAAAACCCATTAAGCTGAAACACCTTGACAAGGAGGGCAAAGGATGAGCATGAACACAGGGAGAGGGAGAAGTTTGTTTGTGAGAACAGGACAGAATTTGGGGGAATTGGGAAAACTCCATGTGTGACACGTTTTGTGGAGGAGAAAATAACGGATTTTCCTTAAATAGCTTCTGGATAATTCCACATTTCAGTGCTTGGGGTCAGCCCAGGGGAGAAGGGGGTTGTAGGACAGGGGCTGGATTTTATTTAATTTTTTGGTTCAATTTATGGAATTCTGAACCCAGAGGATTTCCTGACTCTGGTTTTAGTGGCGTCGTGTTTAATCCTTCACTTCCAACGCCTGAAAATTCAGTGATAACAATGAAGTCATCTAGTGATAATAATTAAATGACATTAAATATTGAATTAAAGAAATAAAAATTAAAATTTAAATAATTCAATAACATGAAATAAGCCAAGAATGTACATCTTTAAAGTGCTTTCAAGTGCAATTTCTTTTGCTCATCCCTCAGTCCCTGTGTTCCACCTGCTCTTTGTTTGTGTGTCTTTGTGTCATTGCCATGAATAATCTTCATTTTGAAAAGACTGATTTGTTTTATAAAACCTCCATAAACTGCCCTGAGCTGCTGGAAACATTGAGCAAAGAAAAAAAAAATCTGGTTTTGATTCCCGCTGCACCGAGGAACTGAGGGGAGAAATGTGGAGTTTGAGGTGAGAGTAACATGAGTTCATTGTCAGGAATCGACTTTTTATTTTTTTCCCCCCCAAAAAATCTCCAGAACTAAGCACTGGAGCACCCCAAACCCCCTCACTTTGTATTGTATTGAATTTAATTAATTTAATTTAATTATTTAAACAAGATGTGTCACCTTCCCTCCAGCCTCTCCTGGAATTTGGGACCTGCTGGTCACACCTGGAAGGTACCAGTGGATGTTTATTAAGTTATTATCCAATTAATTAGGGGTGTAAATGTCATTAATTTTGAGCAGGGGAGGGGGTTGGGGGAGTCCCAGGGTGGGATTTTGGTGCCAAATCTGCCAATTCAGATTTTGGAAGAGGCTCTTCTGGGACTTCCCAAGGAAACGACTCCAGAAAAAAGAAGATTTTTAAGGGATTTTGGACCATTTTTTCCAGCAGAACTGAAGAACTCGGGGAAGCGTTTGAGGAGTTAATTTGTCTGTGCTTCTGGTAAGTGAAATTTTTTTCTGGAGCATCCCCTGGACCAGCTGGAATTTGGGATATCCCTGCGCTTCTCCCCTGTGCATTTTCAGGTGTCTAAACCCCATCATTCAAATAAAATAAAACTTCTCCTTCGGGCCAGGCTTGGAAAAGCAGATTTGAGCCTCGGCTAAAGCCACATCTCGGATTTTAAACCAGAAATAAACCCAGCCAAGTCCAGCAGGAGTGTCTCTGTTGCTGCATGCAGCTCTTTTATTCTCATTTATCTTTACAGAAACGTGAAGCGTCTTCACCAGGATTGTACAAAACCCTCTCCCCTTGGCTCCATCCCACAGCAGCTCCTGGAACTGGGGAGGAGCCGACCTCCGAACACAAACCTCCTGTTCTAGAGAGATTAAATAAAAAGGGGGAATAACAGGAAATAAATATACTGGTACCGGTTGGTGGAATATTTAATGCAGGATAGATGGATTTAGTCCATATCGAGTTATCAGCCCGTTAGTGGACACGGAACATGCTGCTGGAAAAGCCCCAAATATCCCAAAATGTCCTTTTTTTCCTGCCTCTCCCCAGGGCCTGTCCTGGCTCTGCATTGGAGCACAAGAATTTCCCTCAGAAAAACAAGAAATTCCCTCAGAAAAACCAGAATTTCCCTCAGAAAAACAAGAATTTCCCTCAGAAAAAACAGAATTTCCCTCAGAAAACCAAGAATCTCCCTCAGAAAAACAACAAATTCCCTCAGAAAAGCAAGAATCTCCCTCAGAAAAAGAAGAATCTCCCTCAGAAAAACAAGAAATTCCCTCAGAAAAACAAGAATCTCCATCAGGAAAACAAGAATTTCCCTCAGAAAAACAAGAATCTCCATCAGGAAAACAAGAATTTCCCTCAGAAAAACAAGAATTTCCCTCAGAAAAACAAGAATCTCCCTCAGAAAAACAAGAATCTCCCTCAGAAAGTCCCATTTTTTCCCTTGGGAAGCCACAGCCACTCTCCTCCTCCCTGTGGCATCTCTCCCAAAACATCCCTTTTCCAGCAGAACCGGCTCCTGCTGCTGCACCAACATCCCCAGGACTGTTAGAAAAATAAAATACTTTGGGGTTGGGGATTTTTTTTACATCAGGATTGTAACTGAGCCTAAAGAATTAGAAAAATCAACCTCTGGGTGAAACATCTGCAGGGATTCATCCTCCAGCCCAGGAGGGTTTAGCTGAGGAATTGCGTTGGCTTGTGCTCACCCCAGCAGCCAGTCAAACAAAAAATACTAAAAATTGGATATTCTGAGTAAACACATGGAAATAATCACACCTTATCGTTTATTTGGGGGTTTGTTGGGGTTTTTTTTTAAACCTGTAATGCTGCTTTGTCCCACCCTCCCCTGAAAGCGAGGAGGGGTTTGGAAAATGCTCTGTCGGAAATATTCACCCTCAATGGTTATTATTTTTATGATTAATATTTATTATTTATATTAATTTTTGGGGGGTGATCTGAGCACCTCGAGGCTTTAAACCCAACATGTGGTTTAGGACTTCGACCCCACCCACTTTTTAACATACAGCTCCTTTTTTTTTTTCATTTGAAGTCTTAACCAAAGAGATGGAAAATTAATAATTATAAAAAGAAAAGAAGGAGGAACTCAATGAAACAACCCCCAAAAAAGAAGCTCCCCCAGCACCACGGGCAGGATGGGCAGCACATCCCCACGGGCTGGGGCTGCCCCAGGGCATCTCCCCACCTGTTTAAAACTGACATTTTAAACAGGTTTTGGCTTTTTTTAAAAAATTTTTTTTGTAAACAGTTCTTGGGGTTGTCATGGGGAGCAAACAGTGGCTGTTAATGGCAATAAACTGGATGCTGATGGGAGTTCAGGGCCATGTTGTGCTTTACAGGCTTCTGGTTAAAAAATAAAAATAAAATTAAAAAAAAATCACGTTGGCGCTTTAAGAGATGAAGGCGAAAGTACATGAAGTTCACACCTCGGGTTTTTCACTTGGCAGGCGAAATAAACCCTTTCCACGTGTGTAAAATGAGATGGAAAATACATCTGGTGTTCTGCTGCCTCAGGGACACGGCTGGAGAGTCAAACTGGGATGGGCTGGAGAGTCAAACTGGAATGGGCTGGAGAGTCAAACTGGGATGGCTGGAGAGTCAAACTGGGATGGGCTGGAGAGTCAAACTGGGATGAGCTGGAGAGTCAAACTGGGATGGGCTGGAGAGTCAAACTGGGATGGGCTGGAGAGTCAAACTGGGATGGGCTGGAGAGTCAAACTGGGATGGGCTGGAGCTGCTGGAGGACCGTGGTGGATGGGGAAGGGGGACAGGCAGAACCTGCTGCCCTAACGGTGTCACCAATCTGTGACCACAGGGAGGGGAAGGACAGAGAGCCACGGCCAGGACAGACAAGGTGGGGTTGGAGCCAGGAAAGGGGCTGAGCTGAGACTCCACCACAGCCAACACTGTGCCCATCCCACCCCCGCGACAAGGATCCCAAATTCCCCCCGCCCCAGCTTAGGCTGGGGGCACAAACCCAGGGCTCAGGCTGGCGCTGGGCACGTGTGCCAGGAGGCACTGGCACTGCCACAGGGAGGGCACGGCTTTCAGTCACCGGGGCTTGGCGTGTTTTGGTTTGTGAGATGCCTCAATGCGCCGGGGGCAGAGCAGCCCAGAGCCACCAGCGAGTCCTTCCCTGCTGCCTGGCACCGCTCCTCACACGGGCACCCAGAACAGGAACCCAGCAGAGGGTGAAGAACAGGAGTTGGGTGAACGAGCAGAAGTTTGGGGACCCTGGGGGATGCCCAGAGAAGGAGCAGGAAGCAGAGGAGGGTTTTGGTGCAGCTTTGCTCTCGTATTGACCAGCCCCATCAAACACAACCAACCTGCACCGTCCGGGGCCGGTTCAACCCAGTCCCGCTGCCCCGGCGCCCACCAGCACCAGCCAAGACTCGCTCACTAGTTGCGGTATCGGTATAAAAAGTTAAAATCCACGGGGCACACGGCCGCTGGCTGAGGCTGTCCCGCTGTGCCACTGTCCGGCTGTGCCACCCCCTCCTGGGGCTCCGGGTGTCCCTTCCACGGCGCAGGGCCAGGCCGGGCATGGCCTTTCTCCAGGGCCATCCTCTTCCTCACCGCCTGCCCCGGAGCCCTGGCAGGGGCTGGGGGCACAGGGGGGGCTCTCACAGCTGGGTCTCGTCGCGCGTTTCGGGGTTGCTGGAGCCCAACTTGTTGCTGCAGCTGCTCTTGCGGCTGTGGCCGTCGTTGGCCACGTGGGCCAGAGGGTCGGAGCGGATCAGGTACCTGAGGGGACAGGCTGGTGACACTTCTGGGACACCCCCACACACACACACAGTTCCCCGAGGGAGTTGTGTGACCCCGAAATTGGGGTCTGGCCAAGCCTTGAGGGTGGGACACAAAGGGATGTCCTACATCCATCCCCGCTGTGCTGGGAGCTGCTGTTTGCAGAGTGCGGCAGCTGGTCAAATAATAGGTGTTAAATAATACTTGCTGTTGAAATAAATGCAGTAAAATAAAATAGGATCATAAATAATCAGGAGTTGTTCCTCCTGGAGCTGCACGATGGCCAAAGCCAAGCCAAACACTCCACGCTGCCCATCAGAGCAAATATGGGGAGAGGGAATGGCCTGGGAAGGGGGCAAAACCTTACAGGTACTTATGAGAAATCATGGAAAGCAACGCAATGGGGGCAGCTCGTGGCACCAGGGGAGGTCTGGGGGCACAGGGACCCCTCAGGTGGGTGGGGGCAACACCTACACGATGTCGTTGAGCTCCAGCCGCGTGTCCGGGGGAGGGTTGATCAGGACGTAGGACAAGGTGTTCTGGTGGTCGTTCATCTCATCTGTGGGAGGAGGGGAAAGGGCTGGTGAGGGAGGGACACCCCGACAGACACCCCAACAGACATGCTGACACACACCGTGCTGGTCCTGCTCCCACAGCTTCACTGGGAACAGCCGTGGGCAGCGGCAGTGCCAAAGGAGAGCACCAAGAACGTCACTGCCACCTCCCTCCACACCTCCCCAGCCTCTCCCCTGCCACAGCACGGCCCAGGGGACTGGCAGAGGGAACTCCTCCAAGCCCCAGCTCCCCCCCCCCAGAATAAAGTGAGATGTCTTACCTTGGTTCAGTGCAAAAGAGGGAACAGGTTAGTCCTGCTGCGTTAGGTACAGCACAAGTCCAACCACTGGGTCAGGGCAGCCAAACCCCCCCCGGGGCCGCCCGAGCACTCTGCCCACCTCTGCCCTCCTTCAGTTACTCAATTTAGCGTCATCCAGCAACAGGATTAGTCCAAGGATTGGTTTCTTTCCCCTGCCCAAGTGAAACCACCTCAGTGGAGTTTCAGAGCTGTCGATGCCATTTGGGGACAGCTCTAAACCACAGTGACCTCCCAAGGGGTGCTCGGGGTCACCAGAGCTGCACCACGGGCGGCCCCAGTGCCAGGGGGGCCCCTGCACTTCCCGAAATAGCCAAGAACAAGATCATGGTGAAATGGATGTGGGGGCGAGGCTGCGGGCGGCGGGGAGGGGGTGGAAGCTGCGACAGAGAACACGGTTTCCAGACGGGCTGATGGGGTGTGGATGGACAGGATGGGGAGGGGATGGACAGACAGACACCAGGGCAGCATGAGGAGCACGGCAGGACACCAGCTCGTGCAAGGCCTGGCACTGGGATGCCTCTCCAAGCTTTTGGAAAGGCCCCTCTGAGCTGCCTCGGAGCACAGCAGGTGTTTGTTGAACCCAGAGAATGGAGCTCAGTTTGGGGGCAGCAGGAGCAGGACCTGGATCAGAATCAATTCCAGGCCGGGGGTGCTGCTCCCTGTGACCTGTCCTGCTGCTCCTAACACCCCATCCCTGCTCTGCCCCTGCTCAAAGGCTGCCCTGCCTCAGGGCATCCCTGGGGCTGGACTGTGCCAGTCCCACACACAGTGGCACTTGCAGGGGGCCAACAAACCCTTGTTTTGCTGCTCAGACACATCACTGCCACCTCTGAGACCACAGAAGGTGCTGCAGGAGGGCAGGGCTGGGACCTCCCCCCGGGAGATGCTGGGTGGGACCCCCAGCTCATGCCAGGGAGCCGCCAGGGAGCTTTGGCCATCCCAGTGCTCAGCCTTGCAGCGAGACAGGGACAGGGGGGTGGCCATGCTGGGGCGAGGGTGGCACACAGACCCTGGGACCCGACGGGACACGGGGGGTTTGACATGACAGGAGGTGGGGAAGGGCCCTGGCTCACGGCAGGTTTCCCTGCCCCATGGAAGCACCTTTTCCTGACCCCCATGCAGCCAAGCCAGGCACCCTGAGCACACCAAGTATATTGCTCCATCCTCCCAGTGCCCGAGGCAATATACTCTGCTGGTGTGGGGCTTCCATGTGCCCCAGCTGGGGCTGCCTCTCCGATGAAGGACACACTTTGTAGGAAAATGCCAATGTTTCACCTTAAGTGAGGCCTAGTGAAGCCAAAAATACAGCTGGGTCAGACTATAGCTAAGCTCAGGGCTGCTGCAGTAAAAGGAGGCCTTTCCAGGGAGCACTACACTGTGATGTAAAGGTGACAATGATCCAAAAACCCAGCAGCTCCCACAGGCCCCAACAATGTCCCTGGAGCAGCTGCAACTGCCTCGTGCTGAGCTCAGCCTCCCTCGTCAGAAAACAGGATCTGCTAATGCTGGAGCGGGGTCCAGGAGGGCAAACCAAGGGGCGTAAAGGGATTTTTAAGTGCTGCCTTGCCCCTGGTCTGACCTGTGTCCCCTGCTGATGCAGGAGCCCTGCAGCTCATCCCGACAGGCACAGGCAGCTCTGCTGTGCTCATCCCCCTGCTCATTCCCTCCTCAAATTGCCAGTGGCTGCACAGCCCAGAGCCACCTCACAGAGCCATGAAGGGAGAGTTCTGTCAGTGGCAGCGAGGGCTGTGATTTCCCTGCAGGAATTCAACCAGGAAAGGGGCCCTGAGGTTTCTGTCTCCCTGATTTAGTGAAGCCCCGAGTCTGCACTGCTGCTACAGGACAGTCTTTTGTTTTCCAACACCACCCAACGAATCAGTGCTGAGAAGCTCAGGGATCTAAGGTGAAAACTGGCAAGGGTGAGGTTTGGGCTTAGCTGGCATGATCTTGTTGTACGCTGCACGCCATGAGTCACGCGGGACTCCCAGGGAAAGGGAATTACCTTGCAAATATCCCAGGTTTACCCGATTCATCACATCACTGGCTGTTAAATTTGCTACATCCTCTACAGAACATACAGGGAGAGGCACAGACATAAACAGAGAGAGAGAGAGAGGTCAGCAAGCCATGGTTCGGCAATATCAGAGACGAGCTCCTGCGCTGCAGCGAGAACGAGAGCCAAAGAAAAAGGAGAGGGGCAGAGGGCAGAGCAACATGTCCTTCCAAAACGCCACGGGTGTCCAGACGCTGATGGTGACACATGGTGACAACACACAGCTCCAGCACTGCTGGATGCAGAGGTGCTGCAGGGGCCAGGGAGCTGATGGTTCCCACACTGTGCCCAGTGCCCTGGTCCTGTCCTGCGCCCCCTCACTGCCTCCTCTCCTGCCAGGCATCCCCCAGTTCCCTTCCACTGATGTTTGCCTGGACAAGGATGCCAACTGTGGCCTAACCCAGGCAGCAGTGCCCTGAGCATCCTGGTGGGACAGTCCCTCAGGACCCTCACTGAGGCCAGACAGCCCCCCTGAAACTACATCAGAGATTTCTGGGACTAGAAATGTAGGGAATAGAGAAGAGTGAGGAACACACCACTGCAAGCTTTGCCTGGCATTGCCTGTTCTCCCTCCATCCTGCCACCAGCCATCCCTCCTGCCTCCCTTCCCAGGGGGGTTGGCAATGCCCACAGCCAGCCTGTGGGTCCGCCACTCCAAATCCCTGCTGAGCTGCACTTTGTATTTTCTCCTCCTCTTTCACGGATCTAAATCCAAGATGGGAAAGGAGGAATCCCACCCCCAAAGCTCCCCATCCCAGCTGGGGCTCAGTGCCAGCCTGTGTGTGGGCAGGGGCCGGCGTGGGGCAGACGGACGCTCTTGGAGGATGGAGCAAACAAGCAGCAGCACAGGATGGCTCCAAAGAAAGAAATTAAAAAACCCAAAAATAAACCCAAACCAAAGCAAACAAACCAAAGAAGCCGTGGGATACAGACTTGGTCATAATCAAGGGGTGGGGAGTCGTCTGGGGGGACACAGACAGCAGCACTGATGGGCAGGTCAGAAGCTTCACGAGAAATGCGGCTGCACAGAGGGACCCTGAGCACTGTCACAGCCAGACACCGGTGTCACACGCCAGGGAGCAACTCAGGCCTGCAGCTACCGACAGGTTTTCCACCGAAGAGTTTATGACAGGTTAAAGTCTACAACAACGGGGGGTCTGCGCCAGCTGATGGGGTTTCACCTCTCCCTGCAGCACTGTGGGGGCTCTCAGGCACAAGGGTTTTGCTGACCTGGGGTCGATGTGTCCTAAACCACGGGCAGAAAGCGAGGGGCAGGTGGGGGCATCATGCCCTGAGGCTGCGTGGGGGCACTGGGTCCTGCTGCAGGCAGGAGGGTGAGAGTCACTCTGCCACTGCAAACTCCTGCCTGGAGCCATCCCTGAGCCCAGAGATGGCGAGGGGAGAGCCTGCAACTGGCCGGGGGTGGCAGGGGAGGGGGTTCTGCGTGGGGGGACCCCAGCCTGGGACTCGTCGGGCGGCACAAGCACAAGCAAGCTGGGGAAGGAGGTGCCACTCGGAGCAGGCCCGGCAGCACCTGCGGGGACAGGCTTGGCACAGGGCTAAGCTTGGCATGGGGTTATGCTTGGCGTGGGGGGGTAGGCTCAGCTCAGGGTTAGGCTCGGGGTTAGGCTCGGCCTGGGGGGGGGTTACCTGAGGAGCCCGCGAGCAGGAGGCACCAGCGCAGAGGGGCTGTGGCACTTACCGTACCCGGTGGTGGGCAAGCCCAGGTGCTTCATACGGTTTTTGACGAGCTCGGACAACTCCTGCCTCTCGGAGCGCCGGTAGAGGCTGAGGCGCTGCTGGCTGATCCACTCGGCCGTCTTGCTGGAGTGCTTGTTGCCCTTCCTGCTGAGCCGCCGTGCCCACTGCATGCTCTTGCGCCGCAGCAGAGGGTGCTCGGACTGGTCGCTGGAGCAGGAGTTCCTGTGGTGGCTGGTCTTGATGCCCCAGTGCTCCTTGACGTCCTTGGTGTCCTCGCAGTCCTCAACATTGATTGAGATCTGTGACTGGAAGCCCAGCAGGTCACGGGGGCGGGGGGAGCCAAGAAGATCTTGGCCTGGCTCCGATGGGGCAGGATCTGTCCCATGGGATGGGATCCTCTGACACACACCCCCCCTCCCAGCACGTCACCTCTGTACAGGTTGAACCACCTGGCTGGCAGATTTCAGAGGGTCGTGGAATGGTTTGGGGTGGAAGGGGCTTAAAGCTCCTCTTGTTCCACCCATCTACCACGGGCAGGGACACCTTCCATAGACCAGGTTGCTTCAAGCTCAACTGGGCCTTGAACACTTCCAGCAACGGGACAGCCACAGGTTCTCTTGGATGAGCACTGCTGAGTGGAGTCTAATGGGCACCTGACATCCCTCCACAATTACCTCTGGGATATCTGCCCAAGGAACACCCAGGTCCTCATACCCCTCTCTTTTCTCTCACAGCATCCACACCTCCGACCCAGCAATCCCATTGGCAAATAGGAATTTAGTAATAAAGCCCTTTAAAGCCTCCTAAGGAGGTGGATTGTGTTTAATTAAATGTCAACTTCCAGCTCCCTGTGCTGCTTCTGGCAGAGCTGAAAACCAAAGGTGTTTAAAAGGGCTCCTGGCTCACTCTCTTGCTCCTTATCCCAGTTAATTACATGTCAGGGCACTGAGGACTTTTCCCAGAGCGCCAAGGCTGCCAGCATCATCCTTCCATGGGGACAGCCAGTGCCATGCTGTCACCAGGGCTGGCAGATGGCACAAGGCACGTGGTGTCTCTCAGTGCCTGGAGTCAGTTCAGTGCTGCCCCAGGGATCAGCGTGTGGCTGGGGAGGCAGCACTGACACCAGGACAGTGCCCAACACCCCCCAAGTGCCCATGGCGGGACGCGAGTGTCGCTCACCTGCGCTCTGATGTCGTGGGGCTGCAGGGGGGAGAAGGAAGGAAAAACAAAGAGTCAGCCCAGAAAGGGGAAGCCCCGCTGTGCCCTCCTGCTCCCCAGGGTGCTCAGTGGCACAGAAAAGCTGTGCTGAGAACATCCCCACACTGCCCAGAGAGGGGGGCCTGGCACTGACCCAGCTCATCCAGCTGGGGAACCAGGACACCACCAAGACACAGCCATGGGGCCTCCAAGGAAGTGAAGGCAGAGCTTCCCGTCCCCTCTCCCTCCCCACCATGGCTGCAGCCAGGTCTGAGGGTCCTCATGGACCAACCTCCTTCATGGACCCCATCTCATCCAGGTGATGCTCAGCTGGGACCAGCAGCAGCCCCTTCCTGGCACACGGCACCGCCGTGCCCCTACCTCAGAGGTTGCGAACATGTGCGACTCCGTCCTGTAAATCCCGATGGGAATCTCGGCACTGGAGGAGCAGAGCTTCTGGAAGAGGCGGCCGTACGTTCGGATCCACAGGTCATCTTCAGTGATCTTCATCTGAGCCACAGAGAACAAACATGAACCACTCAGGGCCCACCGAGGAACACCCCGGGCTGCTCCCGAGCTTCACCCCAAATCACCCTCAAACCCCAGAAATGAACTGGACTCCACAAGAAAACTGAGGGTAATTTCCAACCTCAGCCTTCAGAACAGAGACTTGGGTCCTTGGCAGACATTGGGCTTTTGGTTCCCCACAATGAAGGGGAACAATGACCCAGCAATGTTGCTCCCTCCCATTCCCCGGAAGAGGGGAACCCCACACCCACATGCACAGCACGGTGGATCCCACCAGATCCACGATGACTTGGCCCAATGGTTTCAACCCAAAGGGAAGTGGCACTTACAGCACAGAGGTAGCCAGAGCCCGGCGTGGTGTCGAGGCCCAGCAGCAGGCGGGTGATGGTGATCATGTAATCCTTCACAAAGGACTGCGGGAGACATTTGGGTGGGGAGGCAGAGAAAAGGTTGGGCTCGGTTATTCCTGCAAAGGGAAGGCCCCAGCTGCAGGGCTGCATCACCCAGAGCCCACCTGGCTCTCACCTGGTAGAGCAGCGTGTCCAACATGCTGATGCTGAAGACCCTCCCGGCCGCGAAGGGCAGCCGGAACATGAAGGCCAAGTTGGAGCCGTTCTCTCGCTCTCTCTGGAAGAGGAAGGGGAGATGTGAGCACAGCAACTCAGAGGACTCACAGCAATGGGAGGACATCAGTGTAGTGTTTCTGGTGGCTGGGAAAGGAGGAATAAACTAGGGCAGCATCACTGGGGGAAAGAGGGATTTTTCTCCATGGAAATGTGTGAGACACGATTGGGTTTTCTGGTCATTGGAAAAACATAGGATCTTGAGGAGCCCAAATGCAGTCACTGCGAGTGTTGACTTCACAGTGCAGGGAACAACCTTCTCTTACCTTTTCTAGCTTGGAGAGGGCAAGGGAGTAACTGTCCTTTGCTCTGAACTGCATGAACCTCATGTTGGAGGGGTGGGTCAACTCTGTGATAATGCTGAGGCTGGGGAAGAGCCTGCAAAGGAAAGACACCTGTTATCCTGCAGCTCGCTCAGAGGTGAGATCATTCCCTGCATTTAAAGCCTGAGGGAGACCAAAACCACCCCTGTGCCCGTTTGAGGTTAGAAATAGCCGATTAGGAGCTGTTTCCTAGAGCAAGCCCAAGTACAGATGTGTCCCACTGCCCATTGCCACCTCCCCAGCCACCAGCCCCTTTCCAGCCTTGTCCCCAGCAGTGGTCAGTGGCTGTGACAGAGCCAGGGCAGGGGTCACCCCTCACCTGAACATGGTCTGCACATTGACAATCGTCTTTGCATCTGCCATGTAGTCCTCCTCGGCGCTCATCGTGCTCTCCTTGTCCACCACCACCAGGTTGTCAGCGTAGATGATGCCACACTGCAGCAAGCTGTCCAGGCTGGGCAGTTCCCAAAGAGAAGAGCGCAGGGTGAGCCCTTGGGAAGGACACAGGGAAGCAGCACGCTGCGACACGCAGCGCTCCAGCCACCCCAGGCTGCTCCCAACCACCAGCTCTTCACCTGCTCCCATCTACCCAGGGAGGGTTTGCCAAAACAAGAGGCTAAGACTGGGCTCAGCTCTATGGTGCCAACCCTAGAACTCCTCACAGGGTGACCCAAAAGTCTGGCAGCACCGTAAGTCACAACAGCCACACTTTGAAACACCTACTTGTCGATGGTGCCCTCCATGTAGTAAACCATGGGGAAACAACAAATGGCTTCCAGAAAGTGGTGCTCAGGCCTGGAGGGAGAGCGACAGAGAGCAGGATGGTTCAGCAAGTCCATGGGGCAAAGACAGACACAAAACCCAGGGCCAACATCAGCCACGATACCCAATGGCAGCACCACCATTGCCCCACCTCCCATCCCACAGCGTGAAACACCCATGGAAACACAGGGAGGGCTCGGCTCAGTGGAAAACATCCACAGAAAAGTACTTGCTTGTTGTCCAGCAGCAACACAATTGGGTTCAGCTCTTTGCGGGAGCGATAGTAGGCACGGAGCGGGACGATGAAGTTGTACAGCCCATTCCCAGCCGTCTCTGCCGAAACGATGATCAGCTTGTTCTTAAACCCATAGGCTTTGGCGTCTTCAAAGCTGTTGTGCTTGCAGCCCTGTGTGGTGGGAGGAGAGCAGGGACTCGGTGTGTGGCTCCTGGGGGCTGCAGCCCCCGGGCAGCCCCCGCAGCCCCATCGTACCTTGTCCAGCCTCAGGCAGCAGAACGGGGCTTTCTCAGGCAAAAGGTGGCACAGAGTCGGGGAGCTCCCAATGTAGGGGGAGTTCGGGGGGTACCCCTTCACATACCTGCAGCAGAGAGAGCAAACACAATCCAACCAGAACAAACCGAACCCAACCAGAACGAGCCAGAGATGGAACCGACAGAGAGTGACTCACTCCACAACTGCCGACCCCTCCTCGTCCGACTGGGTCATCTCATCCTCGGACTGGTCGCTGAGCAGGTCGCAGGGCAGCAGGGATGAGGTGTCGGCCAGCTCCAGCACAGGGGCGATGCTGGGCCGGCGGTTCCCGGAGCCGTTCTCCGCCGGCAGCGTCAGTTTGCTGCTGTTAGCGGGGCGGCACTCCGTGTTCTGCAGGTCCATGGCCACTGTACCTGGACACGGCAGGGAGGGAAGCACAGCAAACACGCTCTAAGGAGGTGCAGGGAGCTGAGCCAGCAAAGCATCGAGCCCTGCAGCCCTGCATGGGGATGAGGTGCAGCCCAGGTGATGCTCAGACATTCGTGGCCATGGGGAATGAGGGGCAGCATTTAAATACCTCCAGGACTGGACACTCCCCCACTGCCCTGGGCACCCTGTTTCAATGCTCGACAACCCTTCCCATGAAGAAATTTTTCCTATTACCCAACCCAGGGACAAGAGAGGCTTCTTCCTCCTCCTGCCCTCTGGCAGCTTCCAAAACTCAATCACAAGGATGGAGTGTCCCCTTAAGCGGAGCCCAGGCACTGGCCTTGCCCTGCTGGCACCCGCGTCATTTCTGTCCCTTTCTTCACCCTTTCCCAGAGGTCCCTCTGTGAAGGAGCCCTGTGGTGAGAACAGTCACAAACTGTTCAGCAAACGCTCTGCAGCTTGCTGGGGGATAATCTATGCAAATTGCTGCTCAGGAGTACAAACACATAAATTATTTGCCTGAAATATAATGTGCCCATGTGGCGCAGCCACCCCAAAACTCGCTTTCCCCAGATACAAGCGGGAAGTAATGACTCATGGTATTTTTCATTTGCAAAAATGCACCGCTCGCTGCAGAGCAAACGATGCTCTTCGCTGGGCTGGGAACCATAAACATGATTGAGGACGTGGCCAACGGCGTTTCTTCTTCCAGCCCTGGAAATGATTCGGGGCTAAATCCAGGCTGGGGGGATTTATGGAACCATCCTTAACGATAATGAACATCACAAGGTTTAATAATGATCTTTGAGCTCCCTGAGGGCACCCAGAGTGCAAAGATGTGTGTGTGTGTTTTACTGGTGAGGTGACCGGGTCAGGGAACACAAAAGGTTTTTCAGTGGCTGTGGCACTGGTGGGGGGCATGGCAAAGAGCAAGAAAAAAAGCAAAATAAAAACCAAACCAAACCAGGGGAAGGAAAGGAACACAAACCTGGGGAAGGTGATGGAGTGATGTGTACAGGCTCCTGCTGCCCCCCTGCCCACCAAGCCCCCCAGCTCACCCATGCTGGCGATGATGCTGTGCACAGGCAGGCGGGATGGGCCGTCGTAGCTGCCTCTGCCCGCAAAGCCCTTCTTCTTCTGCTTCTCTTCCTGCTTGAAGATGAAGGCAGAGTTCTCCTCTTTGGTGATGTTGATGTAGAAGCAGGTGTCGGACGCTGCCATGATGTGCCGTGGGCCGGGGTTCAGCAGGATGCTCTTGTTCTCCTCCCTCCGGATGCCGATCAGGCACACGCCGTACCTGGGAGGGGAACACAAAGCATTTCCAGCTGGAGGAAAAACTCCTCCAGGGCTTTGTCCCTGCACAAGGGACCTCGCAGTGCCCTCCAGCCCCAGCTCAGACCCCCAGGGATGGACTGGCAGGTATCTCCTGCCCGCCCCTGCCCTCACTTCTTGTGTGCGTGGAAGGCGGCGTAGGTGAAGCTCTTGCCCTCGTACTCCATGAAGAACTTGCTGTCTCCCATGCGGATGTGATACACCTCGTTGCCCGAGCAGCGCCCGTACATCCGCTGCCACTGCTCCGGGGACTCCTGGCCCTCCCTGCAACGACAGCAGCGGTGCTGGGATTTGTTGGCACAGACCCCCTGGTGCTGGGACAGGACCTCCCATGGTGCCAGGCCAGATCCCGGGGCAGAGCCACATGGCAGGAGCATTAATCAGCTCAGGAGCTCAGCAGTGAGATGACAGCGAGGCATTGCCATGAGCTGTTGGTGTTTGCCGAGGACAAGCTCGTTTCCATTTTGGATTTTAAGAGCCTTTTTATTTAACGAGGGCTCCTGCAGAGTGCAGAGGGAGGGTTCAGAGCCCGTGTTGGCAAACAGCTCCAAGCATGGGGTGAGAGTCATCTGGCAATGATGTTGCATAAGTGTTTTGATGGCACTTTACCCAAAATTCAGCTCCTTCTGACTGGCCAAGGAGCGCAGGACACACACCACTGTTCTAAAGGGCTGGCAGAGCTCCTTCCAGCCCTACTGGATATATATCCACCAGAGACCTTGGTTCTGCCAGCCCTCAACGCTCAGACAGGGGCAGGGGTGGGCAGGAGGTGGCAAGGGCAGGGCAGGGGTGGGCAGGGGCAGCACTCACTGGCCACGGGAGGTGTGCACCAGCAGCGTGATGAGGGTGGAGGTGGCGGGGCAGACACAGTTCAGTGCCAACATGGCATATTTGCACTCCTCTTCACAGACGACGTGATCTGAAAGGCAGAGGGGACGGTCACGGTGGGGAAGGGGACGGATGGTTTCCCTGGCTGGCAGTGCCTGGGGATGTGCTAAGTTTGGGGTGCAGCTGGGGAGTGGGTTTTTCTTCCTCCTGCCAACCCAGGAGGGTTTCAGCTGACCAACAGTTGCCACGCAGCCCCTCCAACTCACCTGCAAACTTCACATGGAATTTGTTTTCCGGCTTTAAGATCTGAACATAGAGGGGACAGTTTGGAGCGAAGTCTTTAACAGCCCAGGCCCTCAGGATGGTCTGGTGGTCCTGGCCAAGGAGAAGAGCAAGAGGTTCTTGGCTGATGGTTTATTTTCCCTGAATCTTCTACACCAAAGCACCCACTCCCCTGGAGATGCACAGCAAGAGCTCCTCCAGCACCCACTGCTAATGGGGAATAACTGTCCCCTCCTGCTCCCCAAAACACAGCACGGATGGGAAACCAGGACAGCAAAAGGAAGGTGAGACCACACAGACTCAGCCACTGGTGTGCTGCTGCATGTCCCCATGCCATCCCTGTGCCATCCCTGAGGTTCTCTATGGCACCCATGGTCTTGTCCCAGCTGCCTCCCAGCAGCCTCCAGCGCTGGGCAGAGGTGAGATGCTCCCATCACCCCAGTCCCTCCTGCCTGAGAAATGAACTGTCCCCGGCAGTGCCATCCCCCAGGCTGGGCTCACCGCCGCAGTCCGGTCCACCTCGTTCCGGCTGCTGAGGATGAAACAGGCCTCTCCATTGTCCATTCTGCACAGAGAGAGCAGAAACCCCATGAATTTCAGGGGCCCTCAAGGCTGGGCACTGCCTGTACCAGTCAGGTCACTGCCAGCCCCCTCCCAGGGCCAGCAAAGGCACACAGGGACACCCCTCATCACACATCTGGGGTGACCTTACTGGGGACCCTCCTCTGGAGCTCTGGGACCTGTGGGCAGCTCAAGGGTGTGGCAGGACCACGTGCAGTGTGTCCCTCTGCTCACTTGGCTCTCATGAGGTCCTGGTCCTTCAGCGCAGAGCCCTGGAGGTAAATGACTCGCTGTGACCACAGAGGGATCTGCAGGACCCGCCGCACCTGGATGTCCATCTCTGTCGGGCAAAGGATCACCACGTAGTAATCCTGGAAGGGAGAGGCTGGTGTGGGTCAGTGGCCCCACAGCCCAGCGAGGCTGTGAGCCCAGCAAGGGCAAACACTGCCTAAGAACCACCTGGCAACACGCCTGGTGCCCACCTGCAGCCGCGGGTGGGCATAGAACTCGTTGAGGAAGTCCATGAGGAGGTCGATCTTGAGGGAGCTGACGCAAAGGACGACGTGTTTCTCCGTCTGGGCACGGTGGCGGCTGTAATTGCCTCCTGACTTCTGCCTCTCCATCCACAGGTAGACGAGCTCCTCGAACTGCAAACGAGGGCAGAGAGCTGATGTCCCCATCGGCAGGGCTGCCCTGGGGCAGGCTCTGCACCCCTCTGCATCCTCAGCCCTGCACGTCTAACCTGGAGCGGCAGCACGACCAGGGCCACGCAGATCATGATGACGACGAGGAGCTGCGAAGGCCAAATCTTTGGGGTCACATCTCCGTAGCCCACGGTGGAAAAGGTAACGATGCAGAAGTAGAAGGACTTGAAGAGGGAGAGCTTCTCACCTGCTCTTTCTAAATGCTGGATGCCACAGGTCCTGGAGGGAGAAAACCCCATCACAGCAGGGGAGACAGGGCAGCATAACCCCACAAACCTGCACTTCAAAGTCATCTTGCTAAACACAGGTGTCACCCCAGTCTTCCTGGACCCGAACTGTGGCCTCACCAAGAAACACATCCATGGTCCCAGGCACAGGATGTGCCACAGGCCAGGAGCACTGCTGAGCTCCGAAATGGCCTTAGTCATCCACATCACAGCATCATCTTTATTGCCAAAAGCTCATGAGCTTAAAAGCTTCATTTCCTCTCCATTCAGCAACTTAATGGTGTAACACGCCTCAAATCCAGACCAAGGGAGCCAGAGGAAGATTCAAAGCCTAATTCAGAGCTAAGCAGCCAGCAGTGAGCACTACACCCCACCCCAAAGGAACGCCCTTGTTGTTGGAAACACAGGGCTCAGTTCATCAGCAGGATTCTGTTACACAAACTTGGGATGAGGAAGAGTGTGGTCAGAGCCAGTGAGTGGAATGTGTTCTGATGAATGAGCCATCACACAGAGCCCATGTCCCTGTGGGAAGCTGCTGTCCCTGCCCTGAGACTCTTGTCCTTATCACCCAGGTCCCTCTGACAACACCCTCATCCTCACACACACCTGCTAAAAGTTTCCTGTTAAAACCGCAGAATTAATGAGGATAATTAGTTTGATTTAGAAACTGCCTCCTGGTGTTCAGTGAGGGAATGAAGGGAGGTGTAAGCCCTGCAAGAGCCCAGCTCTGCCAGTCACCCTGGGCTGGTGACCCGGGATGAGGAAGGTGGTTCAGTGAAGGGAGGAGCAACACTCACCCCGTGAAAACGAGGCACAGGAGGGTGCAGATGAGAATGAGCACCTGGTTGAACATCGCCGACTGGGTCCTTTGGATGGCTCGGTGCAGGTCGTTCTGGGAGGGAGGAGAGGGCTCAGACAGGTTGAGGGAAAACACTCCTCCAAGTAGCAACTGTTGCCTTGCTGGCTCCAGCAACGCCTCCCCAAATGAAGGCCAGGCCAGAAGGTGGCCTTTGGAAAGGGATGTATATTCCCATGAGCAGGTCTGGCTCCAGTGGGCACATGGGAGTGGCTGAAATGCCCTGGCAATGTGCAGCCAACTGAGTCCAGGTGGGTCAGACACCAAAGGGCTCTGCAGCAGGTCACAGCCTGGCAAAGTCTCACCTCCCACCATCCCAGCACAGCTCCATGCACTGAGCACCAAAACCTGCCCCAAGGGCCCCCTCCCAGTCCCCGGGGAACTGGACAAAAGGGATCACTCACAATCATGTTCTCCAGGGCGTACTTGGCCAGCCAGCAGTTCAGAAACACAGGAATAAACAAATTCCTCAAAGGAGGCCAGAATATCTGCAAAGGCAAGAATCACCCACAGAAAAACCCGTATTTAAACAATAAAACTGTAAATAGCCAATTCCAGCCCTGTCTGGAAGGTTCCATCTCTAAGCTGAGCAGAAGCAGCCACCAAACACGTCCCCACTCCCTCAGCTGCAAGGGAGGATGGATTTGGGGACAATGCTCCAGAGAAAGTCATTATATTGTCAAATATTGAAGGAAAAATTTCCTTCCAGCTTTATATACCTCTTGGCCAGACATCCATTTTTCTTCATTTGCCCCCCAAAACAACCTTTACTGTGCTCAAGTGACTCCCCAAATGTCACAGGGAAACACTCACCGTGATAATAAATGGCACCGTGTTGATCATCTCAAGGATGAATGAAATACGAAAAATCTGTTCCCAGATGTTCCCCTGAGGAATTAAAACCCAATAAGAATTAAATTAACTTAAAGCTTTGCCAGAAGGACAATTGAAATGCTCCCACAGACCCTGCTGGATGAGGGCAACATGCCACATGGATGGGAGGGATGCAGTGGTGGTGGCAGCCACACTGAGGCCAGGAAACATTCCCAAACCTTGAGGTCCTCTCCACATCCACTACATCCCTCTGCCTGTCACTGCTGCTGCCCGGAGCTGGGGACAACGACATTTCAGGCAAGGAAGGAGAATAGCAACACTTCAGGCAAGGAAGGAGAATATCGTTGGCACTCAAACCAGGGGGGGTGACACAGGGGCTGAGTCTCTCCTGCCAACTCTCCCCAGGTCCCTGAGAAGATGCCATTTGTTAAGGTCACTTTTTTTGTGGATGCTTTAAGGTCCAAAAGAGCCAGCCTGTGCCTCTCCCTGTCTGGATTGGAGCAGTGCCCACTGCCTCCGGTGGCAGCAGAGCTCAGGCAGGAGTCATGTTGTCGAGCTCAGTTCCAGCTCCTCAGCTTTAGGAATGTCAGTGTGTGTCAGTCTGTCCTCCCTCTAGAACAGTGAGCGTGTGTAAAACAGGCCTGAATTTAAGGGGAAGCAGAAAAAGAAGAGATTCTGCTCTGCATGACCCTTATCCAGGAGCCCGAGGGGGAATGAGAAAGGAAAACAGCCAGAGCCAGCTGAGACATCACCGAGACAAACATCCTCCCAGGCAGCTCCAAACAGGAGAGATGAATTCATGCCAGGGGGACAGAGCCAGGCTGTGCATCACCAGCCTCTGCCTGACCTGGGCACTCACCTTGTAGCTGAGATAGATGAGCAGCATGGTCTCCAGAAAGCTGATGAGAGCGATGCTGACCTGCAGAGACACACGGGGAGGGCTCACTCTGTGCTCTGCCAGTTGATCAGAGCTCACCAAACCCCACCCTGCCCATCATGGGGAGCCCTTGGGTGTCCCAGATGGGGCCCAGCTCCAGCCCCAGCATCTCTGTGCTCCTGCACACCCGTGCCAAGGTCTCACCTGCACAGCCCACAGCGGTGTTTTTCTATCCACCCAGAAGATGTGTGACCTGCAAAGAAAATCCCACGTGGATCGAGGCTCTAGCCCAGCTGTCAGTGTCTTCACCCCCCACCAAATGCAAATCCAAGGCCATAACGGGTGCAGGACCAGCACAGTTGCTGGTGTTCCCTCCTGCACTCTTTGTTCAAGCAGCCTCTGCACTGGGAATCAGCCATTCCCAAGGGTTCAGCCACAGGCACTTGTCCAGGGATTTGATGCTGGGATGCTGCTCCTCACTCCTCAAGCAGCCCCAGGACCAAGGAAAGGCCACGGGCAGCTGCCAGCACCAGCCACTTCCATCCCTGCATTCCCACATGCCAGCACTGCAGCAGCTCTTGACTCACCAGTTTATATTTGTGGACTGGTTGAACGCTGTGTAATTCTGCTTTTCACATTCCCAGCTAGGAGAGAAAGAGCCGGGAAAGCAGTCAGTGAGGGACAGGGGGGAACAGGGAGGCTGGGATTGAGTGCCCAGGCTCACAGAGTGCCCTCATTGCTGGGGTGGCACCTGGACAACACTTCCATGGATCCAAACACACTGGTCCCTATTGCCAGGGCTTTCCACAGGAGTCTGCCCTGAACATCTCCTTACTGCAGAACAAAACCCCCCTGGTACTTCAGCCCATACCAGAGATGCTGCAGAATGTTGATATTCATCAGGCACAGTGTGGAACACAGGGAATTGGGAATTACAACCAGCAAAACTGCTGAGCTTCACATTCTGGGAAAGGCTGGCTGTGCCCTGAGCATCCTGCCAGGCTCTCCCTGCCTTGCTGCAAGGGCTGTGTTCCCTCTGGCCAGGCCTTTATCCTGCCACACACCCTCAGGAAAGCGGAATTCCCTGAACTGCAGCTGTGCTGAACCTTTCCAGGATGAGCACCTGCGCCCTGCTTCATTGTTTGAAAGCACTTTTGGAACGTGCAGATGTACTTGGTAGTCTGCAACCTTCACAAAGACAAAATCAAATTGACAGTTCCATGAGCTCATGGATAAAAAAAGCCCACAGTGGATGTGAGCTAAACAAAGCAAGGACGTGTTAAAAACAGGCTTACACTGAAACCCAGAGTAAAGGTGATGTATAGACTCATCTGTCACCTCAGGGACCCAAACAGCACAGCGCATTTCCCTCCCAAATGCTTCAGTGGGGTTTAGTCTAAGTGTCTTTGAGGGCACCAGAGTTCTGAACCTCTTTGCGTGGTGCTGCACCCAGGCCATGAGCTCTCCCCTGTGTCTGAAGGCCACCATGTCCCCAGCCCAAGTCAGGCAGCGTTTGGAAATGGACGTGACCTGAATTTTCTCCCCACCTTGTGCTGGGCAGGGCCAGTCCATGGGAGGTGGGCAGGGAGACAAGCCCTGCAGCCTGGGAAGTTCTGTGGGGCTGGGGGCACTCACCAGCCTATGCCCTCCTCGGGGTTGTCCAGCAGCACACGGACGATGTACAGGAGGCACGTGAGCAGCTTCAGAGAGAAGTTGAAGAGCCGGATCCTCAGGCCTGTGGTGGAGGGAAGATGGAATGGGGCAGCCAGCCCTGCTGGGCACCCCAAACACCCCAGGGATCCCATGCACCCCCTGCATCCCTGCATCCCGTGTACCCTGGGCAGCTCCTGTCCCTCACAGCACAGCCCCCTTGGTTTCCCAGCCCCACACAGGACCTCTGTGAGCCCCAGGGCAGCACACAAAGTGTTGCTCACACTTTGCCCAGGGCTCTCCGTCCCAGTGTCAGATGTACAGGAGATTAATATAGAAATAAATAACGATGAGTCAGCTCCTCGCTGACCCCAATAGATGTGAGAGATGAGTGAGGAGCTGCTGGACTGCATCCCCCTCATTAGCAGACACCCATTAAAAAGCACCAGACCAGTGCTCACCACACTGCAACCGGCTCGTAAGAGCAGGGACAGTGAGCAAAAACCGCTGCTTTATTCACTCTCCCTCCCCAGCCTGTTCATCGGGCCATTACTCAAATTACAAGTGAGAAATTCATCACATTTTCATTAAAAACTTCCCCGTGGGCACCCTGTTGTGCTGGTCTCCAGCTTTTTAACAAGACGACAGGATGCAGGGAGGAAAAAGAGAACACGAATTCATAAATTAACGAGCAGGCTCCCTCCAGACAGCTAATGACATCTTGGAGAAAGAAAATAAAAACACCATTAGTCAAGTGGAGGCTGATCTGGATGGCTGAGGCAGGAGTGGGTAACTCACAGCCTGTCCTGGCTGTCCCCACGGCCTGGGGGAAGCACAGCCAGCTCCTGTGACATTGGCACCCTGATGGGGACATTTTCTCCCTGATAACGACACCCCACCCCTGCTCCCAGCCACTTGGTCCCAGCTGGTTCCTGTGCTGTGGCTGTTCCCAGGGAGCAAAGGTGGAAGGAGGCATCTCCTGCTCCCCAAACTGTGTCCCCCAGACCCAACTGGCCAACACCCAACACAAGGGCCAAGAGGCAGCAGCCGTGGGCTGGGGACACGCGGGGACACGGCCACCAGCAGATGGCAATGGATTCTCATCCCACAGGACAGAGCAAGGCTCTCCTGGCTCGGGCAGGGCTTGGCTTCTCCCAGCACTCACTCGATCGCTGGTTCTTGATGAAGAAGAGCTTCAGCCGCTCCTTGAAGGTGTTTTCGTTCACGTAGAACTCCACCTGCACCCTGTGGGGAAAGCGCCCGGAGGAGCCGGTCAGAGGGGTGGCACAGCAGACCAGGAGAACCCCGGGAGTCCTGTCCCCTGTCCCAGCTGGGTGACCACCTTGACAGCCCAGAGATGACCCTGAACTCAGCCCCACTCAGCTCCCACAGCACCAAACCACCAGTCCCACCAGCACTGAGCACCAAGACGTGGCACACCAATGATGTGGATGTGACCCGCAGGGCCACCAAGGGCTGCTTTGGGCTGAGGGCTTTGCTTTCCTGCCCACACAGCCAGCTGACACCAGACTTAAGAACTTTTCCTTCCACACACACACTTTACAAAGTTTGAAACATCTCAGGAAAGCAGAGGCCTTGGAGCAGCCTTCCCCAGCCAAGTTTTATCTGCTCCAACCCCCACAGAGGCAGCGGAGCAGGAGCTGCCAAGGACAATGTCCCTGGTACTGCCCTGGCTCTGCCTGGGTAAGGACAACACTCAGCATCAAAGCTGTTAAAAACCAATTCTGGTCTAAAAGGAGAAAAATTCTCTTTGTTGCTAAGATACCACATTTGGTCATTCCAGAAAAACCCAGGAGCTCACAACCAGCTCCAAACATCACTCGGCAGCTGGAGGCCCTGGTGACTCGTGGCACAGGGACAAGGCCCCAGGACAGGGAATCACCTGCCAGGGAACTTCCCAGCAAGGAGGAACCACAGGTGAATCCGAAAATGTCCCATCCACTGCTGTGACCACCACGGGCATTTCTCCTTTGGATTTCCCGTCTCCCCCACTGACACCCACCCACAGCCCTCCTGCCAGTCCCACATCCCAGGGGAGATGCCCACAACCACACAGGTGAGGGAACAACCTCACCAAGGCTGGAGGTTCCTCCCCACGGATGTCAGCAGGGGCTGGGATCGAGCCCATCTGGATGAAGGATGTCCCAGCTCAGCTCATCAGTTGTCACCTCCCCAGGTCCTTCATAAGCACCTGCAGCCCTTTGCAGAGGCTCTGGTCACCCCACACAGGTTATAAATCCCACAGCTCCTGCCAAGTGCACAGGGTCAGTTCCTCCTGCCTCAGCTTTAGACTGAGCAAGACAAAGCCTGCTCATTACTAGTGCAGCCCATAATGGAGTTAAGTGCAGTGAATTAGACACTTCCCCCATTCACTGTATTCAACAAGTCCCTTAAGTAAGTGCTACTGTTATTACTCCTTTTTCAACTGTATGGAAGAGGTCATCAAGACCTCATTAATCAGGCTAATTTCCCAGGCAAGGCATAAATCAAGGTGAGCGAGTTCCCAGCGACAGCCATGAGACCAGCCTGGGTTATTCTGCCCATGCACACGTGGTGCCAGCTCTGGCCGAGCGTGTCCCTGGCACAAACACCGGGTCGGGATTTATTGGGGAACAGCTGCTGCTCGCTCTGACACACAAACATTCACTGAGCATTAATGCCGAGCTGATCAGGTGGCAGGTTGGGAAAGGGGGTTCATGAGACCCTCAGTGCTCAGGGGTCCCTCACCCTGGGCCCCACATGGGCCAGCAGGGGCATGGCCAGAGGGGTTCTGCCCCAAACCTGGGGCTTGCTCACCATGAGAAGGGAACAAGGAGGCGGGTGGGCAAGCACAGACCCCACTGCAGGGAGAGAGCAGGAGAATTTAGGAGCTCAGCTGCACGATGCCTCCGGAGCAAGCAGCATTAATGCAGACCTTCAGAAGCCCAGCTTTAACACGTGTCAGAACTAATCGCTTCCAAAGCCAGACGTGGCAAATCATTTTTCTGTGCCAGGGCATAAATCAGCTGCCACAACTGCTCACAACACTGCACACAAGGTAATTGCTCCTGCTGCATATTAAAAATGCCCAGGAAATGCTGGGAACTGCCTTTCAGCTTTGACAGGAGGACTGAGCACCCCATTCATCAGAGTCCCCGAGGATTAAGCGCCCTGGGGAGAGGGAGACTTGAGGGAGCACGATTCCCTCTCCCAGACATTTGTCTCCCTATGGAAGGAACAAACAGCAACATAAATCTCTGTCTGCAGGCAGATGGTTCACTGATCTATAGCACTGCAGCCCACCTCGAGACCATGAATATAATTGCTGGTGAATAAAAGAACTAAATTATCAGATCTAACTTCCTATGACAAAGCAGCCCGTGTGTTCCTCTGCTGCAGTGGTTGCAGGAATAAGGACCACTTGGAAAGCAACAGGGGCAGGTCCTGAGCAGGGGGAAGAGGGTGTTTATCACTGCAAAGGGATGAAGGAATAAAAGAATGTAGAAGGAACATGTTCCTGTGCCCTGCCTGTGAGCTGGGCTGAGCCCCTGGAGCTGTGGCTGTGTTGGGGTCCTGCTCCAGCACTGGCACCTGCTCTGCACGTGAAGACAAACCCCCCCAGCGATGGCTTTTACCAGGCAGCTGCACCACCCAAGAGTATCAAAGCTCCTACTCTGTTTCCAGCTGAGGGAAGGAGATGAGATCATGCAAAACATACTCTTTAATTTCACTGTCAAGAATTAACTTGAAATCAAAATCAAGTGAAACTCTGACTGCGTTCCCACCCCAAAACACACCCCGAGGGCTCTGCCTTCACAGCAGCTCAGCCAAGATGGGCCATTTAAACTGTCCCCTCCTCACTGCCATGGCCAAGCATCCCCCCACTGGGAGCATCCTCCCCACCAGGACCATCCTTCCCACTGACCAAGCATCCCTCCCTCTGGGACCATCCTTCCTGCCAGTTGAGCATCCCTCCCACTGGGAACATCCTCCCCACCAGGACCATCCTTCCCATCAGCAGAGCAAACTTCCCACCAGCCAAGCGCCCTTCCCACTGCCCTGAGGAGAGCAACAAGGAATTTCATGGACAATGGCAGGAATTAATACAGAGCCTTGATGAGTTAGACGAGTGATGGGAAAGTACCAAGAAAAGCAAGAAGAGCTCACAAAAGCTGCAGACTGTACAAAGAGGAAATCGGTCTGCAAGGCCAAGAAACCACAAAAGTGCAAAAACAGGAACTTGGGTGGGGGGTACAACCACATACCTGAGATAGTGGAAAAGCATTGTTAGCTAGAGGAAAAATATCTGAGCTGCTTGGGGGAGAAATCATATATAAGGGCTACAGAGTTTGTAATAAAGGTCTTCTCTCTCCAACACCGGAGAGGAGTCCGTGTCCATCTCACCACACTGCCTGAGCATCCTTCCCGCAAGACAAGAATCTCTCCCAGCAGCTGAGCATCCCTCCCTCTGGCTGGGCAGTGTGGTGCCAGCCCAGCCCAGGCAGCTCCAAGGGTCAGCAGCAGCAGGCAGGGAGTGGGCAGGGAGCGGGCAGGGAGCAGGCAGGGAGCAGGCAGCATGGGCAGGGCCCCACCTCGCCCCCGCTGAACCCCCCCCAGGCCGTGCAGATAACGATCACAGCACAAGTTTAGTTATAAACCCTCTGCTTGGAAGTGTAATTACTGCTATTATGCACTTCATAATGCCTGAGCGATTTCATTTTCTTCGCTCCGTTATTTATTGTACTTTATTAATCTAAGATTAGAGGCAATTTGTTGTAAGATGATGAGCTCCCAAAAAAAGACACAATAGTTTGTTCGGCAAAGTGAAGGATGGAAGACCAGGACGAGCACATCCCACTGGCACTAAAATAGACACTGAGGAGCACAGCCCTGGCACCGCACTTGTACCTTCCCCGGGGGGCTGGGGACGAACACGGTTCTCTTCAGAGAGGAAAACACATAAAAATAATAACCCAGGGGCAGTCCCCCGTCTGGACAGCGCAGGCAGGGACAGGGGGCTGCAGGTATCCCCCCAGACTCTGCATTCCCAGGACACTCACATGGGCAGCCGGGTGCGGGCAGCTCCCTCCGGTCCCCTGGGCATGTGACAGCGGCTGGGCTTGGCCTGAAAGCTGAGACAGCTCCAAAATCCATCGGCCAGCTCTGCCCCGGGACCTGCCCCAAGCCACCCTGCTCCTCTCTGAGGGAGGATTCGTGTCCCCATGGTGGTTTTGCTGTATTTTATGACAGTCTTAGTCTCTCCACAGCTCCATTCCTTGCCCTCACACTTCAGCTGGGTGGGAAATGCTGTTTTCAACAGAATCCCAGAATGGTTTGGGTTGGAAGGGACTTTAAAGGTCATCTCATTCCAAACCCCTGCCGTGGGCAGGGATACTTTCAACTTGGTTGCTCCAACCCGGGACAGTTTCTTGTCCCAGGAAACTTCTCAAGAGATTTCCCCCATCGTGTAGCAGGATGCAAAGGAGATTCTTCAGAGATTCCTTGGGGAGGAAACCCGCCCCCCAAACAACCAACAAAAACAAAACCAGCAAAATCCCAGAAATCTTTTCAACCTGGTGGGTGCCAGCTCCTGGTTCCCTTTGAGCTCTTTCCTTTTTTTCCCACTGTACCAGGTGTTGGGCGCAGAAGCTACAGCAGGACAGAGTGAGCCTCCCTGGGGTCTGTGTTTGCCATCCATNAAATCCATCGGCCAGCTCTGCCCCGGGACCTGCCCCAAGCCACCCTGCTCCTCTCTGAGGGAGGATTCGTGTCCCCATGGTGGTTTTGCTGTATTTTATGACAGTCTTAGTCTCTCCACAGCCCTCACGCTTCAGCTGGGTGGGAAATGCTGTTTTCAACAGAATCCCAGAATGGTTTGGGTTGGAAGGGACTTTAAAGGTCATCTCATTCCAAACCCCTGCCGTGGGCAGGGATACTTTCAACTTGGTTGCTCCAACCCGGGACAGTTTCTTGTCCCAGGAAACTTCTCAAGAGATTTCCCCCATCGTGTAGCAGGATGCAAAGGAGATTCTTCAGAGATTCCTTGGGGAGGAAAAAAAACCCATCCCAACCAACCAACAGAAACAAAACCAGCAAAATCCCAGAAATCTTTTCAACCTGGTGGGTGCCAGCTCCTGGTTCCCTTTGGGCTCTTTCCTTTTTTCCCGCTGTCCCAGGTGTTGGGCGCAGAAGCTACAGCAGGACAGAGTGAGCCTCCCTGGGGTCTGTGTTTGCCATCCATTTGTCCATCCCAGGGCAAGCAGAGGATGGGGAGCAGCTCCAGCCCTTCCCACCCGAGACACGCCGAGGTTTGGAGCTGGGAGTGGGAATAGCAGCTGTGAGCACACAGACAGCCTGGGTGCCTGCCAGGGGGAGAGGCAGGGAACGAGCGGCCCCCACGCTCAATAAGCAGTAATTGAACAATTACTCAAAGGAGGAAGGTTGTGGTTTCAGCAGAGCTGAGCGTGCAGGAGAACGGCCCCAGAACCTTGGGGTGCCACACCAGGGGGATGGGGGGGTTCAGCAGGATGGAGCAGCAGGGCAGGATTGGTGCTGTGCCATGAGCCTGGACACCGCTCCACTCCCTCCGGGCTGTAAAGCACCACTGGAAGGAGCTTCCTCCGTGAATGTCTCAGCTTCTCCAGCATCACCAAACCCCTGCATCTCTCACTGCAGCAGAGCCTCCAATAAATCTCTGGTGCTGGCACAACCACATCCACCACAGCACCATCACAACCGCCACCACGGCACAGTCACTGTGCCACCCCTGCAGCCACCCTGGCACTGTGACAGCCCTGGGCACAGGCAGCTGCTCCCGCTGGCTGCAGCAGCCCCGGGAGGGATTGTGCTGAGCTGCCCAGGCTCATGACAGAGCACATGCTGAGGCACATCACAAACAGGGATCAGCAAAGCTGAGTCCCACACCAACAGACCAACGGGATGCTGTGCCCTACAAGACCCAAAATGTGTTTCTTTAAGATTTCATGTATTTACCATAGGAACAAATCAGGGTTTTTCGGGGGGAAACCCAACAAAACAAACCCCAAACCTATCTCTTGTTTTATTCTGGAGTGTGAGTTCTGCCCAGAGAAAGAATTGATATTGCCAACCACTCTGCAGCAAATTAAACCCAGCTGGGGGCAAGTAATGGCATCCTGACTCCAGCAGTAATGCTGCAATTTTCTTGGGCAAGGGGGTGGGGGGGGGATGAAAAGCAACCAGGCACTTCTGGAAAAACCCTGCCAAGAGCAAGGCTGCCTTCCAGGGCAGTCCTCAGGGCAACTCATCTTACACCATGAGAAGAGCAATTCCCTGAACTCATCCACACAAGCACTCGTGGGACAAAGGCTTGGGCATGAGCACCAGGCTGAGGGCACTGAGCTGGGACATTTGCTCTGGCCAACCCTGACATGTTGCAGAAAAGGCTTCATGAATCTGTGATGATATGAAGGAAATCTGCAGTTGGAATTTTTGTCCTTTTAAATATATATATATATATANCGGGAGGCAGCTGCAATCCCTCTCCAACTGTAATTCAGCAGTTGCAGAGCTCATTTCCAGGCACCAAAACAAGCACTGGAGGAAGCAGGGACACACTCACTGGTTTAAGCTGAAAAATCATAAAAAGGTTTGGGTTGAAAGAGACCTTAAACTTCATCCAGTTCCACCCCCTGCCATGGGCAGGGACACCTTCCACTATCCCAGGTGACTCCAAGCCCCGTCCAACCTGGCCTTGGACACTCCCAGGGACCCAGGGGCAGTCACAGCTTCTCTGGGCAACCTGTGCCAGGGCCTCACCACCCTCCCAGGGAACAACTCCTTCCTAACATCCAATCCAAACCTGCCCTCAGTCAACTGGAAGCCATCCCTCCTTGTCCTACTCTTCCATGCCCTTGTCAAAGTCCTTCTCCAGCTCTTCTGGAGCCCCTTTAGGTTCAACAATGTGTTCTGGGGTGGGTGGGTCTGATTCAGATCTCTCCCTGTGGGCAAGGACATGTTCATCCCTCAAGTCACCATCCCAACGTGGGATGGATCCCATCCAAGGTCTGGATGCTGCTCATGGCTGGGCAGTGGCACCCCCCCTGCCCTATAAAATAATTACAATAGTCCTAAAGATTAAACCCCAGAAAGGTAAGAAGCAATGGAATAACCTGCTGTGGTTTGTTTGGCTTATTTGTTTTGCAGCATTGGAGAGTGACACTCATGAATCTGCTCCTCTAATTGCCTGAGCTGATGAATCTGCATTGTTTCATTAGGGCTTGTTCATGGAGCTCGTCGTTAACAGATAATCACCAATTTTCTGCCAAGGATATCACTCCTCCCCAGGAAACTTGTCTGCCCCTGGGTGCAGATAATCCTCCCCACGTTGGGAGCCAGTTCAGAAGGGTTGTGGTCCTGTACACAGCTCCTTGGTGCCAAGAGCAGCAAAGGACAAATTTTGTCCTTATCAGCTCCCATAAAAGCAGAATAATCACAAATTGGGTTGGAAGAGACCTTTAAAGGTCATCTGATTCCACGGGCAGGGACATCTTCCACTATCCCAGGCTTCTCCAGCCTGGCCTTGGACACTTCCAGGGATCCAGGGGCAGCCACAGCTTCTCTGGGCACCCTGTGCCAGGGCCTCCCCACCCTCACAGGGAACAATTTCTTCCTAATATCCCATCTAATCCCATCCTCTGTCAGTTCAAAGCCATTCCCTCTTGTCCTGTCCCTCCATGCCTAATCTAACCTATTCCACCCTAATCTATCACTAATTTAACATCTTCTTGGCAAAGGCCAACATCACTTGGGCTCACCCTGGGCTCACCCCGCACGGATGCCCCGAATTCCAAGGGGCTTTTGCTCCCTGGAGAACAGGGTTGGCCTTTCCCTGCTGGAGCAGTGATGGTCCCCAGTGCCAGAGGTGCCACCACAGCCCTCACCCCTCCTCCCAGCGCGGGGAAACACGCGGAGCACTTACTGTGAGAAGGAGGAATCCACGCTGAAATCCTCGGCGTGAGGCCTACGGGGCAAGAGCAGCACAGGAGGTGAGGGAATGTACAGCCACTGGGGCCAAACTGGTGCCACCGGGAATGCCAACACCGAGGGACAAACCATCACCCAGGTGCTCCACCAGGGTCACACCACGCCTGGAATGTGTCCCCATGGACGTCCCGGTGTGGACACGCTGGTGCTCTGGTGGCTTCGCCAACGTACATCCCCTTTAAGGGCTTGGCTCCGGGGATAAAAACGATTTTTATGCCTATTTTTAATAAATGGGCCTCACAAATGGCATTGCTGCTCTGCCTCGAGTCGGTGTCACAGTTTCTGCAGACAAATCAGACTTTGGAAGGTTGGTGGGTTTAGGAGTCGGGGTGGTTTTTAGGACCTCAGCATTGCGCTGGTTTTACAGACGAAAGTGATGAGCAGAGAAGGGAAAATTAAATGGAATAAAAAAATAAATCAAATAACAGAAAGGAACAATGAAGGTAATGGGGGATCAGAACAGGGGGAGAAAGAAGAACACAAATCATACAAGAGCAGGTGGGAGGCAAAGGGTTTGTGCTCGTGTACTGTACATCCCACAGACAGACAGACAGCACAGGGGCTTTGAAACACAATTACAGCTGCAAAGGAAAAAAATCCCTTCATGAAAACAATGAAGTTTCAAGCAGCCTCGGGATGGCCCCAGGTTCCAAGCACCACCACCCTTAGCTGAGCCTGAGCCCTTCCCTGCTCCAGCAGTTCCCTCTCTCCTCCCCTTATTTACCATCAGCCAGGGCAACGAAGAAATATCATCCAAGCCAAGGGGGCACTTGCTGCTCAGAAAGATTTTTCTTGTGTTTCGCTTGTGCTTTATGAGGCCACAGCACTCCAGCACAGTGCAAACTACATAAAGGCAATAAATTCCCATTTCAACCCAAATGTGAATCCAAAGGAAACCAATCCATCCATGAGCTCCCGGGAGCTCGGAGCAGCCTCCCTGCGATGGGATTTACTCTGCTGCTGCTGCCCCTCGGCTCTGAGCTGTGGGAAGGCTGCAGGAGGAGCTCAGAGGGAGCACAGGATGTGCCCACCTGAGCCACCAGCTCATGGGACATCGACAGCAATGTCCCCACACCTCAGACCCAGGAGAGCCACGGGAGATGCTCCATTTGGGAGAGATGCTGGGGCCTGGTGGGAGGGAGCTGAGGGGATGGTGTCTAGACAAAAGGCTCCCACGCAGCCACAACGGGCTGCTCAAGGAGATGGGTCCCCAGCCTTACAAAGTGGGCCATGGGACAGGACGGGCTGGGGACAAATAGGATAAATCTTGTGCTTATCAACTCCCTTAAAAGCAGAATAATCATGGAATGGCTTGGGCTGGAAAGCACCTTAAAGCTCATCTCATTCCACCCCCTGCCCTGGGCAGGGACACCTCCCACTATCCCAGGCTGCTCCAACCTGACCTTGGACACTTCCAGGGATCCAGGGGCAGCCACAGCTTCTCTGGGAAACCTGTGCCTGGGCAGGACTCGCCAGCTCAGCCTCTCTCCTACCAAATTGGATTATCCCACGTTAGCAGCAGGGGCTGTTCAAGCCCCTCCACTTTGCATTTGGCTTTGAACAGTAGCCCTTTTGTGCTTCACAGAGATGTTTATGGGGAAAGAATCAGTGAATTATTTGCTTTTCTCCTAATCTAGTGCCAGCTGGCAGCCGGGGAGGCTGGAGGAACAGGGGGTTTATTCCAGCTGCAGCTCCCCTGTGAAGAACACTCCTGAAAACCAAACAGCAAAGGCACATTTAAATCACACAGCTCGGGGGGTCCTGCACCACTGTGGGTTCCAGAGCACTGGGATGAGCCAGCAGGATTCCCAGGACATCCTCCCCAAACAGGCAAGCCACGGGCTCATGGGGAGAAACAAACATCTCTCTCATGAAAAGATCCCATGAACTAAAGGGATTTCAAAGGGATGGGCAGACAAAAAACCTCCCCAAGCGTGCCTTTGGCCACTCTGTGCTGTGGTTAAAGCACATGCAATAAAATAACCTTCTTTTGTTACAGAAAGGTGCTTTTGGCTTCCAAATGAACGAACAGCTTTGTGCTGTCCACAGAGAGAAAAACAACTGGAGGTGTCCCACTGAAACCTCTCCTTCTTCCCACCAGGCACCCAAATTCTCGTAAACAATCCAATTGCTGAGAAAATACGGAATTTTTTTTCCTAAGAAAACTAAAATCATTCCAAATCTCATCTGAAAAACAGCTGTTTTCCAGCTCCCCAAAACTTATTAACAGTGACTTGCAATACACAGAACTAAAGCTGTTTAAAGGCTACGCTGGTTTTTAATGCGTTTTAGATAATCTACTTTAAATTCACCTTTTCATTTCGTTCAGATCTGCCTTCCTGGGGATCCCATCCCTGTGCAGACAAGCCTCAACTCATTTCATTCCTGGTGTGGAAAATGACTCTGGCACAGGCAGCGAAAAGACCTTCACTCCCCTCCGGAATCCGGGGTCTGGGAGACAAGGGCAATACCCAGCCAGGGGTCCTGGGGTGGCTCAGCATTAAAGCCCGATGCCAAGCTCCTGGCTGGCATCTCCCTGAGAGGAGGGCAGAGCAGGGAAGGGGTGGGAGAAAGGAAGGAGGAGGGGGAAGAAACTTCTCTGCCCCCACCTTTCAAGCTGCACCCCTTACAAAGCAGGAAGGTTTTATTAGAAGGTGAAGAGACAAAGGCAAGTTTATTATTAGAACAAAAGCCAGAATAAACCTTGCTCGTGTGAAAGAGGGAGCAATCACCTGCCCACCCGTGCTGGAGGCTGAGCAGCCACCTTGCATCCTGCCTCCTCAGCTCCAGCAAAAGCAGCTTTGCTCCCTGGAGCTGGGCAGGGATGTGCACAGCACCCCCGGGTCCCGGTACCCCGAATATTTGGGCAGCAGGACAAGCCCCTTTCTCCCCAGGGAGGGAAGGCAGCCAGCCCCCAAGCCCCAGCTCTCCTCCCGGCTCTGCCAGGGTGCTGTTGGATCTGGGTGGCATTTATCTCATCTGCCTTGTGCAGATAATTTGAGGCTAAGAACTGTCCCTGATTTTCTAGTGCTCGAGGATGCTCAGATGGAGAGAGCAGCAAAGCACAGCAGCAGCTCAGCTGAGCTCACATGGAGACCTGCTCCCTCCCAACAAACTCACCACCATCTCCTGATTCTTTTGGTAAATGAAGGGTATTAAAAATCCCCCTCTTGTTGTGCTTTTCCTGCTCAATTTACCGCCATCATTTCCAAACCAAAAAAAATAAAATAAAATCATGCCTTGACTTAAAGCAAGTCACAAAGAGAGTTCCAAAAGCACAAGTAATGACCTGCCAACACCACACTTGGCTTCAGGTGGCTTAATAACCACTTGCAAGGCTCAGGGGCGTTCTGTGACCAGGACAAAAAGGGATTAGATCTGATGGCTTTCTCCTCTGGCTCTGAGGAGGATTGAATGCCTTTTCGCCCTGATCCCGAAATGCCTTCAAGACGAGGTCAAGGCAGGGGGGGTTCAGATGAGCCAGGCAAGGTAAGTGCTGGGGAAGGCTTCCTGAAGTGCTGCTCATCCTCTGAAGACATGAGCTGCACCACAGTTCCTACCATATTGACAGTGAGAAACTCAGCCCAAAATAGCCCGATGTGAGAAGGACAGATGGAAGGAGATGAAAAAAGAAAGTAAAGAGGGGGAGAAGGAACGAGCAAAAGGAAGGGGAAAGGGAGAGGAAGATGCACATGTCCTGCTCACAGACCCATGGGAGACAGGAGGGACAGATCACCTTCCTGGCTCTGGGATGGAGCAGGGACGGCCCCAGGGAAGGGACTTGAGCCTCCAGCAGCCCTGGTTTGGAGGAAGCCCAGCAAGATGTTCTGAGGGACAGCTGGAAAAGCCACCAAGAGCCCCAGGCACACTGGGGAAGTGCCACACGGACGAGCCCTCCCGCCACAGGCAGCAAAGCATCAGCACAGACAGACGGGCAGCGTGGGCTCAGCTGCCTCCTCAAGGTGCTTCTTTAACCACAGAGGTGCTTTTCCTTGGCATTCCTCTGCAAAACACATATCACAACTCAGATACCTGGAGTTTGGAATCCAACAGGCGCAGTGCCAGAGCCGCAGCAGCGCTCGCTGCAGCTGGACACGCTGCTCCCAGCCCTGCCCAGCTCTGCCTGCAGGGACCTTCCACAAAGCTGTGGCTCCTCCAGAATCATAAAAATCATAAAATCACAGGTTGGAAAGGACCTCTAAGGTTATCAAGTCCAGCTTTTAAGGCCGCGCTGCCCAGCCCACCACTGAACCCTGTCCCCAAGCACCACAACCACAGAACATTTCAATACCTCAAGGGATGCTAATTCCATTACTCCCCTGGGCAGCCCGAGCCAGGCCTCAACAAACCCTTTTGGTGAAGACAGTTTTTCCTCAAAATCCAGTCTGAATCTTCTTGAGGCCATTTCCTCCTGTCCTAGTGATTGTTACCCGGGAGAAGAGACTGATCTCACTTGGCTTCCATCTCCTTTCACTGCCCACTGGGCAAAAAGGAACTACAGATGCTGAGGCTGCTCCAACACACAAGTCCCTGAAGCCCTGGCAAGTGACTGATCCTTGTGGAGGAAGGACTGGGCACAAGTTTGGAGCTGGGCTAAGAGACCCTCCCTGTGCCACGGTCCTGCATGGCCCCATGTGCCCACCCAGAGGGATGGTCGTGGCCGGTATCCCGCTCTTCCAGCAAGCAGGAAAGCCTCCCCTGGAGGAAGAATTAATCCTAATTAATGCTAATTAATCCCTGTGCCCTGATGGGACCCGATGGGAACAAGAGATCCAAAATAAACCGAGCAGAAGGCCAAGTGCTGTGCCGAGTGTGGCACCCTTAGGTGAGGGCTGTCTGCCTGGCAGTGCTATATAGGGCACCGACATTCTCAGCGGTGCTGGCAGCTCCCCAGCAGCCGTGGGAGGAGAGCTCAGCACTTCCCAGCACCCAGCTCAGGGGGTGGCATCACCCCGTGCTCAGAGGGCAAACAGAGCCTGCTGGGGACGGGGGGTTGAGGGATGGGGAGCACAGACCCAGGACCAGCCACAAAACACACCTGAAAGCTGCAGGAGGGAGCTCAGGGCTGAGCTCTGGGTGGGACACGGGGATGTAAGTCCTGCCTCTGCACAGAGGAGTGGGAACAAAACAGGGAGGATGAGCAGAGCTTGGGGGGCATTCCAGCAGCGCCAGGACAAGGAGCAGCCAGGCTCAAGGCTGGGATGGAATCACTGCTGTGTTTATGAGCAGCTCTGTTTCGTGCAAAGGATGCCAACTGTCAGCTCGCTGTGCTGGCAGCAGGATCTGGGGTGGTTTCCTGTTCACCAGAACCAAGAAGTGCATTTGCATATTGCCCTTAGAGTGGAGTTCAGCAGCTGGGCACCCTGCCCTGTTTCTGCACCAGTCCTACACTGAAAACACCCTCAGCACCCCCCAGCAGTGCCCAGAAATGCCCAGGTTAAATGGTGCATGAGCTGTGCCAGCCCCCAGACCGGATGACACCGAGGAAAACACACTCAAGGCTGGGAAAGCAGATCAAGGCCACAACACTTTGTAGGCAAAACCTGTCAGAGCCTCCCAGACTCTCTTTCAGGTTTTCTCCGTTAAGGTTCCCAGAGTGGAGCCAGTTCCTGCCCTCCCTCCCAAAGTGGCACCAGCAATCCCGGCTCAGAGAGGAGCAGTGCAGGAGCCAGGTCTGACACAGCCCCAGAAATCCTCCCGTCACTGAGCCATCCCAACACCCCTGGCCTCTCAAATGTCTTCTAGAAACCCTCATCCACAGCCAGGAGAGCTTTGGTTAAAGAAACGTTAAGAATTAAATAAATCAGCTGTTGGCTTATTGTCCCCCTGGGAGGGGATTCAGCAGCAGGGCACAGCAGTGGTTCACAAGGGAATTGGGAATTGTGTTCAGGCTGTGAAGAACATCACCCAGAGAGCTTCCTGCAAGGACACAGCAGCTGTAATGGTTCCACTGGGCAGACTGGACCTGTCTGTGCTCTATTTGCGTGCAAGTGCCGGGCCACGAAAACACATTCAGCGAGACCTGTTTAATACCTGGCTGGGACCAAGGGACCACAAATTCCATTTTCAGCCCCTTTTGGGTGAATTCCTCACTTTCCAGAGCGCTTTACCCCCAAGAAACCCCACATTAACCCGCCCCTGCAGGGTGCTGCTGTTTCCCTCCGAGGACACTCCAGCCACCTCGTTGACTGGGACAGGGCTGAAGCAAAGTCCCATTTATTCCTGCCAAAAATATCTCGATCTGAGAGACGAGGCAAGGCTGGGGGAGGTGGGAGTGTGCAGCCTGAAGGAGAGAGGCAGGGAGGGAAGGATCCAACTGCTGCCCTGGGCCATCCAACGGGAGAGGAGCAGTCAGGCTCCTCTGGGACACACACAGCGAGGGGACAAGAGGGAGCGAGGGAAAAATGATTCCCCTCGAGAGTGATCAAACCCTGCACCCAGGGAAGCTGAGGAATCTCCAGCAAGACGTTCAGAACTCAGCAGGACTGGTCCTGAGCCAGCTGGGACAACTTTAAAGCCAGTCCAGCTTTGAGCAGGGTTGGAGCAGAGCCCTCCAGGGTCCTCTCCCAGCCCAGCTCTTCTGCAATGATAATTTCCTTCTCCAAATCTCAGCAGTTCAGATTTCGGCAGCTCAACAAACACAACTCGAGGAGGACAAGGCGGGGGGGGACCAAGGGACAGGGAGGGGACACGCAGCTCTGCCAAAGACCTGGGGCAGAGCATCCAAAGCAGACACCTAAAGGGAATGTTTGCAATCCCTTTGGAACGTCAGTGTGCCCTGGGACAGAGGGTGGCCAGAGCTTCCCCTGCTTCCAGCAGAGCTACACAAACAGGACACGGTTATCTTGCAAAAACATTTGGTTGTGTTTTTAAACCCACATCTCCGGTGTTACTGGGAAACCACCAGCCCATGAAAGGGGATCCAAACAGATATTTGCACGTCCTGCCTCCCGCCAGCAGCTTCTCCCCAAACTCAGAGCACTCATTGCAGAGAGCCACACAGAGCTAGAGTTTTCTCTTTGTTCCCCATCACCCTTTTTCCTTTCAAATCTCCCCCAAACCAAGGGACAAACCTGCCCCAGTAAAACCCACCTCGCAGAGGAAAGACTCAGCCTCTCCCAGCTTGCTCCAGCCGCTCTCACTGGATGCCAGAAGGGCTTCCGTTCCCAGGCAGCTGCTCTGCAGCTGAGCCTGCCCCTCCTGGCATGGCTGGGAAGCTGCCCCATTCCAACCCCATCTCAGAGCAGTTCCTGACATACAGAAATAGCTCCAAGCGTCTTTGGTGGGAGATTCTCCCACATGGGCAGCCTGGGCTGGTCCCATCCTGCCCACAGGGGAAAATCCCTGCCTTGGATAACCAGGGACAGCCCCACAATCCTCTTTTTGTCTCCTAGTGTGGAATAACACACAGCTGTGCAGCGGTTTTTCCTCTGATGTGCTCAGATTCTTCCCTCCTGTTTTGACTGGGAACCCGTAAAATCTTTGAGATACTGCAATGACTAAGAGACAGAGTAAGGAGGTAAATAAAGCAGGTGAGAATTATTTCACTGGCTTCAGTCATCTGGAGAAATCATTTGCATCCCTGAGAACATCTTCTAACACACATCTCCTTGCACCATCACCTGGTAATTCACTCTCAACTCCCAGTGACAACTGTCGCTGCTGACTTGATAACGCTGCTGGTGTCTGGCTTTGGAGGAAGGGAAGCGCCTCAAACCCGCCGTTCATCACTTGCAAACCAATCTTCCTGCCTTTGCTGCTTGCACAGGCAGTGAAAGACGAGTGCACAAATCTTAATGGCCAGTTCATTGCTGGGAAGCAGCACACAGGGAAGGAGGGAAGCCCGGCACTCAGGAACCCAGACACCCCAAGCTGCAGCTCGCAGGGCTCTGCCACACCAGCATAAAAGTGTTCCACCAACTTCTCCACCTCACAGCATCAGCTTCTTACAACAGGATTGCAGCGGAACACCTAAAATCCCAGTGAAACTTGGGGAATTGGGGCTTTTACCAGATCCAGCTCCCTGGTCCTGGGCTACATGGGAGAAGAGAAACCCCTCGTGTGTGTTTAATCACAGCAGCGCTTGGGATGAGTTTGTAACAGTCTCATAGTTGCATTTTTCCAGCCTCAGTGCATCTGGATTTGGCCAATGGTCCTGTCCTCGGGGTACACCACCAGAACCTGGAATGGCACTTGCTCCACTTTGGAGGAAGCTCCAAAGGCTTTGCCCACAGGGGACCTCAGGAAGTGTCCCCAGAGGTGCAGAAAACCCCGGGACAGGTGCAGGGGCCTCCAGAAGCATTTTAAAGCAAGACACAAGACCAGGGCACAAGGCAGCCTGCTCAGCCCTGGGAGCAGACTCAGATTGTTTGCCAAAACATGCTGGGGCCACACCAGTGTGAGGGATTTAGTCCCACCGCACCCACACGGTGCCCATTTGCAGCTCTCCACGCGTGTAAACCCTCACCCAACCAAGTCAGACCCACCAGATCCAAAGTGTTTGCTCACCAGAGCACCAGCACCGGTGCCATCTGGAGAGCTGGCACATCACACCACAGACACCCCAGGACTCTGCCTCCCAGACCTGGAGACCGAAGCATGTGCCCAGCACGGCTCAGCACCGCGAACGGCCACACTGGTGCTCCCGCAACACACTCCTCCCTCCTCGGCTTCCCCCGCGGGCACCACAGCTGCCAGTGCTGGCTGGGTGCCATCCTCCCCCCAGATATGCCAGGAGACTGAAGCCCAGGCGTTAATTCATTCCAATCTAAAGCCAAGCAAGTAAAATCCACCATGAGCAGGAGCTTTCCTCCCGTGCTCATTTGCACCAAATCTCATCCTAGAAGACGTACAGTACACAGTCACAGGTGAGGCAATTCCTGCCGGGAGGGAAGGCAGCAGGGATGGGCTGAAAGCTTGGATAGATGGCAGGAAAAAATGGAAATGGAATGAGCAGAACAAGAACTGAATTAGTGACACATGAATCCTCATCGTAACCGGGGGACCTGGTTGCTCCTGAAATCCTGTAATCCCAGCGCAGGGTAAAGCGTTTCCATCCTCCTCAAAAACAGCTCCTTCCCTGCTCTACACTCGGCTGTGAGCTTGCAGAAAGGCTGCAGCATTTCCTATGGCAGCTCCTCTTTTTTTTTTTTTTTATTGCAGTTACAAATAAATTATTGCTCAGATGGAGCATCTCTCCTGCCATGCAAACATGGTGCTTTATGTGCAGGGCAGACCGTGGCATTAGCAGTGTAAATAAGCTCCAGGTTTATAACTGCACAGAGGAGGTGCAGTGCAAGTTAATAGTGGTGTGTGGCAGCCCCACGGTCTCAGGCTGCATTCAGACAGGCTTTAGGCTTATAAAAACCAAGAAGCACTTATGAAAAATTCAAAGGAAGTGGTTTGCTTCTGCCCCAGCTCCCTATTTCATAATACAACTTCGGAGCTGGTGTGGCTCCACCGGGATCTGATCCACCGCCCCTCCAGCCCGTGGAGGCACTAATCCTTTCCCTCTCATTTAAAAGATAAAAGGTGCTGCCTCCCCCCCCACACCCGCCCCACGCACCACTGCAGTCCTGCAATACCTTTGTCCGACATCACTCCCCATGGATCCCATCCTCCGAGACGGTAACAAGGGGCTCACCCCATGGACATCTTCTGTCGTCGCCGGTGGGACAGTTTTGACATGGGAATTGCTCTCGGAAGGGGAATTCTTCAGCTTGGCTCTTGCCATCCTGCGAGCTTTGGCTGCCTCTGTGACTCCCTCCTCTTCCCCTCCTGAACTCTCTCATACATAGCAATCCTCACCGCAATCAGTTTAGAGCTGTCGGCACGTACCATCTCCTTCCTTCTTCCCTCTCCCCAGTCACGGCTGCTCAGTGGAACAATCCTGCCCTGTGCATTTATTTTGGTAGTGAGAGGAGTCAAGGCAAACTCCCTGGCCTTGCTGCTGCGACGGATTTGGTGCAAAACCACCAGGAAAACATCCACAATGCAGAGACCTCTGAAAGGGCTTTGTCTGCTGAATAATGAAACCGCCTGGCCTCCGTTAAAGAAAGGATTGCATTGCTCTTATCACCACAGGCAGGGCAGGGGCTGAAGGATGGGGGTTTTTTTCTCCCCATTCCTGTTTTCCAGTAGCTACATGAGGGGGAGGAAGCTTTTTTATCTTATTCCTCGGCGTACTGAGCAGTGTGTGGACTGCGTGCCAGGGAACACTCAGCGGGTTTGGCTCGCAGACACAAAGCAGCAGAGCAAGGTCCCCTCCCAAACACATCCAAGAGGAGAGAACTCACTGCTGGGACTCAGCCTCTGCTCCCCTGGCCGGGCAGGGGCAACGTCACCTGTCCCAGAACGACCCGGATTTCCCTCTTGAGGTGACACCAAAAGCTGCTGCTCCTTGGCAGTGATTTCTCAAGGTGTCAAACAGAAAGGGAAATCCACTGTGGCCAGGGCAGACCTGAGGAGGCAAAAACCTTCCTCAGGTGGGACTGGAAAGGGGGGAGGTGGGAAGGATCCTGGATCCCAACTCTCTTGGGAATGCCACCAGTCCCTAGCTGCCCCTGCTGGCACTCGATGGCACCCAGCCACAAAGAGCATCTTCCAGTGGCCCTCGGCTGTGCCGGGTGTGGCACCGGGCTCAGCACCGCGGACAGCGGCGGCCCGACACCACCCCACGGTGTGTCTGCAACCCCCCAACCCGTGCCACACCAACCCACAGCATGTCAACATCACCCCAAGGCCTGCCAACCCCACCCCATGGCGTGACAACGCCTCATGCCAACGCTGCCCCACTGCAGGCTTTGGGTACAGGGTAAATTCACACATTTCCACAATCCCACCCGGCAACACTGTCCTGCACCAAACTCTGGGAAGAAAAGGCCAGTCTTTCCCTTCTCCTCTCTTACCAGGGAGCTGCCAGGCATGACAAGCTCTGCTCTTCCCCAGAGACCCAACAATTTCCCCCATGACACCAGGTCAGTCCCTGGCTGCTCTGGGAAGAGAAACGAAGTCCCTGTTTCCTGTTAACCAAATCCTTGTTTCCCCTATTATTCCTTAATGGGATTTCACCGTATGACATACTTTATTTCAGCATTTTGAAATGTAAAATGGATAAAAAACCCACAGCCCATTTTCTAATGTGCCAGCTTTCAGAGTACATTTAATTTCTTGTTTTGCCTCAGAGTGATTCATTAGCTCAGTGCATTCATTTCCTACTCGAGTCATTCCTTTCTGTTTCATGGTTTGATTCAGCCTCGTCTTCAACTTATTGCTCCATATCTCTTTCCTTCAGAGTGTTGTTCTCAAACCCCAGATGTAATCACTGCTGTCAGCCCTCTGGATTGGAGTGTGCCCAGCTCAGGGTCTGAGGAATCCTCCTGGACCACAGCAGCCACTGGCACGGGGCAGGGAGGTCTCTCTTTTGGAGAGAATTCTACATCCTATTGTATTCCTGATTGCAGAAGAGGATTAATTTTAGGATTGAGATTAGATATGAAGAGTGATTTATGCTTAAGTTTTATCATCTCAGCACTGGTGCCATCACGCAGCAGCATAACAGGAGAGGGATTAGGGAAAGACCTGGGGAATCTCATGGGAAAGCAGAAACTCCCCTGTCATACTTGGCCGGAAGTAAGGTGACAAAAAGCACAACTAATAACCCCTGAAGGAACTCAGTTCCTGCCTAAGGACCCTCTCCATGAACTCATTCTTCTGTTAAGCACTTAAACACAAACCAAGGCAGGAAATGCACAGAGAGGGGAGAGATGAGAAGCTGCAAACAGGGCCATGGGGCTGGAGAACCGTTCCCTCTTCAGGGGGGAAAACAGGTCGCCTGATGTCAAGGAGAACATCTGCCAGGCTGGATGATCCCCCCGAGTGACTCAGAGTGCTCAGCGCTGCCTCGAGCTGCTGAAGCAGCTCCTTTGCTGTAGTTCTGTCAGAAAAACATTCCTCTCTCAGCAACATAATGTGTTCCCCACTTCACCTAAGGGCCTGCAGCCCCAGCAGCATCTCCCCTCTCAAACCACCTCCCCGACAGCCCCCGAGTGCCGACGGCTCAGGAGGAGAAGGAATAAAGCAGGAGCTCAGAGCCAAGGCAGCCCAGTCTCCATCCAGTACACCCAGGACACTCGTTCTGGCTGGGAAACAGCCTGTTCCTAGAAAGAGGTGTCACCTGAAGCCCAGCTCCTGGAGCCAGCTCTGCGGGGACACGGCGGCTGCGATTCCACCCGGGGCGTGCAAGGGGCAAAGCACACACGGAGCACCTTGTCTGTACAGCGCGTTCTCCGAGGGAATCCAGGAGGGAAAAATCAACAGAACACAACCTGGGTAACATCAAAGCCTGAGGAGGAATGCCTCTGGTCCAGAAACATTCCCTGGGCCAACTGCATGCCACCCATCTGACTGTAAGCCAGGAAATGGATGTTTAATTTTAGTTTGAGAGCCCATTACAAAGTGCTGATTTCTCATTTCAGCGTCTACGTTATGCAGAGACCACTGCTGTGCCGGGGGCTGGGAAGCGCTGAGCAGCAGTTGGAGGGGTAATAATCTTCCTGAAAATAAGATTTAGAAAGAAGCAGGTTCTTCATCGCTCCTAATTGAATCCCCAGCAACTGCTTTGTTAAATATTCTCCCTTTTATCCAGGTCGGTTTCAGTCCCGGCTGCCAAAATTCCCTTTGCACACGTGTTCAAGGTGTTATTAATAAAGCACGACCCAGTCCATTAGAACTGGTTGATGAAACAGGAAGGGGTTGGGGTTTTCTCATATTCTTCGGGCAAACAAACCTGTTCTGTCGAGATACCACCCAAGGGTGCCAGCGTGCAATGCCTTCTGCAAGGAAAGCTGGTTTAATGTATTTAAAAACCTTCAACAGTCACCTTGAAAGCCCTGCAAAGACAATTCCAAACCCACAAAAGGCAACTTGGGCAGGGAAGCATATTTTTTCCAGATGATGTTTGTGCTCACAACACCACCAGCGTCTCACAGGAGAGGTGATCAGCCGTGGCAGAGCTCCTGCTCATACAAACAGACTGTTAACTCGAGGGACCCCGAGCTCACAAGTCATTAAGGCTCATTATTATCCCTCCAGGAGCCACCTGCTTCTTTGAACTGCTGGCAAACAGCTCTAAGACAAATCAACTTTCCCTCCACGGCCCCTCCGTGTTCCTGCCACCTTTGCAGGGCACCCCTGACCGCCCTTTATTTGATAACACCGAGGAAAAGCAACTTCTCCTGCAATTTATTACCCCCACAAACACTTCCAGTATTTCAAGCCCCCAGCAAATGCCGTGGCACGACATTAACAGCCCAATAAACCTCAGAGCACGACCAAGACTTTGACAAATGCTACAAAATCCTCCCCCCTGGCCCAGCCTTTTGCTGAAGCGTTTTTCACCAAGTGCACACACATCACTTTTGCCCTGGAGTCGCCAGGGAATGCCCTGCATTGTCACCAGGCACTTTGCAAAATTGCTTTTCGAAAGCTGCCAAGGTTTGGAGGTTGCCAAGGCTCAGGCAGAGCCCTGCAAAAAAAACCAACAACAACCACCATCCCCACCCCACCGAGGTTCCTGCAGCCAGCCCAGCACCAAGGCACATAAAACTCCAGCTCATACACCCCTCTGCAGCAACTCTGACTGGAAATGTCCGTGCTTTTGAGGAAATCTGAATTTTTTTTTTTTTTTGTGTTAACTCGTTGTTGTCTATTCCCATGAGAAGTTAAAATCACAGAAGACGGAGTTGCTGCTTCCTCACCTGCATGGTTTTATTCCTCCAGCATTTGTTTCAGTGAAATAAAAAAAAAAATGCAAAAACAACAGCAACGAGGTTAAAAAAAATATTGATGTTCCATCCTTCTTTGTGGGGGACTTGGCCTTTCCATCCCCAAGCTGTGCCAGTGCTGCTCCCACACACAGGGATGGGGTGGGTCAAAAATGTGATGCCAATACATTGATTAATTCAGATGGCAGAGATTAGAATATACAGGAGATGCTTGGCAACCCTCTCTGGGCAGAAAGGAGATACATATAAATATATATACATATAAATATATATATATTTATTCATAAAAGTGCTTAGGAAATACTTTATCTATTGATCCCTGGTCAATTAAAACACTTTTCTCCATTTTCTTTCCATTAGCCTGGAGAGGAAGGTTCTCTCTGGCCCATGGCCTGGCAGCAGGAGCTCAGCACCGCTGCAAGAGCCAGCAGGTCCTTCTCAGAGTGAAAATCAGGGTTTAAAACCCCCAGAGGATGAAACCCTTCCTGAAGGGGCTGGGGAAATGCAGAGGGGGGATGGTGATTCCTACCTGATGTTCCCAGAGAGGTGCATCCAGGTGACCTGGGGCTTCCCAGGGGCTGCTGCCATGGGATGGGTCCCTCTCCCAGCCTGGTGCTGCTGGAGCTGGGCAGGGCAGGGCGGGCTGAGGCCACAGCAGCACTTTGTAATTCAAAGCACTTGCAAACGTGTCCTGCACTGAAGCTCCTGCAGCCTCTGTGGCTGAGCATCCTGCCTTCCCCACCCCTCAGCAGCAGAGTGCCAAAGATCATGGGAGGATTTCGCAGAATTTCAGCTTTCTCTGAGGTGAATCCCTGCCTTGGCACGGCCACAAAGAGCCCCAGTCACGGGCTGTGAGCAGCAGGGCAGCGACACACGAGGAGCATCTCGGTGCCTCTCCCACCTGCCCTCCCAGGGCATTATTATTATTCACAATGTCCATTATTGTCACGCCAAGAGGTCCCAGCCAAAATAAACCTCCATTTCCCTGGGCTCAGCACAAGAACCAGCCCCTCTCCACCAACCAGGGGGATGCAAAGCAGGACAGAGGAGAAGGGGGAAAAAACCCCACAAAACTCAGCGATTACACAGGAAGAAGTTTATGGCCTCTCCGAATCCTCCAGCTAAAAACCTAAACAATTACTAAAGTAATCATTCCATGGAATGTTTCCATGCAATACAAGGAGCTCGACCACGGCCCAGAGTGTTCCCAAGCAATGGGGCTGGGAGCAGCACTCCAGGGATTTAGGGCAGCAGCAGCTCTCGGAGGCGCCCACTCACCCAGACCCAGGGCACCAATAAATCCACACTCTGCCCTCTCTTGCCTCCAGTTTCCTTGGTTCCTGTTCCCTCCACAGGCTGCCTTGGCAGGGTTAATGCCTTCACACCACAGGCTCTGACGAGTTCCCTGAGAAGTTGTCAGATGGATCTACACCACTGTGAGTTCTCTTTTGTATCCCTCACTCCTTCCTGACATTCCTCCTTAAAAAGCAACACCGCTTACGTGCAAAGTTGATTAATGCCACTTGTTATAATTATTGTCACAAATAAAACCAGCTGTCCCCCCCTGCGAACACGGGGGATAATGGTCCTTACCCTCCTCAGTAAAGCATTTCAGTTCCAGGGGCGAGAAGCTCGGTACCAAGTACTAAGTGTTATTATTAAACTGTCATTAAAAGCATTTCAGGAAAAGTTCACAAACTGCAGGGATTTCTGTCACCGCAGCAGCTGGGCTGAGCGTTGCTGCCAAAATCACAATGGCACCAAATTCCCTGTCTCCATTCCGGAGTCCCAGCTGGAGCCACCTTTGGAAGACACCTCCAAGGTTCTCCCCCCATTCCAGCTCCCGCCGCAGTGGGATTAGGGGACTTCTAGAGGGTGCTCAGCACCGCAGGAAACCAAAGACACTCGCCAGGAGAGATCCTGGTGCAGGGGAACACTGATATTCACACCCCGCAGCCGCAGAGCTGGGGCTGCAGCAGACACCAGGCACTCGAGGATTTGCGTGACACGGGCAGAAATTCACTGGCCATGTTTGATTCCCTTGTTTCCCCAGTTTAGCCTCGACAGCTGAGCCAGGCAGAACAACCGAACAGCAGCAGGCAGCAGCTCCCTGCATCACCCAGTGACTCCTGAGCGGAGTTGGAGGGTTCCCTAACAAACCAAAGCACGGGAAGGAGGAACACTTTGGAAAGCACAGAGGAGAGCTTATTTAGCAGCAGCAAGAGAGCTGGAAACAGAAGGAAGCCTTTGAAGAGCTGGGCTGATTGAGAGAGATAGAAAAATTATGTAAAATAAGAAAACACATCCAGAGATTGCAGGCAGGCTGTGAGCCCAGAGGGGGACGGGCTCACACTAGAAGAGCCTTTGATTTCTCCGCTTTTCTCGGAGTTCTCCGCATTAACATTTCAAACGTTAACAATTTCCACATGTTAGTGTTCGGAGGAGAGCATCCAGGAGTCCAGGAGCTGCACAGTCATGGGCAGCAGTGCCCCGTGGTTCCCCTCCCACCCGCTGCTCCCACTGCCAGGAATTCACCCATCCAACGGATGGATGGAGGGGATTCCCAAACAAAACCTCTCTTGTCCTGCCCGGAGGAGGGACGGCAAGTCCCCTTCCCCAGGTAACTCCCCGAATACCCAGAGCTGGCAAGAGCCCTTATATAACTGCACGCAAGAGCCTGAATCCCAGAACTGTCATCGCAGCCTTTGCAAACCCATTTTTACCTCTCCAAGTGCGGCTCAGCAGCAGCGAGCCCAGAAGCTGCAAAGCCAGTGTGGTTAACTGGGGACTGCTGAGCAGGGAGGAGGAGAAACAGAGCAGACTCGAGCGGCTGCTGAACAAATCTCCCTCCAAAGCCACGATGCCTCCGACACGGTTCCTGTTTCCGTGGTGCATTTTAGATGCTCAGAGGCAAAGCAACGAGATCCCGGAGCTTTACAGTGACTCCAAATCTCTTCCCACTTCTTCACAAAGCCGATGCCAGGTTAAAATGGCCAGAGTTTAAAAAAAAAAAAAAAAAAAAAAAAGGGAAGGTAAGTGTATACCTGTCACAGCTGCTCGAGCCAGCGAGGAAATGAAAAGCCCCCGGGGTAAAATCTAAATATATATCTGCAAGGGAAGCAAGAAACGTCTCCTGGCTGAGCACAGTAATCGGGCAGGGCCAAGTCACTTTTCCAGGTGAGTACATAACGGGGTCACTATCTGCTGCCCAAGATTTAATGAGCCCAGCGCCGGGTCCTCCCCCTGAGCTGGCAGCCGGGGCCGGCGGGGACGGGCAGCGCTTTGCCGAGCATGAGTCAGCCCCGGGATGCGCAGGGAGCGGAGCGATGCGGGAGCGGCAGGGAGGGAGCGAGGGGAGGCAGCGATGCGCAGGGCAGCACCCAAAGCTCCAGCCCAGCGACCAGCCTGGGTGGCTCTGCCCTCTGCCAGCAGCCACGATCTCTGCACCAGAAATGTTTATTACTTTAAGCATTTGTAATATATATATTTTATGTATATATATATAATACATTATAGATAATATATATACTTATACACATTATCTATAATGTAGTACGTTATATATAATGTATGTAAGTACATATATTAAGTACTTTCTTCCTGGGAACAGGAAGAAACACCCCTGGGTACTGCTGGTGATACCCACAGGAGGAGCAGGACAGGAGAGGGCCCAGGCTGAGGGTCAGGGGGTGCAGTGAGACCAACCTTTGGGTCAGGGGGAGCAGTGAGTCCAAGTTGGGAGTCAGGGGGAGCAGTGAGCCCAAGTTGGGAGTCAGGGGGAGCACTGAGTCCAAGTTGGGGGTCAGGGGGAGCAGTGAGCCCAAGTTGGGGGTCAGGGGGAGCAGTGAGCCCAAGTTGGGNACATTGAAACACCAAGCAGTGGTTACTTATTCAATGGCTCAGAGAGTTTCTGCTTAAAAATGTGGAGAATTTCAGCATCTGAAAACTTTCTTAAAGCTTAAAAAACCCCCCAAAATAAAAAACAAAAAAACAAAAATTCCAAGAAAGTGTGATCAATATTCAAAGGAGAAAGTTGGGCTTTGGGACTCTGCCAATTATACCTCAAGGTAATAAAATTTCCTTCCCTCCCCAGGGTCACTGGATCATGTCAGGTACCATCTCCCTTATATTCTTCCCTTCTGTCACCATTCTTTTTGTAATACATTATATAAGACAGGGAAAATGGCAAGTCCATATAAAGATAAACTCACAACGTGCTGCAGAAATGAGGCATGAACTCCCCGGAGTCTGTGACAGCCTCATCAGGGTGTGTGGGAGGGACTAGAACAAGGGGTTGTACCAGACCATTGATCTCTGAGTACGTTTCTTATTTTAACTCCGATGAGAAAATTTTTTGCTTCCCCATCAGCTTTGTGCTGTCGCTGAGGGTTCTGTGGATGTGCAATTCCCCAGCCACAGCTCGAGCTGTGCCCAGGAGTTGTTGGGATCTGACAAACAGGATCTCTGTCTTGACAATTTGAGCCCAAAGCAGGGCCCAGCCCCAGGGAATTTGCAGGGAATGTTCCTCCTGCAGTGCCTGGGCCATCCCAACATCTTCCCAAAAGCTTTAGCATGGTATTTAGGCCGTGGANGGTTGTTGGGATCTGACAAACAGGGTCTCTCTTTACAATTTCAGCCCCAAGCAGGGCCCAGCACCAGGGAATTCGCAGGGAATGTTCCTCCTGCAGTGCCTGGGCCATCCCAACATCTTCCCAAAAGCTTTAGCATGGTATTTAGGCCGTGGAGAAGGTTTTTTACAATGGAAGGTGCCTACCCAGCCTGTGTACACAGAAATGAAGGAGTAAGGTGGGCAATGACTGTGTAAAACTCCATGTCCCCAAGGCTCCAGGAGCCTCTTCTGCACAAAAAAACCAAACCCTGAAATTCTCCCCAAAACTCCCATCCACGTGAGAGCTACTCTGCCTTGTGCTGAGCACACCCAGTTAGGGGCCACAGTTGGACAAAAGTCACAGAAAAAAGATTTCAAATCAAATTATGATCCACTCTCGTCATCTTCTGGTTCAATTCCCATGACCAGCTCATCTCTTGGGAAGGGAATATCTGCTCCAGGAGTCGCTGTGACAGCAGATGCTCTTTCATGGATGCCAGGTCTCCACTGCCTCATACATTTACAGTGTAATCACATTGGGAAAAAAAAAATGTCTTGGCTCGTCCTCATCTCTCACATAAAGACACAAAAGGAATAAAAAGGAATAGGCTGCAATCCTTTATGCAGTGTCTCAAAGACTGAGCTGCAAACATCATCCTCTCCATTTATATCCATCCTGGCCAGGCAGAAGCTTTTAGGACAAAAAAGATGGTTTAATAAACAGACATTTATAAAAAGTGTCAGATCTTGCAGCTTCATCATGTGGAAAAGAGTCCATTAAACCGAGTGAAAAACACCCTGATCACTAAGAGTGTCTAATGGGATTAAAATTAAATTCTATCACGGTTGTGTTAATATCTTCACCTGCAGGTTCAGCTTCACTCCTTTCTCTCCTTAAAATCTGCTGGTGGGAAACAGACGGGGGGGGAAAAAGCCTTGAAATTAGGGATAATTGTTTCAGCTCTCCAAAGTTTCTCGAGAAAAGCAGCCACAAGGTCCCAGAGGGGATCTCAGAGCTCTCCTGTGCTCGCTCACACACTCTGGAGCAGCAGCACCTGCTGTGCCTTCCATGAATCACCCTCCTCCAAAAGGGAGCAGGGGAATCACACCAGCACATCCAAACAGGGCTGGCAAAGGGCGAGGGACTCATCCAGCCATGCATTTCATCTCATCATTCCCTGAAACAGAGAGGAATGTCCCTTCTTCTGCCTTCTCTCCTCCTGACCCACCCTCCCCTCACTTCCTGCTGCTGAGACACTCAGCCCCTGGAGTTTGGGAGCTGGGCTTTGCCCTTTGTCAGTTTGCTGTTGTTTTTATCTTAACTCACACCATCAGGAAGGAATCTACCCTGGGACTTGCACAGGGTGTTTTGCACATGTCTGTAAGCAGAGGCACTTGTGCTGCTGCAGCCTGGCATTTCTGAGCCACAGAGCCCTGCATCCAGCACTAAAACCATTTACAAGTTCTTAGCAAGAAAGAAATATTTCCCACCAGAGACCGTAACGAGAGCAGACTAGAAATTGGCTTTCCCTCTCCATTTTCACACAATAGCTGCTGGCAATAAATCTCTGCATCAACACCGGGCAGTTCTAAGTGCAGATACTGTGTGGGAAACACAGTGACAATATCAGGCTTTAAAAGCACTTTGAAGGAAGATGAAAAGGCAAAACCGTAGAACATCAGCTCTGCAAGAGGCTGACGAGCTGTAATGGCTCTTTGTGTCACCATCTCACCCTGCCAGTGACCCCACAGATCCCAGTCCCCGTACACCAGCTCTGGGAGGGTGACTTGAGAGATCTCCATGCTGGAACGAGACTAAAAAAAGTCTTTCTCCACATGGCAAAGCCTCATGGTGCTGATTCACTGACCTGGGACAGATGAGGAACTTCAGAGCAGGGATGAAAGGGTGGATGGAGCACATGGACAGCCCCTGACTGCTGACACATGAGTGAGCACATTCATGCCTGTATGTGTGTGAGAGCACCTCAGGAAGGGGTTGTCCCCATGCCAGGGAGCTGGAGCTGCTCCAGATGACTAGAAGGACCAATCTCAAGTCATCCAAAGTGGGAACTGAAGTGTCAGAGAAGGCCTCGCTCACGGCAGCGTGGGTGTAATTGCATCAAACCGTAATGAAGCAAATCCGTCTTCCAACTCCAAGCTCAGGAACGGTGACTAAATATCTTCCTCAAATAAATGCCTTTCCAGAGACCAGCTGGATCTTCTCGCTCAGAAATATGGGCACCACCTAATACCCATTTCTGTCCTCGAACAAACACCGTGACTGCGCATTAGAAATGCCAGGCTAAATTAGCGCACGAGTGTCCATGCCAATTATTTCAATTAAACTCTCTCCTAAGAGCCAATTAACACCCATTTTATTAAATTAGATTTTTTCTCAAACAATACTCCCATATGGAACTATCAGCCCAGACACAATTATGTGCTTCGCACCCTGACACGTGGACACTGGGCAAACAAGTTTCTCTCGGTCTCTGCAACACAATCACAGGCACAGTTTGCTCGAAAGGAGAAGTTTTAGGCACCGTTTTAGCTCTGAAAAGCCGTGTTTAGCACCTGTCTGCAGGAGCACCTTCTGTTTGAGCTGCCTTTTGCTCACCTACAATCCGCCACTTGCACGAAGCGACAAGGCCACTTTCAAATTAAATCGCCCTGGGGGATGATTAAGGCGCTCAGAAATGAAGCAGAATGGCTTGGCCAGATGGGGAGAGACTCTTCCTGATGGGAAGAGTTACGTGTGCTGGAGCAGAATTCCCACTGCTCCGAGGAGCTCACGCTCCGTGGTGGAAAAACACCCACTTTTGGCAAAGGTCCTCCTCACTTGTAAACATTGAACTGGGGGAATTTTTTTTGCTGCTTTTCTGACAGGATAACACATTTCTCAGCAATGTCACTTCTGCCCACAGGATGGCAAGGTCTCAAGCTGACATTTGCTAAACATCTTCGCCACCTGCTCCCCAGAAATGTTCCTCTCTTCTAGACAGAGGAGACCTTTTTCCTGACAGCTCCTGCCACCAGGGAGATGGCACATCCCTGCCACGGAGCCACGGTGCCTGTGCTCCGAGCTCTAACTGCTTCATGACAACCCAGCAGTGGGTGCTGGACTCACAGGGGCACTGACCCATGGCCGGGGCTCACAGAGGGCTGTGAGCGGCACACAGGGAATTTGGAAAGTCGAATTCCTAAAAACACCTGCTTGAAGCCATCTGGAGCCAGAAACTCCCAAAGTTTCAGGAGCTGCAGAGAGGGGGATGCCAGCACCTTCCTCACAACCCCCACACGTCCCCTGGCTGGGTGGAGGGTCCAGTCTCCAGCACCAGCAGAGTGGCAGGGGGGGCACAGGGACAGCTGCCCGGGCAGGAGACATGGGTATATGTGGGTGGCACAGACCCCTCTCTGGGTGGCACAAGGCTGCCCTGCTCCTGAGGGAGAAGAAGCCTTGCTTCTCACACCACAGCTGGCAGCAGTTCCAGTGCCAGGGAGCCAAGGGAGCTGCAGCTGTAGCCCACTGCAATGTACCACCCCTCACATCAGCATTGGTGACAGGGTGACACGGTGCCGTGGCACAGGCAGCACCTCACCAGTGCCCAGCTTTACAAGCAGCAGCTGCACACTGAGCAAAACCAACACGGACGGACACAAAACCAACCCTCAGCTCACGTCAGGCAGCACCTGAGCTCCTCAAAACAGCAAGGCCACAAAGAAGAGGTGAAGGAACGTGCCAGCCTCACCAAGGGACACTCGCTCTACATCTCACCACACTTCAGCCTTTTGCCACCGAAGCAAATCACTCACCTCAGCCCCTTAATTCCCCGCTCTTTCACCCCTCAGGTTCCCCAGCTGCCCTCACGAGCCCCCCAGCCCCGGCTCACAGCGCGTGCTGCTATCCTTCCACACAAATCCTCCTTCCTTCCTCCCCTCCCACGCCCTGGCCCAGCTCTGAACCCTCCAAGGCTGAGGCTGTGGCTACTTTGTACATCACGCTGCACATTTCTGCCCACCCACACAAGTGCTGCAGGGAAAACAACGACGGCTTCGGACGGGAGCCAGCGCCAGCAGGACGCGAGAGGGATCCTGTTCCGTGAGGGGAAAAACCCACAGTAAATCCATGGGGGAAACGCATCTGTGATGGGTGCCCTCAGCGGCAGAAACACCTCGGACTGCAGGAACTCTCAGCCCTAAAGAGAGGGATTGCACCCAGCACATGGGAACTGACCACAGAGACATTGCTTTGGACGGGTCGTGAGCCCGACGGGTTGTGCCTGTGCACAGACTTCACTCCCCACACACACCACTGCTGTGTCCTGCTGGACTGCCAGCAAACAGCTCCAGGCTGGCTCTGGAAGGAGGATGAGCAGAAAAGAACCAGATGGTCTGTCTCGAGGAAAGCAAGACCCAGCAACTGTGGCCCTGGTGCAAGTCCGAAGAGCCAAAGCCAACTCGAAGTTCCTGGAGTTCTTCCAGAAAGCCATGGATGGCCTTTGCAGAGCACGTCTGCCCCTCCACCACATGGCTGATTAGTTTTAGGGCAGAAAATAACTCTTTAAAGTTCGTGCAAGAACTGCTTCACCCGCTCCTCCAGACCTCCTGCCCGAAGGGCCACGTTTTCTGATTTGGAAAACCTTTAACCTTTAATCTGTCAGTAATGTTCTAACATCCACAACCTCTCTGTTCCACCAAGACTTAGGCCCTGTATTTCAACTCTATTGCCACCAGCCTCTTAATTATCAATTATTTATTACCGAGAATAATTAAAGAGGTGATGCTGAAGCCCATCAGGGGACCTGCAACCCTGAAATCCTCCTTCCAGCCCGCTGGTTATGCAGGGGAGACCTTAAGACACCAACATGAGGTTGAAGGGGCCAGGACAGAGAGCAGAGACTGTCACCACAGGGATCTGACTTCTCCAGGAGGTCAGACTTTGATCGTCTCCCCGCAGTACAACAGCCATAAATTTGCTAAAATGGCATTTTGCTAAAACACTTCACAGAGAGAGGAAATAAGGTCAGGCAGCAGATGAAATTCAGTGTTGTTGTTTTATACAGGGTGTGATGCAGCAATGGTACTAAACCCTGAACTTGCTGAAAGATAAGGGAGAATGGAAGATAAAGCTTTTTTTATTGTTAATAGGCTGATAACAGAAGGAACCTCCAGATCTGGGGGCTGGGAGGCTGGTGCTGCTGCCCCTGGCACTGCCAACCCTTCCTGGGAAACTGCAGCCAACACAGCCCTGCTGGCAGCTGGCAAGTGCCCGCATGACCCGCTCTCTGAGCTGTCACTCAGGGGCGATATGAGGTGTTTTAGTTGCAAATTAATACCTACAGCTTTTCTGCAGATCCAGGCAAGCGCCAGTGGAGCAGAGGCAAATGCAGCATGGCACGGAAATCTGTGCTCGCTGCAGGGCTTCGCTGGCAACGTGCTCGTGTCTGCCTTGATAAGCAACGCTGGAAAGAGGAGGCAGCAAAGGATTAGTCCCCTCTGTTGGCAGAACTTCTCAGAATCACAGATGTTTCGATTCAAGTTTCAGCCTTTTATTCCTCTCTGAACCTCTCAGCCGCACAGTCTACCACAAAGTGAGTCTCTGAGATGCCTCGAGGGAGAATGGACAGGGGGATTTCTGAAGTGATTTCTGCTGGTGATCTCTTTTACCACGAGCACACAGAGGGGTGGGAGGGAGGGAGAGACTGGCATGAGGACAGGGCTGGGTGCAGAAGGAGCTGAGCACCCCCCAACACCCTCAGGGCTGCGAGCGGGGGACGCCCGAGCTCTGACACTCCCTACACACAGTCACTCACTGAACAGGTTGTGCAGAAGGAAAAGCAACGAGCACCACCTTCAGAACAGCACTAATTTCCCTTGGGAACAAAGATGCGCCTGCGACGAGACGTGCGAGATGGGGAAACATGGCAGGAGAATTTGCCGCGTTCCCTGCAATTCCAGCCGCAGCTGCCAAGCTGTTTCTCGTGCTGTCACTACAGCTGAGGTGACAGCTCTGGTCTCAGCCTGACCTTCCCCCCTCACCCCAGGAAACACCACAATCCCATGGATTCCTGCAAGCACAGGGGCTGGCTGTGACGACAGATATCATCCTTGCTTCAGCAGATCTGTGCACACAGACCCACGCTCACGATATTTCCCTGGGGCCAAAGGGACCCACGTCCTTGAGGATCTCTGCCAAGGTCTTACATGCATCCACCTCCCCCTGGCTCCCCTGAGTTCTGTTCCCTGCTCTCTCCCAGCAGGTTTAAGCAGCACAGGAGCTCCAAGAAGCCCCAGGCAGAAAGGTGCACCAGGCCTTGTGCAGCTGGAGCTGTGATGTCCCCACGCCGAGGACACGTGGAAGGAGATTTGCCCCTGGTAACCACGGCAGGAGCCGAGGCTCCGGCGTTTTTCCTGCCTCTCTTCACTCCTTTCACAGGAAACTTTTCAATGAGGGCTGTTGGTGTGTCCTGTCCGACTGGCTGAGGGGAGTAAAACCATTCATTTTGCCCGTGTGTTCAGTTTTCCCGGAGTTATGCCACTCCCTGGGAATGTGCCCACCAGTGCTCACTGGGTCTGGGGGGGCTTGTCACTCCTCCCCGTGTCCTGCCCTTCCCCTTTGCTCTTCTACACGTTATAAACCAAAGAAAACAGATCCTCAAGCACTGCAAGTCTCTGCTGGGGCTGCACACACCTCTCCCAGCAGGGACATGACCCTCTTGCTCCCCCCACCCCTTTCCCAGGTACTCTCCAGCAACTTAAAACACCGTTTTCTTTTTCAAGTCCATTGCCCCAGTAAATTGAAAAAGAAACCAAAGGGAAAGTAAATAAATGGGGGGGGGGGGAAATAACTACCCCAGGGAAAGATGGAAATTCGAGCCCATGGTGTTAAATTGCACTAAATAACTGAAAATCGATGTTGTTCTTCCTTTTCATCAGGGCGCAGCTGCACATTCTGCTGCCCTCCAGGGACACCTCTGCTCATTCCACCAGGCTGCTGCTCCGTGCACTTACTTTTATTGCCACGAAGGCCCATTACTGACAGTAAAAACAATATCCCTGAAAAGAGTAATGACCATATTCTAAAATAAAATAAGAGATGTAATTACGAGAGAACCGCGTTTCTCCTTTGCTCCGTTACTCTCATAACGTTCCCAATAATTCTGCTGATGTCCAGGGGTATCTGCCGTAAGATGAATACTCAACAGCACACCAATAGCTACAAGGAAACGTCCATTTCAAAAACTCCAAACAGCTCTGCAATTAAGGCACCGTGTCAGGAATCATCCCTGAAGCCTTTCAGAGCAACTAGAAGAGCAAACCTCAATTAAGAATGTTATCTATCATTAAAAAAAAAACCCAAAAATCTACAAACACAAGAAAACCCACATCACTTTTATAAAGCTGCCTCAGGCTTCCAACGCTCCTCATCCCAGTGTATCCCATCTGGAGCTGGGATGATGAATCCAGTGGCGACATATGTTGATTTTGCTTTTGTTAAGGGTGAGGAGGTGCTGGAGACACCGTCCCTGGAGAGGCCACGGCCACCCAGGGCTGTGGAGCTCAGGTTTCCTGGTCACTCTTCCATGTAAGGGGGCAAAGGGGACCAGCAGCAGATTTAAGAACACCAACCCCCTCTCCCAGGAGCTTTTCCCTGCCCTGCTCTAAGCTCTGCTGCTCTGGACCTACAGCAGGTGCTTCAGAAGGGATGCCTGGGATACTCCTGCCCGTTCATTCCAGGAGCAGGAATAAGGCTCCTTGGAGCTCTGGGGGGTGTCCAGCCTGTCCTCCCAAGCTCTGGCCCTCCTTCCCAGCAGCTTCTCCCACAGCTTGGATGGCAACTGGGGCCTGAATTCTTGTCCACGGCCATGGCTGACGCAGCAGAGCTGAAGCATCTGCCTTGGAAAGATGTCACCTGCCCTCCTTGCTGCCCTTCCCTGGCAGAGGAGCAGGAGCACACATGGAACAGTGACCATTCCAGCCGGGAACAGGCTCCTGCCACAGGCTGGCTGGGCTGGCAGGAGGAAACAGAGCCTTTCCCGAAGGAATTCTGTGGCACACAGGTAATCAGAGCTTCATCAAACCTTCACTAGCACAGATGGCATCGCAGTGACTTAGAGTATTGGCCTTTACCTCACCAGCACAGTCTAAATAATGTCAAATAAATGTCTCTAAGTTCTGGAATTTTCAAATTGCCATCTGCATTTACCACATAAAATGCCATTAAATCAAATGGCAGCGGAGTGGGGAGTCAGCAAGAGACACACGGAAGGAACCTGCCTGAGGAACACAGAACTGCCCAGCCCCATTATTGTAATGATGCATTTGATGAAGGAGTCACTTGGGGCATGTTAACATGAAAGCTGCAAGGAAAAGATCCTACAGACCTATTACTGCAGCACTTCAGTCTGCTCATGCCAAGCATTATCTGACCTGCGATTTAGAGCCACCACTTAGTGACAAATTAAGGAGACAGAGACCAGATGTCAGCTCACAGACAAAGAAGCTTTCAGACTCTCTCTGACCTGGAAGTAGAACTTAAAAGAATTCACCCCGGCTGTTAAAAACCTGTTTTCTTGGTTATGCAACATCCAAAAAATCTTTGATTGGAAACAAAAGATGTTAAAATCTGTACAGAGATGTTGATGAATTCTTCTGCACAGGCAGCTTTCACAAACATCCTCATCCACCCAAATGATCCTTTGCTGGTAATTAGCCTCAGAAAAATGCACTTAATCAAAGTGACATCCATTACTTCTTGCTGCTGTAAATAGGACTGTGGCTTCTGACAATGACTTTCTGGAAAGTGTTCAGGCTATTTAAATGAGGCAACGAATAAGCTCCTAATGACACTTTTTCTGAGATACTGTTTAATTTTATTTACGGGGTTTTTTTCACATGTGCTCCAACCCAGCTGTCAGCACCGTCCAAGAAAAGAGAGCGCAGGCGATCAAAAACTGCCAGAGCCAGGACAGCCACGATCAAAGGGATGCCACAGCTTGTGGGAGAAGACAATATTTATCAATTCAGCAGATGTGCTTTCTCAGCTGCCTTTAATCAGCAATTCCAATATCACTTCAGAACAGGAGCTTCCTCACAGAGCCCAAACTCTCGGCACTGATGGGATGCTGAGCTCGGCTCCATCTCCCTTCCTCCCACACATCCTCCCCTGCACAGAGGGTTCCCATGCCCAGAGGAGTCCTGTGCCAGTATTCGTGCCCTCAAGTTCTTCACCCTCTTTTTGCTACAGGATCAACACATCAAACTCTGCCTTTACAGTTGTATTCCAGTGGCTCTGAATGTTTTCATGTCAACAAAAGCTCAGTGAGATAAGCAATGCAGCACTGCCATAAGAGAGCAGGACCAACCCCTTTTGCCCCCAGTACTGACACTGACAGAACCTTCCAAAAGGGAAAGAAACCTCTGAACCAGACAGGCCTAACACCAGAAACCTGAGGCAAAGGCAAGGAGTTCTCCTTCCCCAAAGGAGAAATTAACTCCCACTCCCTGTCAGTCAGACTCCTGCCCCGAGACAGCAGTTTGTACCCTCTGGAAATTCAGAGTTGCAGGACAGTTAACCCTGTTTCTATAACCTAAAGAAATGCCAAGCACGGAATTTAAGCCCAGCTAAGCCCAGAGCCTTCCACATGCCCCGTGCTGGTGAGTTCCAAAGATGAGTAAGATGATAGTGGAAGGAGCACTTCCACTTGACAAATCCAGATTCACTTGTCATCAGGCTTCTCTCTCCCTGCCTCACAAATCCATTTACCTCCCACATTCCTCTTCCAGTCGGTGGTTTCCTATTTGCTTCCTGGCCAATTTATTGCAGCCTCCACACAGACACTCAAAAGTGTTCTTTTAATGCACGTGTCAATCAGCCCACCTGCCAAAAAGTAAATCAGGCTGATTCTCTTCACCTTTCATATCCCAAAAAGAGACTCGGAGCAGCCTGTTTTACCTGATCCCCCTCACATCCACTGACTGCTCCTTTCAGTTCTGGAGGTTCTGGATGTGCTCTCCTGCTCTACCACAGCTCTCTAATTAACTACTTGTTCCAACGAGCTCTCCAGCATTACCTCATTCCCTGAGCTCAGCCCAGTGCTCGTGTCTCCTCAGCATCCTCTGTGATGAGGATGCACTAATTCATCTCTCACAGAAACCATTTCCCTTCTCCAGAAGCTGCAAAATCTGGATTCCCCTACGGCCTCCCATCCTTTCAGCCTTCTGTCGACCTCAGAAACCTCCTCATTTGATCACTCCAGGGTAGTTTTCAGAAGCAGATGTTTGAGACACTAATGTTTTAAGCATTTCTTTTATAAATAAATGAGATATTTATCGCCGGGGGTGTTTTCCTTCAGTGTTACATCTGTAAGTCCAATGAGCTCTGTTTCACCATTCCTAGTTCCTCAACGTTTACGTGGGGGAATTTTCCTCAGCACATCCCTGTCAGGGCCGTAACAAAACACTTCAAAGCACAACTCTGAGCTGCTCCTCATTTATAAGCACAGCTAAGCCAAAAAAAACCTTCCTGCTTTTCCTTTTTTTCTTTCTGCTAACCTAAATCGGCTCCTGAGCCATTTGAGCTGAAACTTTGGCCTAACAGCAACATTTCCAAAAGCTCAGAGCTCATCTCAACTCTCAGTAAAGTTCAGAGGGCTCCGGTGAACAGCAAACGTGGACTCACAGATTTACATTCCCAAACACACCGTGAAATGATCGATATTTTGAAGGTGAAGGGGGAATCAGGCAACTAAAAAAGCAGCACCTGAAGCCAGGGAAACAAAGATATCTTGAGAAACAAGGCCAATGAATTCCTGAGAAACAAGGCTAATGAATTAACAAGTTCATCCAGAGTGGCCCCACATTAAAATTAGAGATTCTGACTGACAAGCACCCAAATCTAGATGAAAATGAGGGTTGAGGGGTATAACCAGTGAAATACAGAAAGGCCACAATAAGCAATTGCCATCTTCTGCATTCCAGGCACTTTCAAATGCTTAAATAGGAAAACTACTAAATCTTCAAACTTCACCAAATGAGCCATGTCATAACCATTCGGAATCCAGACATTTTCTGCAGTGCGTATTTCATATTAACTTCCCGTTTTCTGCCACAAAACTGTATTAATGTTTAAGTGCCTGTTAAGGAAATCTGGGCTTTAAAACCTTCAGCATCACAGACTCATTTTCGAGACAGACCAATTTTACGCAGCTATAAAAGTTGGGAACACTTACATAGAACATTTGTAAATCCTACCTTCTCAAAGCCAAATTCACTTTTTTTTTTTTATGACGCTTGTGTACATATAAAAAAAATGAAATTGCTTTTTAACACAGATGCAAAAAAGCCTTGATGCAGGTGTACCAAACACACAGTTAGCCAAAGGCTCTCACCGGCAACTGAAGGGTTATTTCAACAAGAATTACACGTCTCCTTGTTTGCATCACACAATTAATTGGTGGGGAAATATAACAACCTTCCTGACGCCCCATTAGCGCTGCAGCTCCTGGGTATTTGTGGTATGAACAGACTAGAAGGGGAAGGTTCTTGCTCCTCTGCCCGTGGAATTCACTTGTCACTCATGACATTCCTTCTGTTGGTAATAAATCCCTTGCAGGCAGCCGGGAGCAGCAGGGTTGGTGCTGGACACTGAAAGGCCATTTCTCCGAGAAGGAAGAGCTGCACCACCACCCCAGCAGCTCTTTGGAGTTTCCCTGCTCCCACCAGCATCCCCTGCTGCAAAGACAGCCTGAGGGAGCCTCACCTCCTGAAGCAATGTATGTGCTCAGCCCAAACTCTGTGCACGGTGTAACAGGGAGTTCCACAGCCCCTCACCTCACCAATTCCATCCCGTTCATGTCCCAGAGACATTTGGTGCCTTTTCCTCCTGGCCATGCCCTGATGGGACTCCCAAACACATCAAGCTGCCCAGCACATCCAACAGCTCGGTGCCTGCTGGCCCAGCATCTCCACAGCTCCCAGTATCCAGCAGCTCCAGCACCTCCCAGCGCCCTGGAGCCCCCGGACATCCCCAGTGCCAGCTGTCCGTGCCCGTGGCCTGCACATCCCCATGCCCCTCTCCCGACCATGCCAGCGTGCCCTACGACCGCCTCCCGGTGCCCGCGGGCTCCGAATCCCCCCGCAGCCCAATCCCCCCCCAGAACAGCAGCGCGGCCGCGACGGGACCCGCGCTCAGCACCGCGGAGAGCTCCGGGCAAGGCGGCTCCGGCCGCGCTCCCCGGGATCAGAACCGCGGAGAGCTCCGCACCCCCCCCGGCCTGTCCGTGTCCCACGGGGCACCCGCGGCTCTCCCAGCCCAGGTTTGTGTCCCCATGCCCGGGGCGGTGCGTGTCCCGGCTCCGTGTCTGTCCCCCTCCTCCCTCCTCCCTNGCAGGCGGCCGTGCCCGCCCTGCAGAGCGCTCCCCCCGGGGGCATTGGGCGGCCAGGGGCTCAGGTGAGGGGCTGCCGGGGTGGGCAGGGCGCCCAGAGCGGTGCCCCGGAGCAGCGCCGGGCACAGGACATTTGCTTCTCAGCCGGCGGCCGACGGAGAGCGAGAGCAGCCGATGGAAGAGCCGAGTCGGCAGGAGGAAATAAAACTGCTCGCAAGACAATCCACAGCTGCCGGCCAAAGCCAGATCCACCCCCAGCCTGTCCCCGCCACCAAAAGTAGGGATGGGAGGGCAGGCGAGGCGGTGGCTCCACAAACGTGCTGGAAGCGGGAGCAAAACCTCCTCTCTGGCTGCTGGCACTGAAATCATCCCAACAACCCCAGTATTAAATGAGAAACCACGAACACTGATGACTCAGTCGCGCTGTCCAGCTGCCAAGTGTGGTGGCCAGGAGGATTTATCACCCATCCCTCGGCGTGCCCATGGCAAGGGATGCAGGGATGGAGAGCCATGGCTCACAGACAGCTGGGTATGGCCAGTTACACACAGAGTGCCTGGCACATGGGAAGGACATGAAACCAGCTCCAGAGGGTGAAGGGTTTCCTTTGGTTCCCTTTTTCAGACCACAGTTATCAGTCAGAACACGGGTACAGCACTGCTGCCCGTGACAGCTCAAGGTTCCAATTACAGGAGATTTGGGCTAAGCTGGAACTTCCCTTCACAGAACCACAAGGCAACAAAGCCATTCAGTGCTGCAAAGCCACTGCACAGACACACAAGGCAGGATCCTTTTTGTTCTGGCTTCTTCAGTGGGATTCATCCATGCCACGACGGGAACACCAATTCCACAACCCTTTGTGGGAAGCGGGGAGGTCTGGGAGAGCTTGGGAGAGAAGTCATGGTGCCTCTGCCATGAGCTGATTCTCTGCTCCTCACGTCTCACTTCTGGCCTGTGAGGCAGCACAAAGCTGAAAGAGTCCAGCTCCGGTCTGACCTGCCTCCAAGAGTCTCACACAAAGCCTCTCCAACCCATTCCAACCCATTCCCACGGCTTTCCCTCCAGCACACGCTGCTCAAGCTGCACAGAGGCAAAACCGCTTCCAACAGCTGAGCCTGCCCTGGGCACACACGGAGGGGTTTGCTGCCGGCTGCAGGGACAGCGTTGAGGCTCCTCAGATCATCTCCTACCTCTCACACCTCAAACCCCTGTAAATCAGCTCCCAGCTGACCAGACTCCAAAGTCCTGCTCAGCTGTGGGCCCTGAGTTTCCGGAAGAGCAATCAGCATGCAAAATTTCTGCTGAGCACAGCCCCAGAAGACGGCCCAGCTCGCTTTCAGCGCTTCGCATGATTCTCACTGATGTTATTTGCCACTTAATTCTGTCCCCCCCAGAGCTTTTGGGTTCCTTTCAGCTGCCATATGCACAGAGCAGCCAAAGCTCTGCGCTGGGTAATGCGTCTGTGCAGGGCCTCGGGCATCAGGGAGGTTATTTTATGATATTCATTGATCCAAAACTTGGTCTTTAAGATAAATCAAGGCAAGCTCCTGTCAGCTCAAGCACTCCCTCTGGATCGACTGGTATAAACACCAAAGTTAGCTGACCACCTCCAGCTCACGTTGCAAAGGAGGGTCTAACATTAAGCACAGACGTTTAAAAACAACCCAAGCCACAATTAAGTCTTTCCTCTTAGAGGTTAACTCTGATAAATTAGGCCAAAAGCACGTTGTTTCTAGGCCACCTCCAGTGAAATTCTACCCCAGCTGAGATTTCTTGTTCTGTGAGGCAGGACAGCACCCTAAAACGGGAATTTCAGAGAGGGAAAAAAACCAAAAAAAGGTAAATTTTGAAAGTTATCCACTTCCTTATTATAATCATAGCTTAAAGTGGGGAGCCAGGTGCCTGACTCCAAATGTGGGCGATTGTAATTGTGTTTGAAGGAGACAGTCACACCCAGTGATCTCCACTGATTGTGAAGTGCTCGTTTCAAGGAGAAGGTTTTTCCTTCCCTGGAGGAAAGGCCAAGAGCACAGCCACGGACACACCGACTGCCATGTGGAAANCTCCGTGTCTGCCCCCCTCCTCCCTCCTCCCTCCTCCCTGGCGGCGGGTCGGTGTCCCCGCTGTCCCCGCCGTGTGTCCCCGAACCTGTCGTCGCTCTGGAAGGACTGGTCCCCCAGCAGCAGATCTCGGAAGCGGTAGCGGGGCGGCAGGGGCAGCACCTCGGACTCCAGCTCCGTCATCTTCAGGGCGGCGATGTCCAGAATGACCCCGCTCTTGCGGCTCCCTCCGCCGTCCCCGCCGCCGCAGCCGCCGGGCGACGAGAGCCTGCGGGAGAGAAAGGGGGGTAGCGGCACTGGGGGGCCAGCCCTGCCTTGCCCTGCCCGCC
>WEKX01025945.1:1340228-1367558 GCA_013390025.1 Pitta sordida
CTTTCCCTCCAGCACACGCTGCTCAAGCTGCACAGAGGCAAAACCGCTTCCAACAGCTGAGCCTGCCCTGGGCACACACGGAGGGGTTTGCTGCCGGCTGCAGGGACAGCGTTGAGGCTCCTCAGATCATCTCCTACCTCTCACACCTCAAACCCCTGTAAATCAGCTCCCAGCTGACCAGACTCCAAAGTCCTGCTCAGCTGTGGGCCCTGAGTTTCCGGAAGAGCAATCAGCATGCAAAATTTCTGCTGAGCACAGCCCCAGAAGACGGCCCAGCTCGCTTTCAGCGCTTCGCATGATTCTCACTGATGTTATTTGCCACTTAATTCTGTCCCCCCCAGAGCTTTTGGGTTCCTTTCAGCTGCCATATGCACAGAGCAGCCAAAGCTCTGCGCTGGGTAATGCGTCTGTGCAGGGCCTCGGGCATCAGGGAGGTTATTTTATGATATTCATTGATCCAAAACTTGGTCTTTAAGATAAATCAAGGCAAGCTCCTGTCAGCTCAAGCACTCCCTCTGGATCGACTGGTATAAACACCAAAGTTAGCTGACCACCTCCAGCTCACGTTGCAAAGGAGGGTCTAACATTAAGCACAGACGTTTAAAAACAACCCAAGCCACAATTAAGTCTTTCCTCTTAGAGGTTAACTCTGATAAATTAGGCCAAAAGCACGTTGTTTCTAGGCCACCTCCAGTGAAATTCTACCCCAGCTGAGATTTCTTGTTCTGTGAGGCAGGACAGCACCCTAAAACGGGAATTTCAGAGAGGGAAAAAACACAAAAAAAGGTAAATTTTGAAAGTTATCCACTTCCTTATTATAATCATAGCTTAAAGTGGGGAGCCAGGTGCCTGACTCCAAATGTGGGCGATTGTAATTGTGTTTGAAGGAGACAGTCACACCCAGTGATCTCCACTGATTGTGAAGTGCTCGTTTCAAGGAGAAGGTTTTTCCTTCCCTGGAGGAAAGGCCAAGAGCACAGCCACGGACACACCGACTGCCATGTGGAAAGGGCACCTTGCCAGCGAGCTGCCGCCCTGCCTGACACCCCCCAGCTCCCACTGGGCGTCCATCCTCACCCTGCACCCGCTGGGAGCTGTACCCAGCCACCCCTTGGACACCAAACCATCACATTTTGGGGGCTGGGGGTGGGGGTTTTTTGTGTCCAGCACAATTAATCCATCTCTCTTGGCCTCAGTGTCAAATTCATGAAACAAAGCAAGCATTTAGCACTGTCCTTTACTAGCATTTAGAAACCGTAGTAAACCCCAATTATATCAGTATCTCTGGAAACATTATCTGTGCAATCTGTTTGCAGTTGAGATTTTTCTCCCATTGGCAGAAGCAACTATATTTTAAATGCATTTTCTCTCATTCCTGCCTACAAAATCATTCAGAATTTTAACATTTTGGCATGTTTGTTCATTCCAGATGAAGCTTCACAAAGGCAAATACTGCATTCACTTATTGTTGAGATGTCTTTATCAATTACACAGTGACTTTGAGGTAAAATGCACATCAGTGTCTTAGGAAACATCACCCCTGCACTGCACACAGACCTCCTGACACCGGCACAGAGGATTTACAACCCTCCAAATATAGGGATCCTGAGCTACAGGAATGCCACAGCTACCTGGCTACTTCCTCAAAGCTGTAGTGGCATAAAATAAAAAAAAATTCATGAACAAGCTCATTTCTTGCAGAGTCTTCAAATACTACTTAAAAAAAAAAAATAAAAATAAAAATCCTGAAGCGGTTTATAGCTAAATACAGAACTGCAGCTTTATTTTTATCCGCTTTTTTTTTTTCCCCCTTCCTTCCTCCAGAACCATGTGCCACTAAAAAAGCACAGTGCCATCAGCAGATGGGAACCTCAACACTACTCCGCTCTGTCGCTACGACGCCGTCTCTCCCCCAGCTTGGCCAACTCCCCGGCAGCACCGGGAGGGGACACGCTGCTGCTCAGCCTCCTGGGGACACGGGAACCGCCTGTGACCCCACCAGATGTCCCCGTGGGGCTATTCTGCTCTCCCAGTTTAGCTGCCCCTCGGGGCTCGCCCTGCCTGGGGATGCTCCAGCCTTGGGTGCCCTCAATCAGCTTTGGGGGGATTGTCACAACCGTGTTCTGCCCTTGCTGATTCCACCTGGGACACTCAGGAAAGGCTCCTGCTGCCAGCGCCATCCCCTGGCACTGGAAATGCCAGCGGGAGAGCAGGCACAGCCCCTGGGCTCTGCAGTGCCCTGTGGGTCACAGGCTGTTCAGGAACTTTTGCCTCAGAGGAAAGTCCCCGGGCTGGGAGTGTGTTGCGACACATTTTAGGATTTTTGTGATTATTTTTGACTGTATATGTCAAAGAAGAGGAAGGACACAAGCCAAGAGCCTCTTCTGCTTTCTTGCACAGTGCACACCACAAAAACCACCGAGCGTCCTCCTGCTTCCCACCACAACCCCAAACCCAAACCGCCCGGGGTCATCACAGATCCCAGGCTCACACGGTCTGCAACTGTCCAAACCTTCCAGTCACCATCAGGAGCTCCAAAGCCCTCCCAGAAATGCTCATCCTCTCCTCCTCACGGGGATTGGGGGGGTACAAACAGAGCAGTTGAACCTCCATTTGGGGCAAGCTCTTGCATAACCTTGTCTAAACCCCTCCTCTCGCACTCCAAGCTGTAAAAAGAGCCAGAGGCACGAGGTCCTGCTGCCAGCCATCTGTTCTAACTCCCTCTTTCCCCCAGGAGGATGGCCAGGGCGCCTGGATGCGCAGCCAGGAAAGCAAGTACCTCGTGCCCAACACCAACATCCCGTCCCCAGGCAACAAGCCTTGGTACGCAGGGCACGACACAAACCACAGCCAGCAGCTGCTGGGCCTCGTGTCACCTCTGATGGGATGGGAAGGACAAGCCATGGCTGAGGCAAAGGTGAAGCAAGAGTCTGGCACTGGGAATGACCTTTCCCTTGCTGTTGGCAGCGACGTGGGACACAATCTGTTGTCTAGTCTACACTCAGAGGATGGGACGCCTCTCTCAAAACCAGGCTGCCCAGGACACCAAGGAACCTGCCATGTCCTCTCCTCCCTGCACGGAGTTTGTCACCAGAGTTTGGCCCTGCAGCCTGATCCATCCAAGTTCAGCTCTTGGAGCCTCTCCAGGGAACCAAGCCATACAGGAAATTCTGCCCTTTCCTTTCCTATAGTTATTTAAATATATACATTCATCTTGTGTTTGTTTCTCCTCCCACAGCTCTTATGGTTACCAGGTTACAGTTGTTCTCCCCTCTCTTTTTGGTTTTGGAAGGGTTTTTTCCATCCCTGTGAGGTCTCCTGACGGCCTGAGTGTGTGGGGGGACACGGGCTCGGTCTCCAGAGAGGGGCTGGAAGGCAGCACAGCCCTCCCTGACGGGGACACGGGATTGCAGGGGGCATTGGCACAGCTCTCTTGGCGAGGAGGGGCAGGGAGCTGGCACAGCACCATGGCACAGCCGGAGGAGAGGGCACGGAGCACGCAGGGAAGGAGAGCAGCAGAGCTGAGCACACGTGCAGGATGGCTCCCATCACACACCAGCTCCACAGTGCCCTTCCCTGGGCACCAACCTCAGCAGCTGCCAGGGCAGGATTTCCCCTCAGGGACACCCCCATGGATGAGCTGGGGGGCTCATTTCAGGCTCAGAGCTGTTTTCCCTCAGCAGGGCATGTCCCTCACCTCCCTGTGAGCACCAGCCAAAGTCAGTGCTGGGTATGGCTCAGCTGGGCACAGGGGGAGCCCCAGACTCTCATCCCACCCTCCCCTCTCCCTCCCCACAGGTCACACGGTGACTCACTGCCACTGCTCATGGAGGTGCAGTTACGTCACGGAGACACAGTTATTTTATGATGGCTGTGGGTTTAACAGTTTTTCATTTAAGGGGGTTGAAGTGGCCTGAGGGCTGTGAATAGGCCCATCATAAAATCCAAGCCATTATTTCCAGGTGCTCTGGCCCAAGTCAAGTTCTGTGGGTACAGCAGCTGCAGAACAGAGACATATAGATAAAGATGTATATAAACACACACTCTATGAAGTGCTCAGTCTCCCAGATTAAACTCCTGCACCGAAATTGGCATCTCCACAGACAGTGGGACTGTCCATGCCAGGAGCTGCTGCTGCTCCAAACTTCTCCAGAACTGCCAAGCCCTGTGACAAATCCATCCATCGCTTGGCTTTCAGCAAGAACAGGCAATTTAGCACCACAGGCCTCATGGAAAAATTAGCATTTTGTGTGTTTCACGTGGAAAATGAACAGGAAGAGTGAGTCAGTGCAAAGCTCCACGAGCCTTTCTCCTGCTGGCAAATGTTATTTTCTGGAAGATAAAAGTAGAAATTGCACCTTCCAGGTCCAAAGCTGTTTTTCTTGTTAGACAGCCCCTTATTAGCAATTCAGCCCCACATCTCCCCGTCCCCTTCCAGCCTGATGCACACGAACGCTTTGTGTGACAGGGTGAAGCTCACAGCGGGCAGAGCCCCACTGGGGAGCTTTTTCACCCTTCCTTGGTGAGGTGAGGGCACCAGCTCCCACTCCTCAAGCCTCCTCATCTTTTCTTGGCAACACTAAGTGGCAGCAAATGAAAAGCCAACCTGAGCAACCAGGTCTGTGGAAGGTGTCCCTGCCCAGGGCAGGGGGCTGGAACTGGGTGATCTTTAAGGTCCCTTAAAACCCAAACCATTCTGTGAGTCTGTGATTTGCAGCTGGTTTATTCCATTGCCTAAGTATGCAAATGGAATGCAGATTAGCTCCGATGATCACTCGCAGCACGGCACACTAACCCCTGCTTCCCCAAGGCCTCAGCTCTGCTCCCCACCCCAACACCCTTCAGCAAATCCCTCCAAGGGTCTCTCTCCCAGCACCTCATCCTTCAACACCCTCTGAAAGAGCAAACCCCAAACACACTCAGCCTGCTGAGCCAAGGTCACCAACCCTTCCTGGAAATTCCTGGCTCAGCCATCTCCAGGGCTATTTATGGATTCCAACATCAGACCATATCTTGGTTGTAGGAGCTCTGTGCTGGGGGAGGAGCAGATTTCCCGGAGCATCCGGCCCTTTCCCAGCAAGGACATCACCCTTTTGTTGCCTGTCTGGTGTTGGGTTGGTAAGGGGGTCTGGGAGCACATGCAAGTTCATTCAAAGTCAGAGTCAAGTGCAGAGCTCAGGAAATGAAGCCACCAGGGCTGACACTGCTGGAGAAAGAACCCAGCAGTGTGAGGCCCCGTCAGTCCCACGGGGGATTTCGGAGGCTGAGCACACCAGAGTCCTCAGGGAAACCACCCAGCCTTGATGACAGGGTGCTGCTGCACACAGGGATAACACCAGGATCAGGATTCATGTCAACCAACCGTGAAAAATCTTAAACCCAAACAGAGAGCGATTCCCTTGTCACAGGCTCCANCGTCAACCAACCGTGAAAAGTCTTAAACCCAAACAGATTATTAAACTAAAATGAGAGCGATTCCCTTGTCACAGGCTCCAGCTCTGCTCCTGGAGCTGATAGCCAGCCCTTTACCATCCTCTGCTTAAGAAAGGGAATATAATTCCTAGAGCCAATCTCTGTCCCCCACTCTCCACTCCCAGAATTGCCCAGCTGTGCCCCTTGGCTGTCCCACAGGTCCCCGCTGCAGCAACTGGGATCGAGGAACACCAGAAAGCCACGTGGATCTTGGCCAGCAATAATTCTCCCACAAGGATTTTATTTAGTCCCCACAAATCCTAATGCTCCATCACAGCCCGGCTCCAGCCAACACACCTTCCTGCAGATCCCAGCAGCCCAGGGGACAGAAAACCTCACCTCGCCTAAAATGAAGCTTACAAGTCCTTTGCCCTCCTGCTATTGCACAACCTGCTCCCTCCTGGCACTTCCCCTCCCACATGGAGCTCACCCGGGACTGGTGCCCCCCTCTCCACCTCGGGAACCAGCCAAAACCCTCGTCCCGGGAGGGGACCAGCTGCAGGCAGGACAAGTGATCTGCTCCCAACCCTCCTCGGGATGAGCAAGGAGATGCTCCCAGGGCAGAGCTCTTTCCTCTCCCCAGTCATTACTCCCAGGAGTGAATGTGAAATCCCACAGGACACGATCTTGGCAGTGTCTCGCTCCCCCTCACCCCAAGCTCTTACATCCTCTACCACATTTGCCAGCGCCCAGAAGTTTTCAGGCTCATGTCAAAGAAAAAAAGAAGGCTTCAAGGTCAAGAAACTGCTAATTCTTGCTAATAAACCGCTGGGAAAGTCCCGCCTTCCACAGCCCCAGGCTGCTACAAGCAGAGAGGGAAGGAGCACGGAGAAGAAACTTCCCCTTGCTCCAGACCCCTGCAGAACAGTCTCTGCTGTTGAAGGCAGAAAATAATAGAGGGGCGTGGGAGGAGGAAGAGTCTCTTCACACTGTTCAGAAACACAAAGTCTTCCAGAAATAAACCCCGAGAGAGGGAGGGTTGTCAACACACCTGCTGGGCGAGGATGTGATGGGACAAAGAGAGAGATGTCTCCTGGACTGGGAGACAGGAGGCAAACAGAGGGGGGACGCTGAAGGAAACGTCTGTGGGGTCCCACAAGGCTCTCTGCTGTTCCAGGGCTTGGGAAGTGATGGGGATGTCTGAAAATTATCCAGGGGAGTCAAACTGAAACCAGACTGCAAACAGTTGCAGGAGGATCTTGTGGCACGGACGGTAAAATGTCAGGCAAAAAATTAGCATCAACAAATGCCAAGTAACCCATCAGGAAAGAGGGTAATCACCTCTCTGCACAGGCCCCAGGAGATCCCAAATCAACGCTCAGGAAAGAGTAAAATCCACAGCAGATAATGCCACAGAGCCAACAGCTGGCAGGGGTGGTCAAACCCCAAAATGTTGAAGGAGGCTCTAATATTGCAGATAACCCAGCGTGGAGTCACACTCTGGCTCCTCTCCTCAGACATAACACAGCACAGAGAAGGGACCAGAGAGAACCACAGGTTATAAAGTGTCTTGTGCAAGGAGAGGCCCGATAGACGAGGAGGAGTCTTTAGCCTGGAAAGAGAAGTGATGAAAGGCAGATAAAATCAGAGCAGACACCCAGGGAGCAAACCCATCTGAGGAGCTGCAGGAGCCCAGGGAGATCACAGGGCCCCGGGCTCAAAGAAAGAGCAGCTTTGGCTGCTTTGGCACAGAGCAGCTGCACCAAAGGAGTCACCTCCTCCTGGGGAAGTGGAAAGTGCCAACAGGTTCCAGAGGAAGCAGGTAAATCCCAGGACATCCATCAGTCGATGGGAACAGCCTCCAGCCCAGGATCCCCAGGACAGGCTGCAGCCAGGGCTGCTGTCCTCTGTCCCTGCCACAGAGTCACTGAATGGTTTGGGTTGGAAGGGACCTTAAAACTCATCTTCTTCCACCCCGTGAAATAGGCAGGGACAACTTCCACTATCCCAGGTTGCTCCAAGCCCAGTCCAACCTGGCCCTGGACACTTCCAGGGATGGGACAACCACTGCTTCTCCAAGCAACCTGTGCCAGGGGCCTCACCACCCTCACAGAGAAGAATTCCTTTCCAGTATCTGACCTAAACCTTCCCTCTGGCAGTTTCTGTCACCTGCCACCTCGAAAGGACACCAGGCCAGAGGCACCTGTGCTCAGCCATGGCTCCTGGCCTGGTTTTATTCATGAGAAGGATGAATGAGACGTTCCACACTCCAGCCCAGCCTGGCAAGGACGCAAGAGAAATGTTCACAGCCTCCAAAACAAATCGTGTGCAGCATTGGGAACCAGGCGTGGAGGTCAGGGAGAGGTCACCGGAGGAGAATTGGGAGGATTCAAAGAGATGCTGTAAATATTTTTGCAGAGCAGAAAGAGCCCCGAGCACAGGCAATGACCTATTTTGCTGTTCTCAAGTGAAGGGTGACGGGGCTGAGCCAGAAGCCAAGGGCAGCTTCTAAGGAGGGCACACAGCACATGGTGGGGCCTTTGTTAGACTCGGTTTGGGGAGTCCCCAAACCCTCTTCCCACTGGCCCAGGTGTGCTGGCAGGTGCTGTCCTGCAGCAATCCAGAGCCACACGCTTCCCTTTGCCAGCTGAGGGAAACAAGAGCAGAATTCCTCCTGATCTCTGCTACATAAACACTCAGAAAATACAGAGCATTTGGCCCTGCAGTTTTATGGCTCCCTATTGCAATTTCTCCTGGAACAGCAGGGCCAGGATCCCCACGGGCAGCCAAAGCAACAGTTGTTGCAGTGCACAAGGCTGACTTTGGAAGCTGATGAATGTCCAGGCCAGTAATCTCGCCTGGAGGAACTGGTTATTAATTAGCTACACAGTCTGGTTCAGTGCAAGCTCTGCCAAAGAAGCAAATTTCCCTTCATTTCCAGAAAATGGAGAGTTTAAGAGACAACGAGCTGTCAGCTGCAGGGACCATCCTTGTGCTAACCCGAGACAGCTCCTTGGACACATCTAAAGATCAGGAGGAGAAGCCAAGGGAGCGCCATCCTGTGTCTGGATGCGTGCTCCCACTGAGCAAGACTCCTGTTTAACCGATGCTTTTTTCTTTTCTTCTCCCTTTGGGCTCGGGCAGAGGCTTTGGCCAGAGTGGCAGAAGGTGCCTATGAGTATTTTTAACCTCGCTGAGATTTCTAGGGCCAAAAGCCCTGGCCTGGTTTCCCAGCCAGGTGGGACTGAGGGCAGACCCCACCACAGCCCAGCCCGTGTCAAATCAAACCCCCCCAACCCCTCAGGATGACATTCCACAGGCACATCCCGAGCTTCCAGGCCAGCTCATGGGTCTGTCTGGCTGCTGCTCTCCAGCCCCAACCTCAGCTCCTCAGGAACTTACCCTGGAGCAGCTGGGATCCACCTTCCCACCACATCCCACTCCCAAACCCGGCGCACCAGCTGGTTACTCCGAGTCCAAACAGCCCCATGGAGCCTGAGGCGGGCGGTGCAGCCCAGCACAGACACACTGACCTTTGCCAGACACACTGACAGCAGAAATGAGAACAGCCACCTACGTCTGACACAGGCATGGGATGTTCCTAAGCAGCTGCCCCAGGAAGCGGCGCCTGTGGCTCTTTCTTCCCTCTTCTTCGCCTTAAACAGGCCATGGAGGCGGGAGGATGGAAAACCCAAATCTCCTCTCGCCTGTCCCTGCCTCTCCCTCCGGCCCCTGACTTGTGCAGGATATTTTTGTGTGAGTCCTTCCATCTGGTTGGTGCCCAGAGTGCCCTTACATGGGCAAGGCAGGGGAAGCAGAACCTGTGTTCCCCTAAGTGACAGGCTGGCTCCTTGTACAAACATTTAACCCAGATTTCCCACGAGACAGGAAAGTAAAAATTAGGCTCTTTGTATCCTCTGGGTGCCAGAAATGTGTATTTACTGTCCAAACAAACTTTCAAGTGGTTTTACAGTTAACCCCTTGCTTTCCACCTGCAAGAGGCTTTCGGGACCATATAAAGAGGGTCAGGAGGAAGCTCACGGACCTTTTGCACACACATCTCCACACTCAGGCCACTGAGAAGATGGAATTTCCCTTTAAGAGTTTCAAGCCATCCCTAGCTTGGCTAAGCAAGGGGATAATTGAGGCTTCCATTTATTTGAGCTGAAGTCTCTTGAACATTCAGCAAAAGGTTCAGTGAACGTGTTCTACATCTTTGCTGCCCGGATAGATTCTGGTTTTCACATCCTTCACACACACCTCTGGTGACAGGTCTGCTTGTCTGCCATCACACCTACACGCCTGGAAGCACAGAGAGGAGACAAGACAAGGAGACACCCCAGGATTCCTGAGCCCTGGGCTGCCCTGGGCACCGTGCACCCACCAGAAACAACCCCCACATCAGGCACAGCCCCTCTGGGGTGAACCCCTGGGCAGTGAGGAGGAAATTCCTGTGCCAGGCAAAGGCTGAGCGACAGCAGGTGGTTAAATGTGGGTGATCCTCCCCTGGCAGAGGATGGGCACCCCCAGTCCAAGCTGCAGAAGAGGAAACCAAACAGCAGATTAGCCAGGGGGCCCCTGGGATCATCTGATGGGGGAGACGGTGCTCATTGCTCTGCCGGCTCCTGACCTTTCTCTTTAGCCTCTTTACAACCATCTTTTCTACTTTTTCAGCTGAACAGCTCTGAAAAGATACATTAGAGATCAGGCTGCTCCGAGCTGGGGAAATGCTGCCGAGTCCTGAGGGCTCCAAGCAGTCTGTTTAATACCTCCATAAGGGCTGAACACAAGGGCAGGCAAGACAAGTCATGGAAAGCAACGGCATTTCAACCTTCCCTGAGCCTGAGGGGGTTAGAAACACATTCAGCTGTATAATAGTAATTATGAAACAAAGCTCCTCTATTCCAATTGAAAGAGACAGGCGGGAGGACCCCTGAGCACGGATTTGGTTGCGCATTCGATGAGGATAAATGGACCTGGGCAGGGCTGCAGTGTGAGCAACGAGGAGCAACTCATCATCACTCTGTAATGTCAGAGTCAGAGCCCTCCTCAAGCTGCCATCCCCAGCCTGATCATCCCACACACACAGACACATCCAATAACCTCCTCGAGGGTGTCATTTCTGCAAACACACCGAGCACAGCTGCAAAAGGAGGCAGCAGGTTTGGGGGGAAGCTCTGTGCTCTGTGCCCAGCCCAATGTGCCCAAGGCAACCAAAGGTTTTTCTCAGGAGTCAGGGGAGTCCTGAGGCACTGCAGTCCTTGGTCACACTGGGCATTGTGCCTCTGACAAAGAGGACAGCAGGGGGAACGATGAGGGACTTAATCCCAAAACCTAATAGTCAAGTATTTCACTAATTAGCCAGTCTGTGGTAATGTACTAGGGCTAAGGAGCTCACCAAAGAGACTATTCCTTCTTTTTTTCATCTACAATTTTAGGAATAAAAGATCATTTCCCTACATCATACCAAGCAGGTGCCAACCTAGAAAAGCCCAGCTGAGCAGCCCAGGGCACAGACCCAGCCAAGGTCCTTGTCTGCCCAGCATGAATTGATGTACTCACACTTCACTTGCTCGTTTGAGCCGATGTTTTTGACGAGTGTGACAGTCACAATAACTAAGCCAGAAAATTTAATTGGAACAATGATAATAGAAAGGGTTTACGAGGAAAAACTGGGATACCTCAGCAATGAGCACTCATCCCCTTACGAGAAACTGCTGCTGCCGGGTACAAGAGGACGAGAGTCCCCGTGATCCCCTCAAGCAGCTCTTCCCCTCTACACCACAGCCCCTCCCTCAGACTGGACATCGTAACTTTGGCATAAAACCAGCCCAAAGCTCGAGTAGGGGCTGTGATCCACCTACAAAAATGTAGATTTCTCCCTGAGTGTGTTTTCTCCCCTTGGCTTTGGGGTGGCTCCAAGGCTCAGCCAAACACTGCGTGACCTGCTCACCCCAGAGCACGGCCTCGGTTCGCGCTGGGCTCCACAGAGGAGCAGCATCGACCCCCTTCGAACGAGAGATGTGACTGAGGGTCTCCAATCTCCCCTTCCCCGTACCCGGCTGCTCCATTCCCAAGGTGCTGCGCCCGCAGGGACGTTCGAAGGGTCCCCAGCCAGACCTGCAAGCCCCGCAGAAACTCCCCCCAGGCTCGGGGCGGGCGGTGGGGATGTGAGCTGCGGGTCCTGCCGACCGCGCCCCGCTCCCCCCCGGGAGGGGACGGAGCTTCCCCGGGGACCCCCCAATCACCCCGCGGCACCCCCGGTACCTGTGGGCGCTGCCATCGTCGTAGACGAAGGAGCGGTTGGTGTAGCACTCGGGGCACACCGGCCGCCCCTCCGCCGGCCCCGCCGGTTTGTAGATCCCCTGCAGGCTCCGCTCCTCGCCCGAGAACGGCATCGGCGAAGCGGCGCGGGGCCCCGGAGCGGCGAGGCGGGGCAGAGCATGGGCTCNCGGCCCGGCCCCCGCGCTCGGGAAGCACCGGTGACCCCCCGGCCCCACACCGGGCACCTCCGGCCTCTGCGCGACCCCCGGGGGGCTCCGCTTGCTCTATTTTCCTTATCCGATTTCCTTTCCCTTGCTCCTTTCCTCTTTCCCTTCCCTTTCCCCTTTCCCTCTCCCTCTCCCTTTCCTTGGCTGTCCCTCTCCCTCTCCTTTCTTATCACTTCTTTTTTCTTTCCCTTTTCTTTCCCCCTTTTTTATTTTTTCCTATCTATTTTTCCTCCTTTTCTTGGTTTTATTTTCCTTTCTCTTCATTTCCTTTCTCTTTATTATTGTTTTCCTCCCCTTCTTTTCTACTTCCCACACAAATATTTGCGTTGAGCGCCGCTGCGCCTCGGGGTTGTGCCGAGAGCAAAGAGCCCGGCCAAGCCTGTGGCTGCGGGGCGATTCCTGTGCCCCGCTGCGCGCCCGGGCCGGCAGCGTTCATCCTGCAGGGGGGCCCTGCTGCAATAACACGGCCCCGCTGGGGAACGGCCCCAGCCCGGGGACAGCCTGGAAACGAGCCGGCTGGAGCCAGGAAAGGGTTAACGAGGTGGACTCCATGTTCAGGAGCTCAGTCCCATGTGCCAGGAGTCGGGAGGTGCCATCCCTAATGTGGCCAAGTACGAAGTGCCCCAGAACTGTGTCCCCCTTCGGGGGCCAGATGTGAACAGCTGGAAACGGAACAGCTCCCAGTGCGCACTCCCGGCCCACGCTGAGCCCGGAGGGGACCGAGGGGGGCCCGGGACACCGAAGGGACAGAACTGGCCTGGGGCAGGGGTGGCTGTGGGGGTGGTTTTGCCCCGGCTGGAGCACACTCCTCTCCTCTTTTGCTGCTTCTGTAACTTCTCTTTCAGAGCCCACGACGTTGTATGAGCCGGGGGGAGGGTTCCCCAAGGTGCCGGTTCGTGGGACCCCAGAGCTGTGCAGGGGAGCAAATACATCACCACCAAAGGAATTGCTCCCACAGACACAGCCCCCGTGCCTGGGCACCGCCCCTCTGCCACCTCGGTGTCTCCAAACACCAAAGCCAGCTGCAGCCAGAGCCCGGGGGAAGGTGACACCGTCCAGGCTGGAAAGTCGCTGCTCCCAGGGCTCCCTCAGCCCCCAGCACTCCCGACCCCGGGATGCCTCCACCCTCGCCCTCCCCGTCCGCTGCTCCCGGGAGCCCCATCCCTCGTGTGATCCGCACGGTGGCCGCTCGCTGCCACAGCCCCCGCTGTGCCACAGCCCCCAGCTCCAGAGGGAGGTGCCCACTCGGATTGTCAGGGCTTTACGCTTCTCTCGGGGACTGGAGACTTCGCTTCTCCCGCAGCAGCTCTTCCTCCTCCTCCCTCTCCATATGGACTCTCCTACACCAGGAGTCACTGGAGAGAAAAGCAATTAATACTCCCGAGCCATCCACCCGCGTGATGCTTCCCGAGCCATCGCTGCTTTCAAGTGGGAAGGTTATTCTTCATTCACTAATTGCCTCACAATATCTGGTGCAAATCGTTAACGTGCAGCTCTGGGAGGAGAGGGGTGGGTGGCACAGCAGAGTATTGACATGCTGGGTGATAACACAGGCATGGGGGAGGAATTATTTAAAACAGTTACGGGGGGTGGGGACGGGGAGAAAAGAGAAAAATGAAACGAGCCAGAGAAGAGAAGAGACCAACCCCCTCCAAATGCTGGAGCTGGAGCAGCAAAGGGGGCCTGGACCCACCTGCCCCTGCCCTGGAAGGGCATTGGTGCCACCCCAGCCCCACTGTCCCTTTTGGTTGGATCCTACCTGAGGAAGGAGAGCCCTTGTCCTGGGGACTGTTCCCAGCTCCATCACTGGGCAATTCCTGCACCCCAAAGCCAAGGGGGAGGCAGGGGAAGGCAGGGCAATGCTCAGCAAAGGCACCATTCAGCATTTTGAGGGCACGGCTCTGTCTGGGCTGGGTCCCCCTGACTGCAGCGGCAGTGATCCCCAAAATGCCATTGATGCTGCAAGTCCTCGTTTCCCAACAGCCACTTTATTAACCCAAAATACAATCAACCAGGATTTCATGTACCTACTATGGGTCCGTCCTTCATCCTCTCAACTCCCTCAGTCCCAACATCTCAGCAGGGCAGCCCCTTCACCTCCCGGTGTTCCTGCCACGCCTCAGAGCAGGGCAGCACAGATCCCGAGGGGCTGCCTCCCACCCGGGCAGGGAATGAGCAGCACACCAGGGAATGGGCACATCCAGAGATGCTGAGTGCCCTTGGCATGGCCAGGAGCTGTATGTGAACACACCAGCTGTCCAGAGCACAGCCAGACTTGGCCAGCAGCATGGGGGGCTCCTTGGCAGCAGCGTGTGGGGCTCCTGGGAAAGGCAAACCCCCCCATGTGAGAGCCCCTGAGGGATGAGTGCAGAGAAAGGCCTGGATGCTTTGGCAGATCAGGGCCATGCTGCCCAAGGAAGGGCTGGCACAGGGCAGGGAGACTCAACTCTGCTGTTTCTGTGTCTGGGAGAGCAATAAATAAATCCGTGGGAGGCAAAAATGGGATGAGTCAGAGGCAGGAGGGAGAGAAAGTCATCTTCTGCAGAGCACATCACCCAAGTCCAGCTCCCCACGGTGCTCCAAGGAGTCCTGTCCGAGGGGGTCCTTGTCCTGTCTGAGCTCCCCAATATCCCCCTGCAAGGAGGGCAGTGGGGGTTGGCCCTGTTGGTGGGAGCCTTGGCCATGGCTGGGGGGCTGCAGCCCCTTCCCCAGCCCTGAGGCAGCAGCAGGAGCACAGCTGGATCCATCCTGCACCAATGCTCCTGGATCCATCCTGCAACGCTCAAGCCGCAGGACCTGCATCCAGCTCCTGTTCCCCTCCACGACCTTGGGCAGCTTTACAATTTTGGGTGCCTCCCACAGACACACACAGACCCTCCCAGGGCAAGGAGGGCCCCAGGAGAGATGCCCCAGCTGCTGCCCAGCACCACGGCAGCCCCAGAGGGGCCACGGAGTCAGGCACAGCGACACCAGAGCTGCTCCCAGCTGTAAATATTGTCAGAGCGTGGAGTGAATTCAATCAAAGCTCAGCCCGACTCGAGTCTCCAACGCTGCGGATGTCTGTGCGTGTCGAATGAATTTCATGTGAATCTCCATTTGCCAGGCACACAAACACAGCTCCAGTCTGGCTTCAGGGAATGAAAGGGCAAAGCAACCTGCACAGCACACTGTGAGAATTCATAACAACAGGGGAACTTCTGGCCCTCTGCAAAACAAGCAAGTTTTCTGTCAAGTTGACATCTTGGCGGGGACAACCGGCTCGGGCCGAGGGCTGGAGCCTCCTGGCCTCACAGCTCGACATTTTTCACCAGTTTCTGCTCTCCCCACTCAGCTCGTGTTTAACTCAGCGTTTCCGAGGCGGAATGCAGCACTTACAGCACACACGGGGGGCTGAGCCTGTCGTGATCCAGGAGTACAGAGGCAGGCAGTTGTCAAAGCTGTCATTAATCTCAAGAAGTAATAATCAAACATACCGTACAAAAAGACAGAGCTCTGTAACTCCGAGACTGATGTATGCAAAGGAAAAAAAGAACGCGGGGAACTTGGCTATAAAAACATCTTTTTAGTCTCGACAAGTGAGCCATTAAATGAGAGGCAAAGACACCAGGAGCTGCTTGTGTGGTGTGTCAGCGCTCAGGTTCCTCGGCTTGGTTTTCAGGTTTCTACTTCTATTTAACACCCAAAGGGACATTAAACACCAGAACCAAATGGAATGCGCCCTGTGGAGCTCACAAAGCCTCCTGTTCCATCATCTCCCCAACCCCATGGAGAGAACAAGGTGAAGAGCTGCCTGCAAGAGCTGAATCACATCTCTGAGCACAAACATTGCTATTAGGTGACTAAGACCCAAACAACTCTATTTCTGCATCTCTAGTCCTTGCAATCAATGCTGTTATTAAAAACCAGACGAGTCCCTTGGCAGCCCCTCATGCCCTTGGGTCTGTTGGAAACGCTGCAAAAGGCAGTTTGGAGTTGTGGGGACTCTTTGGAGACCTGGGAGTGCTTTGTGTTCCCAGAGCTGGGGGCTGGGGGGATGGCAGGGGCTGCCTCTGACCCTTAAAAGAAGACAAGTGGCTCCATGAGAGCACAGGGAGAGGGATTCCCTCATGGAAAGGGATGCTGGGGGTTACACAGGGGGGTTCTGACCTGTCTCTGGAGCAGGAGGCGCTGAGTGAAAACGTGAAAAGCTGCTGTGGGAATGAACCTGGCTTTTGGGAAGAGCCTGAGAGCGGAGGGACCGTGGTGGGGATGGAGAGTCCACCCTGCAGGGAAGGACAGGGCAAGGCCTGGAGCAACCACCCAGACATCTAGGGCAGGCTGAGCCCGAGCTTTCAGATTTGAACAATTTTATATTGAAAAAGAAATGATTCTCACTGGATTTTCCCAACAAATCCCATCTATCCTCCCTCTCCTGCACCATTGCCTGAGAACGGTGCGTCATCCAAAGCATTTCCATGGAGTGGAGTCAAGCAGAGCTGGAACCAGCCAGGCTCTGCTCCCCCTTCCAAATGTTCCCAGCATCGGGAGGGAAGCCAGGAGACTTTAAGAGGCGTTTTCAGAAGCTGTGGGTTCAGCTGCTCCCCTGCAGAATGGTGCACCACCCCCTCTGCCCCAGGCTCATCCTGCTCAACAGCATCTCCCACCCCCCTCCCAGCACCTCTGCTCTGACCTTCGGGTACGGCAGGAGTTCAGGGCCCTGTCCTCTCCAAAAAATCAAACCCAAACATCCTGCAGCCTGAACACTCACAGCTTTAGGGTAGGAGTTGCCTACAGGGTTACTGGTACATCCCTGCTCCCATAATGGGCTTCGTTTGGACAGAAAATTTAAGGAAAATGTGAAAACATCTCACATAAAGCAAACTATGGCTCAGGAAAACCAGCTCCCCTGGTTGTTTCCTTAATTGGCACTCACAGGATCGTGCAGGGTCTCAGTGCAGCTGTAGGAACAGCTTTCCTACCCCCACTGACCTGACCTCAGCCTCTCTGGGGCCCTGAACTCACTTCTGCAGGGAAGTCTTGGATCTCCCTGAGTGACCTTCACTTCACCCATCTGAAAAACCAGGTCAGGGCACTCCTGAGCTGCTGTGCTGCATTTGCCTGAAACCTGGGCTGAAAGGCATCATCTCCAGGCAACCTCCCCGGAGCTGAGGAGCTTCGTGGAACTCCCAGCTCACTTCTTTCACCCTTCGGGAGCCTGTTCCTTGCTGTTCCTCAGCTTTCTCCCCGTGGGACTCAGGCAGGCTCTGTGGATAAACACAATCCCACACCCCAGAGCTGCCCATCCCCCAGCTGTGGGTGGGGAGTGTGAGCCTCAGATATGGGATATAAAAATTCCTGCTGCCACCAAGAAGAACCAAAGGAATGACTTCAGCAGCGCTGCAAGCACCACGCTGGGCCTAATTGCACCAGGGAGGATACACAGATGGGGTTCATAATTATTATTTTATCAGTATTCTAAAGACAGACAATTTTTAATGCAAGGGGCTTCAAACACCAGTGTTTATTTGCTTATTAAGTGGTTGAGCTGGAGACAGAACATCTTCAGAGGGCTTTTTTTTTTTTTCCCCCAGGATGGCTATCTGGGGTTGCAGAGCTGTATTATTGTACAGGGAAAATATTTCCTTAGTAGGTTTTTACTTCAGAGCACACGTTGGAGTGACACTTCCCGTGCTGACAGCTCAGCAGGCTTCAAAGCACAACTGGTGTGAGGATTGCAGAGCCAGATGAAGCTGTAGCCCAGCTGACACACGAGTTTTCCCCTCTTTCTGGGGGGCCTAAAGCAGAGATCCACACACAGGGATGTGTTTGGGGGGCTTTCAGAGGGGCAGGATGCACTTCCAAGCTGTGACCGCATTTCCTCTGTAATCCCTCTGCTCCCCATTTCAATGCAGATTTCCTGAGGCAGGTGGGAGAGCTGGGGAATTCACTCTGGACACCCCAAGCCATCTCCCTGGGACATCTGGCTGAGCCAGGCTCTCCCCAAGGATGTTTGGAATGGTCAGAGCTGAGCCAAACCCCAGCAGTGCCCCGTGCTCTCCTTGCCCCCGAGGATGCAGGAACAGAAAGGCACCCTGATCTATGAGAAATCTGCCCAAAATGAAAAAGAAATCACGACCTCTGCCCTCCCCTGGAGTTCCCACACTGTGCTGATAAGGGCTGACACATCCCAAACCTCCATTTACCCATCAAACAGCACCGCTGCCACCAGCCCCTGGGGACCCACCAGCCCCTCTCCCCTCAGCGCTCCACAGGCCCCACGGACCCTCTGCCAAACCCAACTCTCCCCCCTGCTGCCACCTCCATCCTGTTTGTGGTGTCTTTGGCACTTCCCCCTCCAGCACTTCCAGTCCCCTGCAGCTCCCCAGCCCAGTCAGCTCCAGCTCAGCCCAGGCCTGAGCCAACAGCAACACACGGAGGCTCCGGCACAGCCCGAGGCAGGAGGAGCCTGGCCAGGGACAGAGCTCCAGGTGCTGGGGACAGCACCCACAGCCTCGGGGTGCCCCCACCACCCCACACAAGGCAAACCCACCAGTTCACACACCGACCTCCAGCTCAGGAGGGTGCAGAGTGCTCAGGGCAGGGCTCAAGGTGTTGTGGACTGGGGAACCAGCAGCAAAATGGCAGAGCTGTAAAAAACACACCCCCAGACCCCAGCAGGAATGGCAGAACAAGACCAGATTCACCACAGTCCCATGGACCCCTTTACCAAGTGAGCCCCAGGAGCTGGTTCTTTCTCAGAGACCCAACACCAAGTGTCAGAAATTAATGAAGGGAAAGGCCGGGGGTTTGTTCGCTTTGTGTTTTATGCAGCTGCAACACGATCATCCCCTGGGATCATCTTTCCTCCTCCCAGACAGGTGAGGTGGAAGTCACCGTCTCCAGGTCCTGGGCAGTAACTGGATCCTGCAAACCCAGACACAGCCCCTGCCAGGGAAGGTGCCCACACAGCCCCTGCTGCAGGGACAGCTCCAGCACCATGCAGGTAAGTGCTCCGGCCTCTTACAGCTCCCAGGGAACGGGCTGGGTTGGAAGGGACTTTAAACATCACCTCGTTCCACTCCCCTACCATGGGCAAGGACACCTTCCACTAGATCAGGCTGCTCAAAGCCCCATCCCCTCTGGATTCTTACCCTGGCAGCTTCCATGTGACACTGGAAGTGCCGAAAGCTCTCCAGGCAAGGACACTTTCTAACATCACAGGTCCTCACTGGCACCTCAGGCCTTCAGTAACAGGTTAAAAAGAGTCAGAAAATATTAATAGCAAGTTGTTCCTCAGTATTTCCACATGTGGATGCACAAAGAGGCCTTCCAAATTACAACCTGGAATGTGCTTCTCAGCTTGGGATCTTGCTGTGCTTTTAGATTCCTTTGGTTTCTAGGAGAGAGAGAGAGAGATCTTCAGACTAACAACACAAAGACCAGAGCCTAAAAGCTGTGATTGCCTTGCATGAATGTGTTATAAAATGAAGGAAAGTCTTTCTGTTAGAGCAGCCAGAGAACTGAGTGTCCATGTCCTCCCTTCCCCAGCTGACACTCTGCAGGCTCCGGACTCACCAGTGGTGCTTCATTCTCTTTAACCTCCTGCTTTTCCACGCGCTGCTTTTTGGGGCAGATTTACTGGAGGAATATTTCCTGCACTCCCTGCCTCTGTCTTACACCGATGCCAAGACTCTGGAGATCAGGGAGAGGGCCAGGAAGCTGGATATGGATCCTCTGAAGGCCAACCTCTCCTACACTGTCAGCAGCGCAGTGACTTGCTCTGATCAAGAGGTATTTTTGCTCATTCTCGTCTGCAGCAGCCCAGAAAACAGGACAAGGCGCAACGTGATCAGGCAGACGTGGGGCAACGTGACAGACACCGGAGGTTACAGAGTCCTGACTCTGTTTGCTGTGGGAAAGGCGGCCTCAGAAACCACCCAGCAGCAGATCAATGCAGAGGCTCACAAGCACAGAGACATTATTGAAGGCGGCTTCATCGATTCTCCCCGGGCACAGACACAGAAGATGTTGATGAGCGTGGAGTGGACGGTGACTTTCTGTCCCCAGGCAAGGTTTATCCTCACAACAGCTGAGGACGTGTTTGTGGGTGTCCCAAGCCTGGTCGGGTACTTGCTGAGTTTGACCCAGCTCGAGGACATCTACCTGGGGAGGGTCATCCACCAAGGAGTGCCCGACAGGGACCCCGGGAGCCCTGGCTTCGTTAGCACCCACCAGTACCCCGAGGAGCTGTACCCGGATTTCTGCCACGGAAGCGCCTTCGTCATGTCCCGGGATGTCACCCGCAAGGTTTACGTGGCTGCCAAGGAGGTGCCGCTGTCGGTGCCCCCCGACACCTTCGTGGGGATCTGTGCTAAGAAAGCTGGCATCACCCCCATCCACAGCTCCCGCTTCTCTGGGGGAAAGCACATCAGCTACAATCGATGCTGCTACAAATTCATCTTCACCTCGTCCAGCATGAAGGAGGATGAGCTGTTTAAAGGTTGGGAGGAAACGAGCCATGGGGAGGATTGTTCCTTGCTGGAAACCTACTACAGCCTCGTGTCCTGCAGGGTTCTGACCTACATTGACAAGTTCAAACAGCTTCACTTGGACAGGATAAAAAATGAGGTTCTTCATTTGGTCAATTAGGAGGTAACTTTGGTGAGGGAAGCCTGGATTTTCTTCCAGCAGTTTGATCCTGTTAATGTTGAGCACTCCCTGAGATAATTCTCCTCCTTTCAACAGCAAATGAATTCCCCCTGCTCCAGTGTGTGACAGCAGCAGAACTGGCTGTACTCTGTGTAAGTACCTGCATATAAATAAAAAAGTGTTCCAAGAAACTTGGTCTGCCAAGGTGTTTTTCAGACTTTTGAGTCCTCAAAACCCCCTACTGTTTTGTCTTGGGCATCACCTCCTTCCAAAGATGATGTAACCAAGGGGAAGTTTTCCACCCCCAGGAGGAGTTTACAGAACCAGTGAGAGAGGGAGGAACAGACACGGAGCCACCGTGGAAATTGTTCAGGCAAACACTGAGGAGATTTTAGGCAAGAAATCCAACTTGTCTGCTGAAAAATCTTGTATTTCTGTCAGTCCTGGCATCAGAGAAACACTGACAAGGCAGCTCTGTGACACATCATCACTGCAGAACAGCAGCAGCAGCAAAGTCAGAACTGGTAACACCAACATTTTCCAAAATGTAACAATTCCTCGAAGCGGGAACAAGTCCCAGAACACAAACCCCACCCACCCCCATCCTGCAGATAAACACTTCCACTTCCACCTACCTCTGAGGGCCCAGCTACTCTTCCCACTAAAGGATTTGGGGCTGTTAATTCTGAAAATCCAAGTTATGCTGCTGGTTAACCTCAGTCAAACGATGGGTTTTGATTTGAGGTTTTCTGTTTGGTTTGGTTTTAAACCAAAAGTTTACCGTGTTACCTCAATTCTCCTTCTCCATTCCTGTTTTTTTCCTCAATTATCTCCACCTGCTACTTTAAGAGGGATGGGAAACAGAGACAACATTTATATTTATATCCTATGGCAGTGTACAGCTACATGAGAATAACGAGGGGAAAGTGTCTGATCAATTAATCAATGTTGAGCTCAAAGCTCAATAAAATAAAGCATATGTGCATACATCCAAAAATCCCCTTGTTTGGCACCTCTGGGTACCCTAAAATACTGTCTTTGGCAAACGTACCACGCCAAGCAGATGCTAAAGACTGAGCACACAGAGGGGCCTTCAAAAGCAACCGCTGAAAACACACACGGAAGAGACTCAGGAATTGCAGGGAAGGTTTAGATATTGGTTTCTTTTACTCAGATTTTAGCATATGGCTCATACAGAGCTACAACAAAGCCACCTAAAATAACAAAGCTGAACAGCCCCAGACAAGTGCAAACTAAGGACTTCTAGACCCTTATTTCCTTTTTAGTGCTCTGGGGGGTTTTGCTGGGTGCAGGATTCAAAAGCTCCCACGGGCTCTCTGGTCAGAGAAGAGACTCTGTGGCGCAGTTTTCTCACTGGCAGCTGTTTATTGGGCACATTTGGGGTGAAAATGCAGCAGTGACACAGAGGAGGAGAACTTCTGCAGCTCTTGGAGCACCTCCCCTCCCACAGCTCAGCAACACGAAGGTGTTTGAACAGGGAGATGTTTGCCCTGGGCTCCTTGGCAGCAGTTTTTGGGAGGCAATACCAGCTGCATCTCCACCTCCCCCAGGCAAGGAGGGATCCTGGCCTGGGGACAAGGACTTCCCACAGTTATTTCTGACTGACACTTCACTAAAATAAACCCCAAAGTAGTAATTCCACATTTTACTCTGTCCCCCTCCCCAGCTATTCCTCAGATTTATGTTCCCAAGGACAAAAACACAAGCCTTTGATATAAGGTACACTGTGGTCTCTGTTTGTGGACAAAGACACATTTTGATTCTCTCCACATTTATCTGGCACCTTCAGAAGGTTCCAACTTCCTCAAGTCCTACATTTCCATCCTCCTGGTTCACTGACGCCCTTAAACATAAAAGCTTCATGTTCCCACTCCTAGGAGTTGAACTCAGGCAACTAAAATCACACATTTCTTTAAATAACACTTAAAAAAATTACCTCTGTTACAAAATAGTGTAAACAATGTAAGATTTGGTTGTGAAGCAGCCTTGGCTCCTTCTGTGCCACACCGCGGCAGCCAAGGCAGACAAAGCTCCCAGTTTGGTTTGATCCACTACAGCATTGAGTTGTTTTCAAAAGGGCTAAAGGCTCTTTAAATCCTCAGCATAAAATGTAAACAATATTTAGGATTATTTATTCTAGCAGGACTCACATCCAGCAGGCTGAGAACAGAAGGGAATCCAGTTCATACTCCCTCATGTGGACAGAGCGTGGTTCATTCTGAGCCACAGGATTCTGAATAAATTCTGAATAAATTGTGTCCCATGCAAGTGCCAGATTTGGCAGATATAAAAAAAAGAATTAAAAAAAAAATAAACTATGGCAGCATCTGAGGTTACAACCTCAAGGTCTTTGGGTGTTTGTTTTCTTGTTTAATTGAACTGGAACCTGCTGAGAAAACACGAGAGGAACTCCCAACCCAAGAACAACTGAGCCAACACTGATAAACCCTGCAAAACAAAACACAGTCAGCAGCTGGGCAGTGCTTACCTGGGTTGTCTCATGACAACACACAGAGAACTCCTGCCTTGACATTTATGGGGAAATATCAATTGGGCTTTAATTTGCTCTCATGACTCGCTTCAAATAGAGTCAAAATATCCTCCTGTTCCTCAAAAGAGACAACCCAAAGACACTCCAGTGTGGAGAGTCTTTCCACCCTGTACTCAACACCCATTTCAGGAAGATGTTCTGCACCAGGGGGACCCGAGGGACCTTATTCTGCTCCTTCCACAGCTGTAGTGGAAACTGCCTTGACATAATAAGGGCCCTCCTGCAGGTAAGCCCTGAGCCTCAGGTAGTACTGATTGCCAAAGATCTCTGCGATGGTTTTGGAGTTCACCAGGGCCTTCACCAGTTCATATTTAGCATCCTTGGAAGCTTTGTCAGGCTCCACAGATCTGTCCACAACGTACTCCACAAAGCCTGGACTGTCCAGCATCAGCTTCTGGGCCCAGGGTTGATTTGCAATTGCCTAAACAGGAAGGAAAAAACATGTGGGAGAGGGGGAAATCTCTCAGTTTAAAACCCCCAAAAAAGCAGTTCCACAGGAGGTTTTTTAGGCAAATAGGCAAGGAACAGGAAAAACTCAATGAGATCTTCGTGGCACACAGCGGTTACACAGCTCAGATCAAGCAGCAGGGAGAACAACAGAGCTCTGGGTTATCTTCAAGGTTTTTGGGGAGTTATCACAGCAGTGCCTCTGGTATGGAAGCAGCACCCCGGGGCTCAGCTGTTGTCTTTTCTCCCCTCTCCAATTTATTAAAAAATGAGCATTACCCACATGACAAGTCTGCTGCATTATTTAAACGGGGAATGCAAGGCACAAGGAAAAACACTTATTTCTGACCATTTCTGGGCTTCAACAAGAAGATTTAAAACAAAATAAGTCACTCTGAGACTGAATGGCACCACCATTCACTCCCTGGTATTAAAAAGCAAAAGACACTCACAGTGAACACCCTCAGGGCCCCACAGTGCAGGTCAGGGAAGGGCTGAGTGCTGATGCTCCTGAACAGCTCCAGGGGTTGGCTTGACAAGGACGTGAACCACGATTCAGTCATTCTTAAAAGGTCTTCTGTCTGCTGCTCTGGCTGCACAAAGCACACCCCAAAAGGAAAGGGTTTGATTAGGATTATGAAAAGCTCTCAGGTTTGCAGTGTATGTTCCAATGGTTTATTCACTTGTGTGAAGCAACACTTCAACTCCCCAGAGGATCCAAAGGACACAGAGAGGGACAAGAGCTGCTGCCACCATCCCTTTAGGCACAAGGACACCAACCCCTTCACTCCCAGCCCCTCCTCAAAGAACTCTTGACTTCGTATTTTATAAACCTTCCAGACCACCCGGGGTTGCAAACAAACAAATAAATCCAGGAATGTCAAAACAATCAAATCAAGGACTCAATCCTAGAAAGCACCACTTCTACCTGAACCAGGGGCTGCAAAAGGTCCTCTCACCACCACTCAGGTGCACCAGAATTCAGTTCATTCTTGTTGATTGAGGGGGTCAAAAAACCAACCAAGCAGCAACTTACAGGCAAGTAGAGGAGAGAGGAAATGGCATCCAAGCAGCGCAGCCGCAGCTCCGTGGGGGCGTTCTTGGCCTGGTGCCCTATTTTGCTCAACAGGTTTTGGAACCTGCTTCCTTCCAAAACAACAGCAAAATTATTTAATTAATTCAGCCAGGTCTCTACAGGAGCAGAGTTATCAGTCAGTCACGTTGTGAATGGATTTATTAGATAAATAAATACATTTTCCAACTCCTCTCTCTGTCACACGAAACCAATTCGCCCTTAAGTCACACTGAGGAAGTTTTATTTAAGAAAAAGAAGAAGATACTCACTTGCTTTGTGTAACACCTGTTTGCCTTCCACATTTGATCCCAGGATTCCCAGAGTGTCCACAGCCACCCCAAGCATGGTGGGATCCTGACTTTCTGCCATCTCAAAGACTTTTTCCATGAAGACAGGGTATCGCTCACAGATCTGCTGGGGGCTGTCCACAACAGCCAGGTTCCCAAAAAATTTAACAAATCCTGGGAAAACACGGCCAAAAAACAAAGCACTGAGTGGGCAGTAACTTCAGCAAGGACCAAATGACGTGTGAGATTGTTTTGTGGCTAAACTTGTATTATTAAGTCTGAATAGTGTTGGTAAAAGGTATCGGAGTGAAGGCAGAACTCAGCAACAAGGCAATATTTTGAGTGTGGCTTAATTCAGGGTGTTTAAATTCCTAAAAATGAAGCTACAATAACACAATAAAGCTCCAGTAAAGCCTGTCCAGATCTCACCACTATTAATGAGGAATATTATTCATGTGCCAGACTTTAGGATTTTTTACACACCCAACACTTGATACATCAAACATTTTATCTATTCGATCTAATACATCAAAAGAGAGGCTTAACAACCCACCCAGTTTAGCTCACGAACAAGAGCAAAACCTGGAAACAAGAAGAGCATGAGGTCACCTGGTAAATAGAAGCTTGAGAAAGGATCAGAGTCTGCCCCGAGGATGATGTTGGATATTTTATCAATAACTCCTTGTTGAGCAAGGTACTGACGCCCGTGGGGGATGTGGGCCAGGGAGGTCACCATCTCTATACACGTAGCTCTGCAAATAAACAGTTATTTTCACCTGCTTTAGATGGAATTTGAAGCATTCAGTGATTTTAAAAAACCTCATATCCATGAGACAAAATCCAAACAAACAAAAAAACCCAAACCAGAAATGAACCCAAGTGTCCCAACACTCCCCCCCAAGCTCCTTCAGCTCTTGTTTTAGGGGCAGAGTGGGAAAGAATTCCAGGTGTTTAAACTGCAGCCCAACGTGACAATTATCGCATCACACCAGGGAAACGTCATCGTGGTCCCCAGACTGATGTAGGAAGTATTTTACACTCAGGGCACTTCAAGAAGTTTCCCTGAGAAGGGTTTCCCCAAGAAACACACACAGATGTGTTTCAGGAGTGTTAGTTTTTGGTGGAAAGCCCCAACATACCTGACCAGCACATCCTCTCCAGTGAGCTCCCCAAGCAACTCGGAGATCAACCCACTCTTGGCACAGTAATTCAGGGACTCCGCTGACACCGAGGAGATCTCGACAATTAACTGCACAAAAGTGAACAAGATGGTTTATAAGAGCACCAGGACAACATACATTAATAGAGAATTTCATGATGCCTTCCTAAGCACCCAGAAATTTGCCTGAAACATGTTCCCAAGGAGTCCCAGGTTGACAGCACATGGATATGATTTTTACTCACAATTTTTCCCTCTTAAACTGTAGAGTGGCCAAATTTCACCATCCCTCCCTAGAGTGACACACTTGCCATCTCTCTCATCTCCTTTATCAGCATCCAAAGGTGAAGAGACCACAGCAGCTGCTTTAATTTTACATTCACAAAGTGGCCAAATGCTGATCTCAGGGCCCTGCAGCCCCATGTCCCCACCTCGTACACTCGGTAGCGAACGACGTCACTCGTGGCCATGACGTTCTTCAAGTCACTCAACAAACTGCTCCCAAACAAAGCCTCCAAACCATCCTGGGTCTGGGCAATTCTGGCCAGGGATTTGATGGCCTGCAAGCAAAAACCAGGAGCTTGGTATTAAAAACGGAGAGATGAAGGCACAAGACGGTCAGATTGAGTTGTAAATTATAGTTGTAATTATAGTTCATTTTTCATCGATGAGAACGAGTTATGGTTATTGTCACCCAAGTCTTTGGCATCAGATTCTGATTTACGAGGTCACTTTGGCATCATCTACTGGAAGATGACAGCTGCAGGTCAGTTTTCTGTCACAACTGAGTCATTTCTGGGTTTAAGGCACCTGTAGCTTCTGTCAAGCACCAGGAGCTCCCCTGTGCTCAGGGAAGAGCAGCTGCTGCTCATCTCAGGCACTTGGAAAAGGGGGGTTTGTGCAGAGGAATTCCACAATAAAGCCCAGCTCACCTCCTTGGCCACTGCTATTCTCTCCCCACCAATGCAGTTTATGAGCTGCCGTAACAGCTCGGGGCTGTTGAGGATTTCTGTAACAGCTTCCGAGTCTTCAACAATCCTCCCAACCTGATCAAACAACCACAGAAATCAACATTAAAACAAACTTCTCCCACTCTGGCACCGGAACAGCTACACAGCCAGCCAGAAGCACCGTTTCTGGAGGGTTTTGGATCAAAACTCAGACGAACAACCCTGAGCAGCTGCTTTCAGCTGAGCCTGAAACCACCCAGTCCATCCCAAACCACATCCCACAATCCTGTTCTTTTAAATTACTGCAAC
>WEKX01025945.1:1367691-1403301 GCA_013390025.1 Pitta sordida
TCCAGCGCCGCGTCCCGCCGGGCCGCCCGCTCCAGCAGCGCCACCGCCGCCTCCGCCATCTTGGCCGCCTCCGCCATCGCCCGCAAACATCGCGAGAGCCCCGCCCGCCCTTAGTGACGGCCGGGCGGGAGTATCGCGAGATCTCTGCCCTCTCTTAGTGACGGCCGGGCGGGGGTATCGCGAGATCTCTGCCTTCCCTTAGTGACGGCCGGGCGGGGATATCGCGAGATCTCCGCCCGCCCTTAGTAATGGCCGGGCGGGGGTATCGCGAGATCTCTGCCCTCCCTTAGCGATGGCCGGGCGGGAGTATCGCGAGATCTCCGCCGCCCTTAGCAACCGCCGCGCCGTCGCTAGGGGCGCCTTTCGCGTCCGCCCCAATGTAAACAACGCTCCGCGCGCCACGCCCGCGTGGCCCCGCCCTATTGGCGGGGTGGGCGATGGGNACTTGCCATCTCTCTCATCTCCTTTATCAGCATCCAAAGGTGAAGAGACCACAGCAGCTGCTTTAATTTTACATTCACAAAGTGGCCAAATGCTGATCTCAGGGCCCTGCAGCCCCATGTCCCCACCTCGTACACTCGGTAGCGAACGACGTCACTCGTGGCCATGACGTTCTTCAAGTCACTCAACAAACTGCTCCCAAACAAAGCCTCCAAACCATCCTGGGTCTGGGCAATTCTGGCCAGGGATTTGATGGCCTGCAAGCAAAAACCAGGAGCTTGGTATTAAAAACGGAGAGATGAAGGCACAAGACGGTCAGATTGAGTTGTAAATTATAGTTGTAATTATAGTTCATTTTTCATCGATGAGAACGAGTTATGGTTATGGTCACCCAAGTCTTTGGCATCAGATTCTGATTTACGAGGTCACTTTGGCATCATCTACTGGAAGATGACAGCTGCAGGTCAGTTTTCTGTCACAACTGAGTCATTTCTGGGTTTAAGGCACCTGTAGCTTCTGTCAAGCACCAGGAGCTCCCCTGTGCTCAGGGAAGAGCAGCTGCTGCTCATCTCAGGCACTTGGAAAAGGGGGGTTTGTGCAGAGGAACTCCACAATAAAGCCCAGCTCACCTCCTTGGCCACTGCTATTCTCTCCCCACCAATGCAGTTTATGAGCTGCCGTAACAGCTCGGGGCTGTTGAGGATTTCTGTAACAGCTTCCGAGTCTTCAACAATCCTCCCAACCTGATCAAACAACCACAGAAATCAACATTAAAACAAACTTCTCCCACTCTGGCACCGGAACAGCTACACAGCCAGCCAGAAGCACCGTTTCTGGAGGGTTTTGGATCAAAACTCAGACGAACAACCCTGAGCAGCTGCTTTCAGCTGAGCCTGAAACCACCCAGTCCATCCCAAACCACATCCCACAATCCTGTTCTTTTAAATTACTGCAACCAGCGTCAAGTTCCCACAGGCTGCTCCTCTCTGGTGTATCCATGATATTGTTTACAACATCCTGAACAACAAAATGTTGCTGCTTTCAGTTCTCACAGCCCTGCTGTGGCTCGGAAAGCTCCAAGGAGAACACGTGGCAGAAGTTCCATGTCCAGGTTACTTTTGGCCAGTTTTACACGCTGTAACAGTGCTCATGGAGCATGAACACACTGCACAGTAATCCTCCTACACGGCCGGAGTGTGTGAGAGCACAGTTCCCGAGGGAATTAGCACAAACGGGGGCATCAAACAGCAGAGGAGCCGAGGATTAACCCAGCCTGGCTCTGCCCCCTCCTCCTGGGGGAAAGCCCGTACCTGAGCTATGCTGAGGATCTTCACGGAGTCATCGGGGTGGAAAAGGCCCTTCTGCAGCTCCTCGCGGAGGTTCTGGATCACATACACGGGCTCCAGGGCCTGCAGGAGCCTCTCCAGGATGGAGACACACGCCGACACCTGTTCCCTGGGCGGGACGGAGAGAACACCGAGCCCTTCAGGAGGGGGGCACCGCCGTGCCAGCCCTGCCACCCTCCCGCCCCGCACGAACCAGGGGGGCTGCAGGAACATCCCCCCCTCCCGCTCGGGGCGAACCACGGCCGGCCCTCACCCATCACCGACGCCGAGAAGAGCGAAGAGCGCTCCCAGGTGGTGCTCGCCGAGGCGGGCGCGCAGCGCGGCGAGCGGCACGGTCTGCAGGGCCACCCTCAGCGCCCGCAGCTCGTCCAGCGCCGCGTCCCGCNGCCCTTAGCAACCGCCGCGCCGTCGCTAGGGGCGCCTTTCGCGTCCGCCCCAATGTAAACAACGCTCCGCGCGCCACGCCCGCGTGGCCCCGCCCTATTGGCGGGGTGGGCGATGGGCGGGGCCAGGGGGGCGCGGTCTCGCTGAGGGGGTCCCTGTGTGGGGTCGCCGTGTTTTGGGGAGTTGGGGCTAAAGGGAGCCGAGGAGGGTGGGGCAGGGGAACTGCGGGTCCGAACAGCCCGTCCCGGTGTCACAGCTCCCGGGGCTGTGACAAACATCCACCCTCTTCTTCCCCGCTCTGCCTTCCAAGGTGAATTTTCTCACCTTTTGTTAAACGGGTGTCGTCAGATGACATCTACAACACAAGTCGCCTAATAAAGAACTTCTGTGTTTGAAGCGCTGCGCGTGATGGCGTCACAAAAATAAATATGCGCGAGACGGGCGGATTCATGGAAATTTTACTGCATTTAAAACTGTAACTTTTTACCCCTTGGGGCGCTTGATCTGAGGAAACCTCAGATGGTGAAGGTGCGACCTGGAGGGGCTGGCAGGGGGTGCAGATCCCGGGCCCCCCTCAGCCCCGGAGACAGCTCGGCCACTGCACAAAAACTCGGGATTTCCTTCACAAAACGCCAGTTTTTTCAACCCCTGGGCAATAAAGTGAAGCAAATAATTGAGCATTGCAGAGCCCGGGGGGTATTTCCCACCTCCTGAGCCCCCCCCAAGGTGGCACCGTGTCACCGGCAGGGGCAGGTCCAGCCGGGGAGGATTTTCTGCTCCCGGTTTGTGGGAAGTGACAGTAACTCAGTAAAGGGACACCGGGACACGGGGAAGTTGCGGTGGGAGACACCAGCGGGGCTCGGCTCGTCCTTGGAACGGTTTGGAGAACAGCCGCCCCGAGAGGAGCCGGCGGCTGCCCGGTGCTTGCTGTCCGAGGAGCACAGAGCCCTGGCGACATTAAACCGGAGAAAACGAGTGGTTTAGTCAGAATATTACAGAATATTCTGAGTTGGAAGGGACCCACAAGGATCATCGAGTCCAACTCTTAGCACTGTCTCCCTGGCGGGAATCGAACCCGGGTCTCCCACACGCCAGGTGGGGACACTTACCGCTGTACTAAAGCGGATTTTTTTATAGCTGGGGAAATCAAAGCAAAAGTGACAAGTGGCACTAACGAGCCTCAGAGGACCCCAGTGCTGGGAGGGAGAGGTTTTTCCCCCAGCACATGTCGGTGCAGGAGGTTGATAACACGAAAGCACCGCGGTGTGTGTGTGTGTCTGTCCCCGCTGGGGTCACCCCCCAGTTCTGGGCACCTCTGCAGCTGCGGGCACAGGGGAGGCGGGAGGGGACACTGCTGTCCCTTGTCCCTGGCCAGCCCCACGCCGGGCAGGCAGGCGGGCACCGGCCGGGGAGGAAGAGGAGGAGGAGGAGGAGTTACCCTCGGGCAGCCTGCCCAGGCAGCGTTCCCAGCTCGGGCAGAGCAGGTGGAGGGACGGAGGGGACGGAGATGGAGTGGCTGAGCCAGCGCTGCCCTTTGCCATCCTTTGCCCAGGGCTGTCCCCGGCCAGGCCGGGCCACTCTGCTGCTGGTAAGTGGGAGCCTCTGGCACTGGGATGGGGATTGGGGACTGGGAAGAGACACCGGTGGCTGCCCGCCCTCCCCACACCGAGCGTGGGAATACCTGTGGGTGCCTTGACAGGGGAACCCCTGCACAAATCCATCCTGCAGGAGGAATGTGTTCCCTGGGACTGCCAAGAGCCAAGCAAATTCCTCAGAAATTTCATTCCTCAGGAAGCTCGGGGCAAACGCAGCGTTGCCACGAGTTGTGTTTGGGTGGTGTTATTTGGTGGTTTGGTGGTTTGTTTTTAACAGGGTCAAAACTAGGCAAAAAAAGTCCTGACGTGGTGATTCTAAATCCTAACCCTGTTTTTTGCTTCACCAAAGCCAAAGCATGTTGCAGAAATCCGAGGCTCCCTGAACTCAGCTGTCATTTTGCTGCTCGGTTCTTTTCACTGAAGTGCTTGAAATCTCCCAGAGGTGTTGTCAGTTTTGTTCAATATTTTGGCAGCCGTGAGTTTATTTGGTTTATCAGCAGGAATCCCGAAGTTTCACTCCTCTTTTCCACCATCCCTTAGAAAAAAGGTGTGGGGAGGGCTTTTATCCTTCTTTTCAGAAATAAAAGGAGGGAAACACCCCACAAAAAAAAAGTGCTCATTTCATACTAATATTCAATCACAAATGATTTCCTCATCACATGCATTTATATCTTCCAAGGAGATTTATGATCACCAGGCTGAACAGGTTGGATATATTTTTTTTCCCCTGAGCAAGGAGCATGATTATATTTTAATCTGGAAAAATAGGTACACCAGCATATCTCTGGCTTGTAACTCTCTGAGCAGCTTCTGGGATTTGTTGTATAATATTTGTTAAATGGCTTAGTGGGGGGAAAAAAGAGCACAGAAGGAGCTGTAGAATTATTATGAGAAACCTTGTGATAACAAAGAATATTTCCTCAAATGGATTGGAAAAGACCAGCAGTAGAACACATTACTCATTTTCCAAAGTGGAAAGGAGCTCCTGGCTATGTGGTGACAAGAGAGGGTTTTAATTCAATCTTTTAAAAAAAAAAAATAAATTGACATTGGTGCTGTAACGGGAGGTTTTTCAGAGGACAAAGGAGGGTGGAAATAAGGGGGGAAAAGGAATATATTCTAAGTCTTATAAGCGTTTTTCAGTCACTGTAGCTGAACCGGAGCCAAATGCTGTTTATGTCAAAAACAAGACAAAAGACAAAGGGAAGAGCAGCTGTGAGACCCTGCGAGTGCTGCAGCCCAGCACGGCCCCATCCCTTGGCTGTTCCTCAGCCCCGTTCCAGCAGCATCCCTGCCGAGATAATTATATATTTTTATGAGGCTGTTTATGGCATGTGAGCACAAGGAGCAGCGAAGGGGCTTGCCAGGAATCACAGCTCATGTACAGCAAAACCCACTTGTTGCTGCGGCAGTGCCAGGCCAGGGGGAGAGCGCTGCTGTGTGTGCAGCTCTGCAGACCTGGGCTGTGGCCATCAGGATCCAATTTCACTGTCACTATCAGATAATTGGGATGAAATGAACTTAAAACCTGCCTTGAAGTCCTGCCCTCCCTCGCAGGCTGTGTGAGGCTGTAGCTTAGCCTGGGTGGGCTGCACACAGACATGGCAGAGGAGGATAATCATCCTGGAATGGCAGGGCAGGATGGAAGCTCTCCAGGTGCACAGGCAGGGGCTCTGGTCCAGGCTCCAGCCCAAACCTTCTTCCTATGGACAAATCCCTACCCCCTACCCCTGCCTGACAAGCTCCCAGTCTCCTTCCCACATCGCCAGGGAGGCAGAGCGTCCTGCCCCTCCATTTCCCAGGGAGATGGACATTCCTGACCCTTGGCCCACGGCTAAAGGAGAGCTGCAGGATGTGTCCTCAGCAGGAGAGATGTGCTTGGTGTGGGAGCCATCTCCTTCTTGTTCCTTTTTGCGTAGAAACGTGTATTTATTCTTCTTTGGAAAACCAGTCCTGGCTGCTGAGCCGTGTGGGGGAGTCTGTAACCCCCAGTAGTCTGGGGGTGATCTCCCACAGCCCAGGTCTGGGCACCTCTGGGCTCATGCAGCCTCAGAATTGCCCCTCTCCTGCCCTGAGTGCTTGGCACAGCGCAGGATTGGCCCCTTTGGAGCAGGATGTATCCCCCTACAACCATGTTCTCATCTAAATGACAACTGGTTATTACAGTGTTGGAAGAAGCGTTGGAAACGTCTGAGCCAGGGAGGATGTAAATGCTCAGTTTCCCCAAAATGCAGAGTTTCTCTGCCCTCCTCACTGCTGTTCTCCCCGGAGGTGCTGACCCTGTCTGTGCTGATGTACCCGGTGCTCAGGGGCCTGGCTCTGCAGCTCCACTCTGCCCTCACCGGGAGCTACATCCCAGGGAGCCACTCCATCGCCTTCATCAACTGCCTCAACGAGGACATCGCCAGGGACATCGCCAGGTACCGAGGGGCTTCCCCTGCTCGGCTTGAACGGCTCCTAAAAAAAGCTTCTTGTGGGGCAAACCTTTGCCTTGTCCCCTGAGAGGATCTGCACCCCTGGGTACTTCAGGGAGGGGAGGCCCTGGCACAGGGTGCCCAGAGAAGCTGTGGCTGCCCCATCCCTGGGAGTGTCCCAGGCCAGCTTGGAGCAGCCTGGGATAGTGGGAGGTGTCCCTGCCCATGAAGGTGGAATGGGATGAGCTTTAAGGTCCATTCCACCCCAAACCACTCTGGTGATCCCCAAGCCATGCTCCTTTCCTCTGACACTCTCTCTGTATCGCAAACCCCCTTCCCAAGAGCTGTTGTCCCAAAAGGAGCTCAGAGTTGCCTCGGGAGTCAATGCCAAGGTCACATCACGCTAATTCCCCATTTATTCCACTGCCTCTCATTCTCAAGACCCATTTTAAATCTCTGGGTCCTCAGATAGACTCAGCCCTAGTCCCGTGTTATCTGCCGCAGTTTTTCTTCTTCTCTAGAGCAACACAGACAACAAAATGCCAGGAGGGGTATTTACGGAGAGGGACAAAACACATGGCATGAAAATAAAGATTAAAACGGTCCACAGCAAACACTTGTGAGGTCCCAGCTGGGAGCCTGCACCCTGCTCACCAGAAACATCAGGGAACGAGGGCTTTACCTCAGTTTTTTCCCCTCTGTTTTAATACATGAGATCCTTTACATGGTATTTTACATGCAGAGGGTTTTTTTCACACATCTGTCAGTCCCTGACTCAATAGATGGTTTATTCAAAGTACTGAACCCGTGTTGACTGGGGAAGTGTNTGTATCGCAAACCCCCTTCCCAAGAGCTGTTGTCCCAAAAGGAGCTCAGAGTTGCCTCGGGAGTCAATGCCAAGGTCACATCACGCTAATTCCCCATTTATTCCACTGCCTCTCATTCTCAAGACCCATTTTAAATCTCTGGGTCCTCAGATAGACTCAGCCCTAGTCCCGTGTTATCTGCCGCAGTTTTTCTTCTTCTCTAGAGCAACACAGACAACAAAATGCCAGGAGGGGTATTTACGGAGAGGGACAAAACACATGGCATGAAAATAAAGATTAAAACGGTCCACAGCAAACACTTGTGAGGTCCCAGCTGGGAGCCTGCACCCTGCTCACCAGAAACATCAGGGAACGAGGGCTTTACCTCAGTTTTTTCCCCTCTGTTTTAATACATGAGATCCTTTACATGGTATTTTACATGCAGAAGGGGTTTTTTCACACATCTGTCGGTCCCTGACTCAATAGATGGTTTGTTCAAAGCACTGAACCCGTGTTGACTGGGGAAGTGTTTATGATGGACCGTGCAGTTTCCTGCAACACCTCCTGTGCTGTTTTCCCTGCTCCTGCTGCTTGCCAAAACCCCTCCACCTCCTGGAAAGTGCTCCCAGACAGTCGTTCAGGAGCTGACAGGCTCCTGAAAGGGAGCTTGTGGCACCTTAAATACTGCAACTGTATTAAGAAATTCAAATAGAATTACGTCTGCGCTGCTCGATGCCCTCCAAAAAAAAAGGAGTAACTGTGCATGGCTGGTGAAAAGAGCCTCAGTTCCTGAAAATGCCTCATCTTAACAGCTTTGCAAATATTTTCCACTCTTTGTTCCTCGTCTTGCAGGGAAGGGAGAGGAAATAAATCACTCCTCATCGCTGAGATATTTGTACTTTGTTTGTGGTTTTACTGGCGGAGTAATTATTCCTTTGTTCTGGAATTTGGGTGGATGGTTGGAGGGGATGACACAGGGCTCCTACACTCATGTTCCCACACACCTTTTTGCTGTGCTGTGGTGTTTATTCTTCCCTTGATCAGTGCAGCCCTCGCTCTGGTGGATCAGTTTGCGGGGAGATTTCCCCCCGATTTTAAGGAAAAGGGGCTCAAGGTTTGTGAAAGCAGAAAAGCTGCAGAGGGAATTCAGCATCTGAAGACCTTCCTGCCTCTGCCCTGGGCCTGCTGGGAGGAGCTGACTCCCTTGGCTTGGGTGTTGTGGCCACTTTCCCTCACCCAAGTCACCCAACACCCGAGCAGCCTCTCAGCCCCCTCTCCTGCCTTAGATCCGTGCAGATCATTTCCTTTGCTTTTCTGATTATTAATATTTAATCTCTGTCAATTCAGAGTCTATTGTGAGGCGAGGACAAAGAAACACACATTAAATGCCCAACCCAGAGCTATCATGTATTATGCAGACATTTTCCACAGATCACATTCAGCTTCTTATAATGTTCCCCATTCCCGTGGTGGCCACTTGTTCCTGCTCAGCCTGCTAGAACCGAGTTCAGGATCTCAGTTTAGTGGGACAGAGCACCCAGATTAGAGGGTTCCTGTGCCAAAGGGACTTGCAAGTTGCAGGCAGCAAAATCCAAATGATTTGTGCCATGTGTCACAGGACAATCACAGCAGGGGTGTCTCTGCTCGTGCTGCTGCAGTTTGTCGGTCTAAAGATTAACTCAAGATGCTCCACAAGCATTAAATGCCTGCAACAGCCTACACATGGTGAGAGCGAACAACCCTGAGCCTCCTTGGGTACTGTCCTCTCCAGCCATGGGCCCCTGAGCCACCAGTCCATGTCCATAAACATGGACTTTAAACATTAAACGCAATTCCAGGAGTTATCCAGGTCCGGGCACTGGTTCTCCAGTGCCCTGCTGGAGTGGCAAGATGTTGTAGGATCGTTGGGAAGGGCTGCTTTCCTCCCAGCAAGGAGTTCCTTATGGTTTGTTTGTGGGCTCCTGCAGGTTGTACCAACCCTTGGATAACAAATTTTTGACTTGCCCTGAGCAAAAAACATTCTGGAGAGAGTTTTAAATTGGAGCATTGGAATGGGCTCAATTCTTTAGCTCGCCAAGAGTTAATTTTTGCAGGTTGTTGAATTGAGCCCTCCAATAGCTGATACCTAATTCCCGTCTCCTCTGCAGTTCAAGGCCATCTAGAAGTTAAATGGTTGCATTGCCAACTTGGTACCCAGGGAGGTCAGTGTTAAAGAAATCCAAAGAGGTGCAGCGCCCTGCACGGGCCAGGGCTGCAGCTCTGTGAGAAGGGCCAGACATTGCTGTGGTCACAAAACACCTCATTTGCCCCTTTCTTCTAAAAATCCGCCCCGAGATTGCTTCAGTGCTCTGTAATCAGTTCAATATCACCAGAGCAGCTCTGCAATAACAAACCAGCCCACAACTAACGGAGGCAGCCCGAGGGAAGGAATTTGTTTGGGCTTCAGATTTCTAGGACATTTTGGGCAGAAAAAGCTTGATGTTGTTAATTTAACAAGAGCCATATTGAGGCTGCTGTGCAAGGAAGAGGCACAGTTTGACAGTGTAAATACGTGAGTGGGAGACAAACCCCTTCCCGTCCATCCCGGCCTCTGGTGTCCCCACAGCCAGGGGGACACGGGGATGACATTGGGCAGGGTCCTTGCACTGGCCAGGCCAGGAGCAACACCCAACCTTCCTCCTCAGCACAGAGGGATGGCAGGGAGGGTCCCAGGAGGGCCTGAGCTGAAGCAGCTCCAGCTGAAGATCCCCTTTGCTCTGCCTTCTCTGGGTAATAAGTAACCCAAAATTCCATGTCTCCAACGTGAAAACTGCTGCTGTCAGTCCTGGGCAGCAGGAGGGAATGTCCCCAGAGCTGGGGGTGAACCCTGTGCTGGGCTGGCACTGACTCCCCTCCTGTCTCCCCCAGGGCCATCATGGATAAGAGACTGGCTGCCCACGTGAACATCCTGCCCAAGAGCTCGGCCTTGTAAGTTGGGCTGAGCGTTCCACAAGAGAGGAGGCAAACCTGGGCTCTGCAGGGAGGGAAGGAGGAGATGGACACCCCACGGCTCCAGGGAGAAGAGGCAGTTTCCAGGAGGCTGCTGGGTCTGTTTGTTGTCGCAGATGTTGGAGAGGAGCCTCACCGTGCCCCAAGCCTATTAAGGAGCGCAGATGCTCCAACTGCCGCTGGGGACCATTTATTTATTGGTTACTTGGCTACGTGGAGATCCAGCAATTCAGGATTTATGGTTCTGAGGACATGGTGCCTGCTATTAGAAGCTGTAAAAAGAAGCCACGATAGGGACCAGAAAAGGATTTTACAATATTAAGCAGCAGTTTTAAGAAGGAGGAACAGTGTCTTTGACCTCGAAACACAACCTGCTCTGCAGGTGTCCCCAGCTGCCTGTGCAAAGGGGTTGCACTTGTTAGAGAGGTTAAAGAGCAAAGCCCCAAAGCAGCTTTTTCCTCCTAGGAACACCCTGGCTTAGCCCTGCCTGGAGAGGGGAGCAGATCCCACCTCAGCCTCCCCACAGGAGGGGATCTCCACAGTGCACCCCCAGGCTCACCCATAGCCCAGCTGAGTGCAAACTCAGTAATATCCTTCTTCCCCTTCCCCTTCATTCCCTACGAGCCCCAGCAGCTGGAGCAGAGCTGCTCGTGCCCAGCCCTGGCTCTCCAGCTGGGTTCTGCTCCATGCCCCGCTCAGGAGACACCGCGACGCCTCCGAGTCCTCGTCATGCAGGAGCCCAGCACACAGAGGAAATCACCGGGGCCTTCTGGCAGCAGAAACGCTTTGAAAGGTCACGTCTGACTCATGAGAAGTACATCTCCTCTCCTGCAGGGAGAGAGAGGAAGAAAGCGGGAGGTTGCCGTGCTCAGCCTCCCAATCCCTCCTGGCACCGTCCCCTGGCCACTGCTCAGAGTGGGGCCACCAGCACAGCCCCCCAGGGACACTCCTGTCCCAGCAAATCTGCCCTGCCATTGCCCTCAAGCAGCTCTCGAGAGGAGCCAGGGAGGCTCTGATCCATAAATCTCAGTCATGTGCTCAGCAATTTTGGGGCCAGCAATGCTTAATGAGCCACTTTGTAAAGGAATGGCCATGTGCAGAAAGCACCAAGCAGGGAAAACAACCCCTGGAGGGATTGGCATGGCTGCAGCCAGAGCTGCATTTGCTCATGCTGCTTTTCTTTTAAATCCAGGTATTTCTGGAAAGGGGAACTGGAGGAATCCACTGAAATACTGTTGGTAAGTGATCATTCCCTACATCACGAAATCCCCATGGCAAACGGCCCCGGGCAAAAGGGGCTGCAGGGAGGCTTGGGGAGGGTGGCACCAACCTGCCCAAGGTTTGGGATGGTGCCCAGGGACCTCAAATACCACTCTGTGAGCATGACAGACACAGCTGGGGGTGGCAGCCTGGCTCATCCTCAGGGAATAGCCCAGGAAGGGCTCCTGTCACAAGCCCAGGCTGGGTGGGAGCCGTGGAACTGCAGGTACAGGATCACTCCGTCCCCTTCACCTCTTCCTTGGGTCTGTTTTGGTTTTTTTGCTCTCCACAGCTGGTGAAAACAAGGACATCCAAAATAGGTGAATTGTCCGACTACGTCAGGTGAGGCTCTGGCTCCATGGGAGTGCTGGGTATCCAAACCAAGGTGGGCTGTCACCTCCTGCTCAGCCTTTGGGAGTTCTTGAGCCCTTTTCCACCCAGGGTGGGTTAAATGCTCCTGTGAGCCAGAAAAACCCAGAGATGCCATCAGCAAAAAAGAAAGGTTGGCCAGAATATCAGCTGTTGGGCTTCAACCAGCCCCTCCATGCTGGATACGAGGAGGGATTATCCTCCTCCTCCTCACCCGGGTTATTCCCTGGAAGCCTCTGGCAGGATTTCCTGCGCTCCCCATGCACCGAGGGGTGAGCACAGCCAGCTTTGGGCCAGGCCCCCAGCAGTTGGCCGCTGCCTGCGGTAAACCCCAAACTCAAAGCAAAATTCCCACATGGCAAAAAGAAGATGTGGATGCTTTGAAGTCCGTGGGGAGCGTGGGGCAGAGCTGGGAGCGGAGGGCTCATCTTCCTGCGGCAGGAGCGGAGCGGGGCTGTTGCTGACACTGCTCCTCTGCGGCTGTTTCCACTTTAGATCCATCCATCCCTTTGAAATCCCCGAAATCATCAGCCTGCCTATCGACCAAGGAAACCCTCTCTACCTCAGACTGATCGCGGAAAACGTCCCACGGGACTGAGAAGTGCAAAGTGCTCCTCAGTTTGGGGGAGCCCGTGTGAGCCCTGCTGAGCCACGCAGGAGGCAGCTGATTTCTTCCCGGGCATGGGATAACACGGACGTTTGGGATCGGGCATTTTGCTCGCACTGGAAACATCCCCCCATTGGCCTGACCAGGGTGCGCGGAGCATCCTGGAGCTGGTGCCCACTGACGTGGGGACGGGCCGCCTGCAGGGATCCACAGGGATGCTCGTGTCGGGACACTGCAGCGTCTGGGAGCTGTTCCAGGCTGCCAGCAGAGAATTCCAGCTGGGAGCTGTGGCTTGGCAGCCCCTCCAGTTCCATGTGTCCCCACAGCCAGCGCCTGAACCCTGCCTGGCCCCCCTGCTTCCCCACAGCGGCGGTCGCAGCATCCTGCCCTGCTGTGCCTCCTGCACCCCCAGCCCGCAGGCAGCAGGATGTGGCCGGGCACCCTGGGATGTGCCGGCTCCCGCCCTCTCCTGCTGTCAGGAAACGTGCTGCTGGAGCCTTACAAAATCCAAGGAAGCGGCAAGCTTGAGCAGATGCCTCAAGGATTTACCAGGAGCCGCAGGCAGCACACGTGTGCCCCTGCCCTGCCACGGAGCCAGGGATTGCTGGGATGAGCTGGGAAACATCCACAGCCCCTTCAGGGAACTCAAGTGCCACCAGGACCAGGACACTGCCCCAGCTCTGCGTCCCCTACCCCCACCTGAACAGTAGCTTTCTGCCCAGGCCAAGTTTAACCTTGTAAGAAGATGCTCATGTTAATGGTTGTACATCAACATCGAATATTTATGTGACTGGGAGGGGAATAAACAGCAGCATTTCTTACCTGGGCAGGCTCAGGTGTGGTCACAGTGTCCCCAGTGAGCTGGGCAGGAGGAAGGGCCTGTCCTGGGCTTGGAGTGACTCTCTCCAGCTCAGTGCTGATGGTTGTTCCCTCCTGGCTCATCCCAAGCCCCTGGAGAAGAGGTCCAGGGCGTTTTGCAGGCACTGGGAGCGGTGCCCACGGGTTTGTGTGGCCCCATCAGCCATCAGAGAAACACAGGGACAGGAAAGAGAAGCCAAGGGGCAAACATGGCCTGAGCTTGGAGAGCAGCAATAATAATCCTCACACTACAAAAAACTAGTGATGTTAAAAAAAAAAACCAAACAGACTTTTTAATTGTACATCAGACATACTAATTACAACTTGGGTATAACGAGAGTTGGTTATTACAAGCAGCAACCTGAACTCAGAAATCAGAAGGTGCACAGAGTCGTTATAATCTCTATTACAGCGAATGCAAAATATACTCTGCAACAAAAATACTTCTAAAGGCTCCACATTCAATTCTCTGCAAGAAGCCAGGAGGGGACGAGAGGGAACAGAGAGGGAGCAGAGAGGAACCAGGGCCACGTCTTGTGGGTGCTCCAATGAGTGCAATGTCCATTGGCACGTCCCACAGGAATAACCCTGCTCGGGCCCTGGCAGCCCCTCAGTCACAAGGGCTCCACAGGCACTCGAGAAAGGGAAATACTTTAAGTGATCCTTTGGTGACAAAGCCAAGGCAGGATGGGGAGTGATCCAGCTGCTGAACCAGGGATGGGGGGTGCTGGCAGCAGCTCTCCCAACAGGATGGGGCCCCTCTGGATGAGCTGATGCAGATCCTGAGGGTGCCAAGCACCGCTCCCCAAGGCACATCTACCCCTGCTCTGCCCAGACCATCCCTTAGCTGGAGCTGGATGGAGCCGTCTCTCCCAAACCTGTCCCAACACAAGGGGCCAACAGCTTCTCCCCGGAGCAGAACGCTGGGCACACAGCCCTGAGCAAGTCAGGAAGGAGTTCAAAGGCTTTTACCCACAGAGCCAGATATTCAGGCTCCTCCTACAGCCACTGAACCAGCTCGTGGCCCAAACCACACAGACACATCGCAGAGATGCTGCTCTGCACCACAGCGCAGGTGTCCCACTGTCATTTCAGCAGTAGCTGCAGCACAGGTTTATTTTTAAGGACCACACTGGCCTGTGGTTTGCAAATGCCACCTGCTCCCTCATGCCAAGTACGCTGATGAATTATTTTAAGTACTTTTTCAGTAATAGGTACACACAACCTTTTCAACTTACCCTCCAGTCAGCAGATCCCACGAGCACAGGTATGGACAGCAGTGGGGCTGCAGGGCACAATCCTGCTGATGGAGCACCCACCCACCCTCCATTCCATGGTGGGACTGGAGGAGAGGTCAGGAGGAGGACATTAAAAATATATATATATCTTAAGAAAAAAGAATCTAACAAATATATCTGATATTAGAGCCTTTTTTAAAAAGCCAACTGCTTTGCTCCTGCCCAAGCTGGCAGTATTGCTTTGTTAAAGAAGGGGACTGTTCCTTCTCTCCTGCAGACAGATCAAGCCCATGTGCTGACAAACAGCTCTCCAGAGAGGCTCTGGTACAATCCCCTCCCCACGTCCCCACTGTCCTCCTCAGCCTTTTTGGTTTGTCTGCTGGTTTGGCACATTCAGGATGAAGATTCCTGGGAGAACAAAGGCCTCGGCGAGGGCTCCAGGCTGTGAAGTGCCCACGGTGGCTTTAAGGCAAAGGTGTGGCTTGTGGCCAAGCTCTTCCAAGATGATGATTGTCAGAACAGGGAAACGAAGCTGGTGCAGCATCACAGGCAGTCCAGGGTGTGAGATGAGAGCAGCCACATCCCTCTGCCCTGTGCCCATGAAAGGCACAGGTGGGCTCTTTATGGGGCATTCCCCCCACCCATTAAAACCACATTCCTTTAATGAATGGATTTGGGATGAGGTGGAAAACCCTCCACAGGGCTGTGAAAGCACTGAGGTGAGGAGGGGGCCTGGTGACCCCCTTGAGGCTGCCCTGTAAGGCTGGGACACAGGGATAAGTCGGGGTGTGCCGGGTACTGGCACAATGTCCATCTGTGTGAGCAGGTTGTGGGGTGCCCCCCAAAGCAGCTTCCCCAGCTGGGCTGGGGGGACCCTTCTGGAAGGGCCAGAGCTGCTCACAGCTCTTCCACCTCCGTGATGGTGCCAAGGGCTTGGCCAAGGGCTCCATCAGGAGAGCGTGGCTGGGCCACACTCATGGCCAGAAAAACAAAACGGCCAATAAACTAAAAACTGTTCAAATCTTAAAAAATAAGAGCGTCAAGGCTTCAGGTTTGATTCCCGGGCAGCACTGCTGACAGCACCGGGTTGGGCACTGCCTCCACCGGTGGAGGTTCCAGGGGGTCCAGCACCCCTCGTCTGCCCCACGGCGAGGGCTTCCTCATCATCCTCAGCTCTGGCTCGGCTCCGGGAGAGGTTCCAGGGCTGGCAGGGCTCAGTAGGGAGTCGTGCCTTCCCACTCCACCAGGTACTGCACCTTCCCCTCCAGCGTCACCCGCCGTGCCAGCACCTGGTACTTCTCCCCGCAGACCAGCCGGCCCGCGGCCCCGAAGTAGCTGCTGATGGAGGACTTGAGGTGGGAGAGGGACGAGTCGTCCTCGCTGATGCTCTCGAAGGTGTGGCTGTCGATGCCGTCGTCAGGGCGGTCGGGGCCGCCCGGGGCCTCGCTGCCCTCGGGGGTGCCCAGGGCCGGGCGCCCCCCCAGCTCCCCACCCCTCCTCTTGGCCCCCGCCGAGCCGTACGCTGGCGCTGCCAGTTTGCGCTTGCGGCTGCCCACGGTCCTCTGGCTGCCAGGGAGGGACAAGGCAGGGGTGAGGGCAGCACCCAAGAGGTGCCCCCACACCCTGCTGGGAATTTGGGGAGGGCTGATGGCTCCCACCCTGCACACCCAGCAAGGCAGCACCACTTTGGGATCACCAGCTCGTTTTGGGACATGGGGAGAAAAGGCTCCCTGACACCTTCCCAGGACACAAGGGTGCTGGGGGGGGAGAAGGCAGCCCCTCTTCCTCCTGGCCATGCCACTGGGACCCCTCTGAGAGGGGGCAAAGGGCACAGCCCTCACCTGGAGTCGTAGGAGAGGCTCGTGGTGGCCGAGCCTGAGGTGCTGGCGGCATCCGTGGAGTCCACGTCTGACAGGAAAGTCTGTCCTGAGCTGGCACTGTGGGTGGGATGAGATGCAGTCATCAGCTCAGGACAAGTGGCACCCCTGGCCCCTCACTCTCCCCCTGGCCCCCCACACCTCGGGTCTGGCCACACGGACCTTTTCAGGCTCTGGATCTCATCCAGCGTGAAGTCAAAGATGCTGGCCAGGTGGTGGTTGGTGCTCCAGGCGGAGGTGAAGTCACTCTGTGTCACCAAAACAAGCTCATTTGCCACTGCCTGGCAGAGGGGTGCTGCCCGTGCCCCGGCTGCCCCCAGGAAGTGGCCCTGGCACGGAACACCTCCCAGGGTGAGGGACAGGGGCTCTCCCTGCCTGCAGGTGTCGGGAAGCCCCAGGGACAGGTGTCCTGTTCAGGTGCCACATCCCAGGAGGGTCATACAGAGGAGGGGGTGAAGGACTCACGCTGGGAATGGCATCCTCCAGCAGGAACTTGGCCCTCTTGCGCCGCTTCTGCTGCTGGAGCTGCCGCGGCAGGAGGCTGCAAAGAGGGGGGTGAGGGAGAGTGGGCACGGGGCCCTGCTGCCAGGGGTGCCCAGTGCTGCCAGGTGTACCTGGCCACTCACCCGTCCTTATGGACACATCTGCTCTTTCCCTTCTTCTTCAGCTCGCAGGAGCCGCTGTCGCCCTCGCCCGGGGCTTTCTCCGGCAGCACCTTGGTGGGGGGGTTCGGTGGGACGCGGATGCGCAGGCGGAAGATGCATTTCTTCTTTTTGATCTCCTTCCCGCACAGAAACCTGGAGGGGAGGGAGCAGCCCTCAGCCAGGGGGGCACGGCAGCATCCTGAATCCCACCCTGTCCCCATCCCTCGCCGGGACTCACCTGCTTTTGTAGCTGTTGAGGGCGTTGAGGAGGTGGGGGCCGCGCTCCGAGATGGGGGTGCCCGTGAGCTGTGGGCAGAGGGGTGGGGGGGTCAGGCAGGGCTCAGCACCCGCTGCCGTTATGCAAAATCCAAACAGAGGGGGGAACCCAAACTCCGGGTTTCGGCTGCTGCCCAAGGTCGGGAAGGGAAGGATGCCAAGGCCCAGAGCTGCCTGGGTTTGGCACCCGCAGGGAACAGACCCATCCCACTGCAGGGACAGGCTCCCAACATGCCTTGGTGTGAGTGCCTCTCCTGGCCCAGCTCCAACTGGGAACTGTGTCAGCTCTGACACTCCAACCAGGGCAATCCCAGCACCCAGGATGGGGATTAAGCTCATTTGGAGCAGGAGCCACCCATCCCTAGTGTGAGCTGGGGTTTGGCAGAGGTGCCCAAGCTTGGTAGCATGGGGCTGGTGGCACAGTGGCACTGCCAACACATGGGCATGTGTCCCTTCCTACTCTTCACCCCCTGCCCACTCCAGCCCCAGGGAAAGTCCCTCGGGCCCGACCAGGCACCAACACCATTCCCAGCTCAGGGATCAGGACCCTCCACCACAGACACGCTGGGGACACTCTGCTCTGAGTGTTTCTACCTTCCCGAGCTGCAGAGGATCCCAGTGGTGGTTCACAAAGGCCAAGATCTCCTCGAAGTCAAAGTACTTCTTCTTGCTCTGCACACCCAGGTTGTAGAGGGCGAGATGGACGACATCCACCCTGCAGCAGCCAAGGGGGGCAGAGGGTCAGCAGCCACTCCTGTCCCCAGAAGGATGGTACCCATCGTGATGCCCTGTTCTGCCAGTGCTGCTCCAGCTCCCAGATCCCCCCTGAACCCACCAGTGGAACATGGAACCATCCCCACACCTCACAGGGGATGCAACCCAGTCTGGAGAGGCACCCTGGGGGATGCCAGCCAGGACAGCACCCCTTGGGCTGTTGGGTGAGGGAACACACTGCCTGCAGCTGAGGGGAACCCCAAACAGAGAATCCTTGAATAGTTTTCATTGGATGGGACCTTATAGATCATCCAGGTTTTGGACACTCCCAGGGATCAGGCAGTGCCTCACGGCCACTCCAGCATGTGCCAAAGAGGCCAGGGCCTGTTTCTCACCATCTCAAGGGCAGGCGCTTGATGTATTCCGGTCCCTGGTTGCACACGGAGCAGAAGAACACGTAGAACCTGGGAAAGAGCAGGGAGGGAGAGTGCTGGGGGTGGGGGTCACTCCCTCAGCTGTGCAGGGTCTGGGGGTGGCTCAGGGTGGGACAGTGCTCTGGGTGCTGAGAGGAGCAGGACTCTGCAGGACAGAGCCACCCCTGGGGCGACAGACAGACCAGTGGGATACAATTGGGATGTCCATGCATGAGCCCTCCCTCCTGGAAAGGCACAAGGGACGTACCGGTCTCCGAACATCATGGGGTCACTGAGGCACTGGGTACAGGCTTCGTGGAACCACTGCCGGCAGCGGTAGCACTGCAGCATCTTCAGGTACCACCTGGGGAGGGACAGGAGGAAGGTGACAGTGAGGACAGCGTGTGGCACACACTGCCCCCGGCCCCTCCCAGGAATGGGTCCCCCAGCCAGGGAGAGTAAATCTGTCCCAAGCTTGTATTTCCTGCAGCCCCAGAGGTGGGTGCCAGCAGAGACCTGGAGGGCAGAGGCAGCACGAGCACCAAAGCCACTGGCCCAGGGCAATGCCCTGCAGGCCAAGGGCTTCTGTCCTGGTGTGAAACATCCCCACCCTGATCTTTTCCCCCAAAAGCAATCGTGGCTGGGCACTCACTCGCCAGGGCCCCCGCAGTAGCAGTAGCACTGCTGCTGGTTGGTGCGGTGAGGGGAGTCCCACTCCAGCAGCTCGGGGTTGTAGGACAGCACCATCTTCACGGCTTGCAGTGTCCTGGCGATGGCTCCCTTCTTCAGGGCACCCCCCTTCTGTGGGAATGAGCAGGATGGCGTCAGCAGAGCTGCCCGGGGGCCGCATCCTGCCTCGCTGTGCCAAGGGTGGGCGGCACATGGGGATGGGAAGCCCGGGCAGCCCCACTCACCCTCACGGCCAGGGCGAAGATGCAGCGGCGGCAGAACCACGGTGTCCCCAGCGGGCCCTCGCTGCCACTCGCCACCGGGATGTGGCACTGCTGGTGATAACCTGGGGGGGAGGGCTCGGCATCAGCACCACAGGGCTGGCCAGACCCCCACCCACAGGGTGAGACGTGGCAGATCCTGGGATGATGTGCCCACACTCACCCAGCCCGCACTTCCCACAGATGAGGATTTCGTTCCTGGGGCCTGATGTCTTCCCCAGGCAGATGCTGCACTTGGGCTCCTCCCCTGGGACACCGGCTGTGGGACGGGGATGGCAGTGAGGCACAGCCACGTCCCTGTGCTGCTGGGAAGGGTCCCACAGCAGTGGGCAGGGAGAATGGGGCAATACTCACCATGCTGGATGTCCTTCCAGAGGACCCAGTACTTGGAGTTGTCCTCAAACGTGACGAGGCAGCTCTGCTTGGAGCCACTCACCTGCAGGAAAGAGGAGGAAGAGCCACCATGTGTCAGCTGCCATTCCCAGCACTTCTGTTTTCCCTGGTGATGATCCTGCCCCTTAGTGCTGCAGGAGGTCAGGTCTGGGGGATGACACCCCAGGGCAGGACACCAACCCAACACGCCCCATTGACCAAAGACACGTTGAAGCCCAAGCCAGGAGCCCTCGAGCCATGAACCAACCCAGGGAATGGCACTGGCTACCACGGGCACTGGCTCCACTTCGGGAGCTCCCTCTGGGTGCCCACATTACCCCTGGGTGCCCACGTTACCCTCTTGATCTTCCCCAGGTAGTAGAGGCCGTCGGTCCAGCGGCACAGCACATACTGCCCCTCCGTCAGCCGGACCATGAGCTCCCGGCAGCCGCTGCCCCTCCGCGCCGAGCCGGCGGCCGGAGCCTGCTGGACACGGCCAGCGGCCGCATAGACATCCCGGATGATGGGGCTGAGCTTGGTCTCCATCAGCAGAGCCTGGAGGGGACACACACACACACACTGTCACCTGCCCTTGTGACACGACACAACGTGCCCATCAGCCGAGAGCAGCATCCCTAAGGGTCTCTTGCCTGGGAGGACCATGCCCAGGCGGTGGTTCAGCCCCGCCAGCACAGACTCAGGACCTGCAAAATAAGTGCTGGTGAGATGGTTCTTGTCCAGGAAATCCAGGAAGCAGCCAAAATCTTTGCTGCTGGTGAGCAGGAGGGAATTAACCCCTGAGAGCCCCAGCTCCCACAGCACTGGGACAGTTTTGGGAAGGGGCACGTGAGGGATAAAAGCTTTAAATTTACTGTGATCTTAAAATTGCGATTTCCAAACAGTTTTGCGGGCTCCCAAACCACCGGGACCGCTGCAGGAGCAGGGATGTGCCAGCACCACCCACAGCGAGCGAACCCAGGCGGCCGAGTGTCACCGCCACGAGGTTTGGGGTGCAGGAGCCGAGGAAACCATCCGCAGCAGAGCCGCGATCCCAACGGACACCACGGAAACCACCGGGAAGGGGCTTTTCCCTCCTCTCGCTCCCGTCACGGCCACACACGTGGCCACGCAGCAACACGAGCTCCCGACACGATCCCCTCTCTGCCCCGCAGGACTCTCCCGTTCCCCGGGCGCGGCCGGGACGGGCAGCGGGATCACCCCCGCGGCAAAGCCCGGAGCTCCCGGGGCAGCGGCGCCGCGACACGTCCCGACAGCNCGGCACGGACCGCACCGCCACCGCACGGACCGGCACGGCGTGACACGGACCGGCAAACACGGCACCGGCCGGACCGGCACCCACCGGCAAACACGGCACCCACCGGCACGACCCGACCGACAAGGCACGGAGCGGGAAAGACGCCTCAGACCGGCAGGATACGTCCCGGCCCGGCTCGGCTCAGTTCGGACCCGGGGCCAGGACGGGGCACTCGGTCCCGACCACGCACCCACCGCCCGTGGAGAGGCACCGTCCCCCTGTGCCACACGCGGGACCTCCCCGCCTGTCCCCCTCCTCCGCCCCGCGGCTGCAGCCAGGGCCGGGCACCCCCGAGGGCCCCGCGCTGGGATGCGGGCAGTGCCTGCACAGCATTGTCCTGAGCGGGAACGACCTGTGCTCGCCGGGATTCCTGGAAGCGGGAGCAGCCTTTCAGCCTTTCTCTGAATCTCCACAGAGAAAATCTATCACTGAAAAAAAATGCTTCGGTCGGTGCCAAGAAGAAATCTGAAGGATTTGCTGTTTGTTGGGAAGCGCTCCCGAAAAAGCAATGTTTTCCAGGCGGCCTCGGCCACAGAGGAGCCGATTCCCGGGGCAGGGTCTGGGCCGAGTCCATGTGGATTTTCCTGCCTGCAGTGGATGAGCTCCTGCAGCACCAGGTGCTGGGGCTCCCAACGCACCTGCAGCAAAGCTTGAGCTGCAAGTGAGCAGCTCCTGGGCGTCAGGAATGAGTGACATGGAGCTTTGCAAACACCCGGCATTCTGTCAGCTTAGAAACAGTAACAGTTTTTAATGAAACTTGCCCATAAAACATCGGTGGCTGAGTGTTCCTGGTGGTGCTGCACCTGGGAATGGGATGGGGAACAGTTCCCTGAGCGATGGGGTCCTGCATAGTCACTGCTCCTTCTATGCAAGTCTGTGTGTGAGGGAAAGCCCAGCCTGGCAAAGAAGTTGGTAGCTCAGCATGCTGTGCCTCTCTGTGCCATGCTGTGCCTCTCTGTGCCACTCTGTGCCACACCTCCAGCCAGCCCCAGGCCCCATCTCCACGTGAGTCACACCGGGATGGTGTGAGTCACCTCAGGATTAAAATAACCCTTCCACCACAGCTCTGCCCTCACACAGATCCCACTGCACTGCATTTGCCCGAAATCCAGTGGTTTGCCACTCTCCTGGGGCACCGTTCCTGTGCCAGCCTGGCCCCCTCGCCACCCTCCTCCCCAGCCCCTGTGGGTGACGTTTGCAGCATGTTGGTTTCTTCCCCCAGGAATGCGGATGTTGTGACATGGAAATCAAACTCTGGACCAGGCTCACCAGGGGTGCAAGCAGGGATAACCTCTCCAAAACCCCTCTGCACTGAGAGGGCACCCCAAACCTGGCACCTGCCAACGGAAGGAGCACAGTAACACTGCCCTGGGACAGAAGTCCCAAAGAAAAATTAAAAGAAAAAAGCACAAGAATTTGAGCTACTGTATAACCTCTGTTTCCTAAGAGGAATGAAGCCACATCATCAGATTTAATTCTGGTTTCTTTGCAGGTGCTTCTCCCACAGCACCCATTGGTCGGACAAGTCTGAGTGACTGGTTTCACCCCCAGGAGGCTCCAGGGACCTCGGTGGGGTGACACTGACACTCTGCTGGGAAGGAGCTGCCACCTGAGCCCAGGCCAACAGGGATTTCTGTGCCACCCTCACGTCCCAGCTGAAGGGACCTCGGTGCCTTCGAGGCTGACCTGCTCCCCATGCTGGAATAGTGAGGAGGAGCCTGTTAAAATCCAGTTGTTAAACACAGATTATTCTGTAAGCGCAGGAACAGAAATGAATGAGAGCCCAAAACCCCGTGCAAAGCTGAGGGAGCAATGCTGCACCTTCCTCAGCCAGGGACGGTGGCCAACGTGGGCTCCCAGGGCAGGACTGCCAGCTCCTTCCCCGCCATGGAATTCCCAAACAAAACCAACATTTGCAACAGGATTTGAGGAAAGCCCCAGGTAACTAACTACTACTCCAAAACTCCTGGTTTTTCCTTACAGACTTTGAATCTCCACACCCTGCACTGGCAGAGGTGGGGAGGTGCTTTGCTGCTCCCCTGGAGATGGAGCACCCGGAGAATCGTGGGGCAGAGGCTGTGGAGCGTGCAGGGAGAGCAGCTCCCAGCGCTGCCCCTCTGCTTTGAAAAGTGCCCAGAAATGGTTGCAGCCTCTTTTCAGAGTGTTTTTCTTTCTTTGAAAACAGGAGTGGGAGGAGGGGTTGTATGTTGGCGTGTAGCCTTGGAGACCGAAGCCGAGGAATATTGAATGGAAACCCAAACACGGGGCGGCCTTTGAGCTGCTCGCCTGAGGTGCAGATCGGATCTGCAGGAACGGCTCCGCTCCGGAGCCTCCCAGGGCTGGGCAGCTCTCAAGGGCCACTTCCAGCCGGAGATGCAGCTGGTTCAGTGGGAGGCATCCGTGAAAATAGAAGTAGCTACAACCAAAGTAGCTCAAGGGTATTGACATGCCATCTCTCTTGGCCAACACTTTCCTCTGAGGGTCTCAACCACCTCTCCACCGACACCATCTCATTGACAACACAACCCATTTAAGCTCAAAGCCACTCACTGTGTGCAGGGTTTGAGTTCCTTTCGTGTCCTGAAGCTTATAAGCCTAAAGTGTTCCTTTCTCAGCTTTATTAGTCCATTCAAACCCTCCCCTAAAAGCCCCCATCTTCCCCTGCAAACCTTGTCCTTCATTATTTCAGACCATTGTAGCTGCTGTGACTCTTTCCCAGCCCAGCCATTAAACACGGAGCAAACTGGGCTGATTTAACTAAAATTCTCCTTGATTTTTCTGCATCGTTTGATTTGATCCAGCCCCCCCCTAAATAATTCACTTTGGCTGCTCCTTCCCACAACAGAAGCGATTTCATGGATGGGAGAACTCCTGCTATCGCTCCCATTTCAGCGTCAGCCACTTCCTTATCAAGAGGGTTTTGTGGCTGAACGCCTTGGAACTGAAACTGCGGAGCCTGTTCCAGGAACACCGGGGCTGGGAGCGGAGCCCCGTGTTTGGAAAGCGGCTCAACACATTCCACAGGGCCGTGGTAATGCTGGGGCTGCTCGGTGCCTCACCAGGGGCAGGTCCCAGGGATGCTGATCCCCCCACAAAGGGCGCCCTGGATCCGAGGTGTGGCTCTAATTAACACCAGAGCAGTTAAATCTGACATTTGGCTGCTGGGTGCCAGCTGTGCCTGGAAAAGGAAGAGCATTAGGTGTTGGGTTTCATGTCGTTTTGTTTATTTAGCATGGATTTGATCCATATCCTCCCTTGGTTTGGTTTTTTAATTTTTGACATAACTCTCTCTGTGCGCTCTGTGCAAGTGCAGGAGTCAGGAAGGGCCTGGGAGTGCTCTCCCAGCTGGGCAGGTTTGAGGGTGGTGGATGTTCTGGGCAGGTCTGAGGGTGGTGGATGTTCTGGGCAGGTCTGAGGGTGGTGGATGTTCTGGGCAGCTCTGAGGGTGGTGGATGTTCTGGGCAGCTCTGAGGGTGGTGGATGTTCTGGGCAGCTCTGAGGGTGGTGGATGTTCTGGGCAGCTCTGAGGGTGGTGGATGTTCTGGGCAGCTCTGAGGGTGGTGGATGTTCTGGGCAGCTCTGAGGGTGGTGGATGTTCTGGGCAGCTCTGAGGGTGNATAAGTCACTTGCCTTGTAGGTTCAGGAAGTGACTGGACACTTCAAATCAAAGCCACTTTGTCCTTCCCCTGGGTCAGAGCTCTGGGTTTCCAGGGATTTACACCACCAGAGTTCAATGGGAAAGTCTGAATGGCTCCTTGGGAAATCCAAGAGTCATTCCCCCAAGGCACAGTGCAGTGTGGTCCCCAAGTGTAATACAACACAACATCTCCTTATAGAGCACATAAACAGAGGGCTGAAATAAATAACGACATAAATCAGCCAGGGCTGTCCCCAGCTCCATCCCTCAGGGCAAGGAATCTGTCCTTGCTCCTGCTGGGGAACAGCCAACATCCCACCCTGGGGCTCCCAGCCAGTGGGGGCTGACACCCTGGAGGGGAGCTGGACACCCCCCGGCACTGCTGGAGGGGGGGAAAGCAAAGCTCAGCTTCCCAAACATGTCACTGCAAGGAGGGAATTGAGCCTCATTCCCTGCCAGCCACCCCCAGACCTGAGCCAGGGCCTCCTCCCCAAATCCCTCTGCGGGGCTGGGGGGGACTGGAACCAACACCTAAACCAGGGAAATCGGCTCTTTTGGTGGGATAATCCCATTCCCATCTGCAGGAGCACATTCCAAGGGCACTGGAACCAACACCTAAACCAGGGAAATCGCTCTTTTGGTGGGATAATCCCATTCCCATCTGCAGGAGCACATTCCAAGGGCACTGGAACCAACACCTAAACCAGGGAAATCGCTCTTTTGGTGGGATAATCCCATTCCCATCTGCAGGAGCACATTCCAAGGGCACTGGAACCAACACCTAAACCAGGGAAATCGGCTCTTTGGTGGGATAATCCCATTCCCATCAGCGGGAGCACATTCCAAGGGCACTGGAAGGGCAGGGGAAGCCCTGGGCAGCCGCTGCACTGGGGGGATCTCCAGGTGATTTTGGGTGGAAACCAACACAAGGTCTGACTGACGGATTTTCCCTCGAAAACTGTTGACATTCAGCGGGTGGTTTCCCACCTTTCCAGAGCCGCTAATTAGTTTCGATGATGCACTTGAGGAAGAGCGTGTCCTCCTTCACGTAGGCGTGTCTGGGGGACTGTAACTTGGCCAGGGGCAGGAACATGGGGCAGCCACTGGCCACGTTCATGTCGTTCACGGGCCTCTGGAAGGAGGCTGACATCAAATCCGGCCGAAAGGCATCAATCACATGTTCCCTGTTATTCTGGTCGAGCAACATAAATGTCACCTGAAAGACAGAGCGTGGCACCGGGGAGTTACTGCAGGGAAAAGAACAGCACCCGTGCCTGTGAACCAGGGAGGCTGCAGCGGTTCCCAGAGGAAATATTTCAAAGTTCGCCACCCGTAAAACAGAATTAAATGACATCAAATCAAGTAAGGAATTAGCTCTTGGTAGAGAACTGCGCAACCCAAAGACTTCTTCTTTCCTGACAACTTAAACCCTGAGTTTGGCTGCAGTCATTACAGTTATTGTTATTGTGGTTTGGAATCAGTTGCCCGTGCACAAATACATAAAAGGCACAACCTGAATATCACTATAGACTCTCCCCATCTCATTCTCCCTTTTATTAACTCACTGGTTTTTAGATTTAAATGTGAAATGTATGTAATAATCTTTTAATACAGTGAGGATTGGGAACTTTGATTTCTGTATTTTGGCTGCTGACTGGTAGTGAAGTTATTTCTATGCAAGGCTCATGGAATTATTACCACATAAAGGCAAGTGCCAGAGCAGAGATCAGGCCCTGCTGTGGTTTCACTGCTTTTCTAACCATTGTTGCCATTCTCAGATCACACTTAGGAGGAAAAATAAGCCCAGGGCCACACGAGACACCTGTGGCACCTTTGTAAGTGGAACTCCTGCCTCACCATTCTGACACCTCCAGGCAGAAAATCCCAATTCCCTCATAAATTTGGTATTATGTATCTAAGTTTAGCAAGAGCCAGGAGAAAACGTGTCTCTGGCTTTAGCCCAGGTGGACGCAGGTTGAGATATTCCAAACACCATGTTCTGGTGTCTGAAAATCCTGCCTGGCTTGGAATAACATATTGGAGGTGGAATATCAGCAGGAGCAGCTTTCCAGGCACAGACAAGTTATGACCCAGGATTCCAGGATGGGCTTCGGAGAGGAAGATGGGAAAGCACTCCAACTTCCCCCAGACTCCAGAGGAAGGTCCCCTGGGACCAGGCAGGGGAAGGTTTCCTTTCTTACCTTGTGCCTGAAGGGCCACGGAAGCAAAGCGTCGTAGTCTCCTTTCATGACAACGAAGAACAGGGACATGTGTGTCCCTTTGCCCGTCCCATCCCCGTTCAGGTACACCCTCAGACACACCTTGTAGCCGTATTTCGCAGTGTAGAAAGCTGAAAAAAAATCAGAATTCTTTGTTAATAAAGCCTCCCCTGGAAAAACTGGACACAATGAGTGTTCTGGCCCATGGGAAAAGGTGGCGGGTGCCCTCGGAGGGAGGGGAGCAGACAAATCAGCACCCCCTGGAGATTACAAGCCATGAAAAATCCAGCAGCTGGAATCCTTTTAGTGCCTCATGCCTCGGTGAAAATTACCTGTTGTTGGCCACACGAGTGTGTTTCACCTAATCCAATTACTCCCCACGTGGGAAAGAGCTGCAGGAGGAAGCTGTGGGCTGGGAGACGTGCATCCAGCAAATGTCACTGCAAGGGGCTGTGGTGGAGGGCAAACAGCAGGATGGGAGCCCAGGACAGAGCACAACTCCCTGGAAAAGCTGCCCTGGGTTACAGGACTTTCCATAAAAACAGCGCCTTGGTTTTTGGGAGCTGGGGAAGCGAGGGTTTGCAAACACACAGACACACCATGTGCTTCACCTGGGGAACACAACCCGACTGTTCTGCCAGTCACAGAGTCCTGGAGCTTCCTGCCAACGTCTGTTATTTTCCACAGAAAGATCCCGTCGTAGGAGGCTTGCTCGGAGAACAGCAGGCTCTTGTGCAGGCTGCTCAGCCCCGCGTCCTTCTGCGTCAGGCACCGGTGCAGCTCCGCGATCTGCAAACCAGAAATCATTCCCCAGTCGGCCCCATCTCTCCAGGATGTGCTGCAGGAGTAGCTGGAGCCCTCGTGTTCTGAAATCCACCTTTGATTTCTTTTTTTTTTAAGCGACAAACAACGGCACGGATGGTTCCTGGGGCCTCCAGGCAAAAGGGTGCCGCGAGGGGAGCAGTGGATTGAACCACTGTCCTGCTTGCTCACAGGCTGATCACAGCCAACTCTGAGCACTCAAACCCCTCAGGAATGTCTCGGTGCCTTCGTGTGGGTTTAGAGGACAAAAATTAGAGATTCCCCTTTGAAAACTGATGCAAAGCAACAAAAGGATCCTGAAGACGTGTCCAGAACTTCACACTTCCCAGCTCACGCTCCCTGTCCTGATCCCTGCCCCACCTCCCCCTGATAAACCTCAGTATTTGTTGTTTATAGAACAAGCCCACAAACAATCCTTATTGTCCCCGTTTACCTTCAGCTCAAGGCCTCGAATGATATTCTGATCCAGCTCGCTCTGCCTGCGGAAGGCCATGATCTCCATGTTGGAGCTCTCCACCTCCTTATTGAGCACTGCCACAATATTCTCAAACACGTGCAGCTTGTTCTCCAGCTCAGAAATCACCTTCTCCCGCATGAGCTGCTGCAGAACAGACTCCTCTCCACAAACAGAAGGCCCAGGCAGACAGTCCACTTCCAGCTCCCCGCCGACGTCCAGCCCTGCTGGGATGTGCAGCTGGGAGATGCTTTTTGCTGCCCCGTTCCTGCCCGTTCCCGGGGCAGCTTTGGCAGCGGGGCACAGGGTTCCCCTCAGCTGCCTCATGTGCTGCAGCAGCAGCAGCATGTGGGCCCCAACTGCGGCTTTCTCGTGCTCCTTTCTCTTCTCTTTGCTCCCCTGGAAGGAGATGACACTGTCAAAACACTCCCTGGGGCCAAATCCAGCAATCCCGGAGCTCCTGGGGAGAGCCAGAGGTGGGAAGGATGCAGGATGCAGGTGCATGGGCTGGCTTTGGAGGAGACATGGAGAGAGGACAAGCAGGAAGCCCTGGAAATTTGGGATACACGTGTGGAATCGTAGAATTGTTAAGGCTGGAAAGACCTTTAAGCTCGTCAAGGCCAACCTTGCTACAGAAAAATATTGGTGGCAATTTTGGTGGCAAAACTATTGGTGGCAGTTTTGGTATTAAACAGGATGCCAGGCAGGGTCCCAGCAAGATTCCCAAATTAACCAGTATTTAATTGTGCACAAAAGATGGGACAGGGCAACCAGACTGCAGAGAAGTGACATTTCTGTTTTAAGAGACAGTGTCCTGAAGGGAAGAGCCAGAGCAGAGTGGAATATCTGGGACTGAAGGGATCTGTCCCACTCACCCTGAATGAACAGCCCACTTCAGAGAAACGACATCCATCCGTGTTGGCCGAGGGCATGGAGTGGCTCTGGGAAGTAAAAAAAAGAGAGAAAATACTCAAATACCCACTGAAAGGGGTTCTTCTATTTCCCTCCAAACACCCAGGCCACACTCCCAGCACCTCTAAATCAAGTAACTCAAGTTATTTCCACATCTTACAGTGTCCAGCCAGCTTCGAAAATTGATGGTAAATCAGTTAAGGGGCGGGGGGGGTGGATTGGAAGTTTCTTGCACACAGTGAAGGGTGCCCGTAATGACAGAACATCATTTAACACACCACAACCTCCCATAAATAAATAAGAGGCTGTAAATACACTGCTGAACTGCACAATCCTCTTTGCTTGTGTGGCTTTCCCTGAATATATGAGAGGAAACAAATGTTTCCCCATTTTACGTGATTAATTGAGAAGATAATTCACTAAAGTTAATTGGGGGAGCAGGAAAAAGCATCAGAGCTTTGCTGGGGTGTGAAGAGCACCCAGAGACAGCTCCTGTATCTGAAGATGTTCTCAGCTGTTCATTTAACCAAAATGAACAACTGATAATTTTATCAGTTGAAATAAAACTGCTTCACACTCATTTTTTTACCCACCTTTTCCTCTGACTCCGTTTCTGTTTGCACATGTGTTTGTTCCTTACATAAACTGCCTTCACACAAATGTTCCTGTTGTTAAACCAAGAAGAAAACAATTCAGAATATTATTTAATTATTGTCCTGCAAGGAACATTACAGATTGGATAAACACCATTTAAAAATAACACAGTTATGTACACACACCCCCCTACATATATATATACACATACATATATATGTGTGTACATATGAAATATAAACAGGTTACAGAACAGGAAATTCAAATATAAACTCTTCTTGCATTTTCTCCACAAGATTTTCTCCATGTGCAAAGACCCTTCTTGCATCCTGCTGGGGAACATTTTGAAGGCTGGGATCCAAATTTTGCATCCTGACGTGCTGATGCCAAATGTCTCAGCACAGACCCGAGGCTTTCTGTCATTTGTGGCCCCAGGAAGGGTAAGGTAATTCCCCTGCCTCTGTTCAGAGCTGGAATATCTTTATTTAACACAGCCACACTGTTCAGGGGCACGGCCTTTCATCTTTATAAACTCCTGTTCCTACCAGTCCTGAGGTTTCTCTTTCAATTCTCAGAAATGCAGCCACAGGTTTGTCTCGCTCACTCATTTTTTTTGACACAAAATGAGCCTTTATTTCCTTCCTTTCTGCTCTTTCACTCCTTCAGGTCTCCAAGCGGGGGGAGAGAGGGGCTGGAGACAATTTATTTAAAATAGAGAAATGAAGGTTCTTTAAAGTAGAGAAATTACCTCTAACTGCACGAATAAACTGAAGGGAGTGAGAGAACCTCCTCCCTGCTCCCAGAGGATTGTGGACACGCGGAACACACACAAATAACCAGCAAAATTCTTAACCCTGCAACATTTCCTAAAGCAGAGCGTGGAACCAGCAACACTGGGATTTCACAAACACTAAAGGAGGCAGAGAAAAAGCAACATCTCAAGGCCAATCCCCCCCACCCTCCCCCCGCCCGGCTGCCAGGGTTTCCTGACCAAAAAAAAATAAAATAAATAAATTAATGAGGTGGCAGCGAAGCGGAATGAGTGGGAGGAAAAAGAGCCGTGGAGGGAGGAAAGCAGAGGTGGCTGGGCAGGGAACACACACAGCCAGGGTTGCCACCTCCTGGGATTTCAGCTGGAAAACACAGAATCACAGAATATTCTGAGTTGGAAGGGACCCACACACTGGATTTAACCCTGGGAAGATGTGGCCGAGTCCAGGTGTTCTTGCTCTTTAAAATTCTCCCTGAAAATCTTCCCCAAAAGCAGGTTTTTTGCCTTATTCTCATTCTCAAGTGCTACCCCTGATTGAATCAATGTCACAGCTCAGGATGAGGAAAGGCACCGGCTGGGGACAGTTGGGACACGCAGAGCCACCCACTGCTCTTGGCTTCTTTGGAATATCCACGACCCTCCCGGGCAGGGGGGGCTTGGATCGCTCTGCCCCCATCCCAAGGCTGCCAGTTATTCTCTTGAAATCATTGGGAGGGAACAATATTCACTACACTGAGCTAATAACAAAATAAATACGTTGAAATAGTCACTGAGGAATTAGTGGCAGATTCAGAGCATGACCTTCCCGGTCTGTGGGCACTGCTGAGAGTTTGGAGCTTATCCCTGATCAGATTTAATTGAAACGATGTCTGACAGAATCCTGCCTGACAAATCTGTGCTTTGAGTTGGAATAAACCTCCAGCCCCTTTCAGGATCCCTTCCCTGTCCTGTTCTGCTCCTCCCCTCCCTCACACATGTTTTGACACCATTAAAAATGAAGGGTTGAGGTTTGTTTTTCCCAGAGCAGAACCACGGGATGAGGACACGGGTACTTCCCTCACCAGCAGATTGTCACATCCATTTTCCCATCCAGCACGAGCGGGAAAACTCACGGAAAATTAAATATTCACCACGGGACGGTAAAAACGACAGGATGGATTATTTAAATGATTAATATAAAGCCCTGACGTGAAAGGGAAATGTCCTTACTTGGTACTGAGTGCTGGACAGGCTGCGCTGGCACTGCTGACACACCATCACATTGTTGGCACAGCCGTTCTCCAAGTGATCCGCCAGTTTCCTCCTCATCACCACCTGCCCACAGCCCGTGTGGCAGGGGATTAGAGCATATTCACACAAGCTCTGGTGCTCCTGGAAGTAAAAATTAAAAGGCAGCGAGGAGCCAGTAAACTGCTGACTCACGTTTCTCTATAAATAGTCTCTGACCCGCATTTCTTCTGCGCTCGGGTAAAGTCCCACTGCGCAGAGTTCTGAGATTACTGGGGAAAATTCACCAGCTCCACTGGGGCTTTTTTTTTTTGTTAATTCTTGACTTGAAAAAAAAAATAATTTTTAAAAAACCCCAGATCAACAACAAAAAACCAAAAGCGAAGAATTTTTGGTGAATTCAGACACGAGCTCTGCCTGGAAATGTCTCTCTCCAACACAGTCCTGGTCCCAGCTTTCTCCCTTGCGTCTATTATTACTTGGATGGCAGATTCACAATTCTGGCCCATTTAAATGTTTCACCTGGGGCATTTCAGAGCGCTCTGGAAAACCTGACGGAGGTGTGTTTTTATAGGCACTTGGTCAGCATAAATCACAATATTTGTCACTGGTTCTAACGACGCTGCTGTAATTTGTGTTTGCTGGGAACCTCCTTTCACTGTCTCTGTGTCCCCCTTTAAGTAAAAGCTGCTTTTTAACCTAAATAAACCATCTTCAAACCTACTTCGAAGTCTTTCATGATGCCAGACCAGCTGCATCCAAGGGTCACACAGTGGACTCTGAGCTCAGAAATCTCTTTATTTATGGCAGCATCACCAAAAGCCTGGAAAGGAAACACAGAAAGGCAAAAATGAGAAAACACTCCATTATTTTTATTATTTTTTTAAACTTTCTGTACTGCATAAGGCTCTCTAACCTAACGAGCTAATCTTACTGAGTATAAACCCAAATAATCATGAAATAATTTCTTATTGTTAAAAAATGAATATTTGATGTGCTACAAACGTGCCCAGCCAACTACAGCTCTTATTTCTTTCCTGAGAAGCCCCAAATCTGTCGCAGGCGCTGACAGGACCCTGCCTATGGGGTCTCTTAATGAGCGCAGTTAATTACCGAGGTCATTAACACCTCCCCAACGTGCTGCGGGGAGGGGCTGATTCCAGTTTGTGCTCAAGAAATGGGAATCACATGGGGATGCTCGGGGAGGTTTTTTGGCACTGCATAGATTCTTGAGTTGTGCTACCCATGAAAAATTATACTTATATATTTATATATATATATATGTAATGCAATAAATTGTCTTTCTAGGAAACGTATTGCAGGATTGAGGATTTTTTTCTCTGAGAGATCCCCAAGTTCAGCATGGACAGCAGATCCATTATTTTGCTGCTGCCACCTCCTAAACTTTGTGGTTTATTTACTGTCAGCTGCCTGTGTGGTTCCATAGAAATAAAATATATTAAAATATAAAATGGATACAAAAATAAATTTCAGATAAAGACAAAACGTGAGGCTGTTGATATTCCTGTGTGTTATCTGAAGGAGGAGCTAGGACTGGGCCCTGCAGCCCAGTTTGGATTTGGGATATAGAACAGCCCAGAAATTTGCCTGGGGAATCACAAGAACAAGGTCTGAACCACGAAATCCCAGATGAAGCGTTTGCCAGTGCACAGGTTTCATCAATTATTGTGTTCAGGTCATTGTTTAAAGGGCACAGGAAACCATGAGGTTGGAAAATCCATTAAAATCCTTCCTAAGGGTAGTAAGTACCAGCTCAGACACATTTTGCATTACAAGGGGGAAAGCACCAGTCCGTTTGAGACAATAAAAAAGTCAATTATGTGGCAGAGCGTGGGATTTTACACTGCAGAACATGGACTTGGAAACTCCTGAGGCTGCCATTGCTGTTTAAAATCCCAAACTCTGAGAAACCCAAATGGCTAAAGCCTAAATTAAAAGGTGTCACGTTTCACATTATTGCCTCCTGCAGTCCTGTGATGATTCCAGAGTAGCCCAGAGACTGATTAATGATAAATTAATGACCTGTGAACTACAACTTACCCTTTCTTCTGCCAACAGGCTTTCCTCACTCAGAGTGCTGGGATCTTCCTCTTTACATTTCTGGCAAATTGCATTTTTATTGTTTCTGGCAAAAAGGAAGCAGAATGAAATGGGATCCATCAGTGTGCTGCAGTTTAGGAGGTCTCTGTGTAGGCACTGACATAAATAAACCCATGGAAATTGTGATTTCCACTCAGAATCCACAGTCCTTGTTTATTAAGGGCCAACTCTTGAACACACTGACATAAAAAATCCTGTTTTTCTGTTCTTCTAGATCAGGAGTAGGCCCACAAATCTTACCTGTGTTTCAATCAAATAAAGACACCCTGAATCATAAAGGTGGAAACCTGTTTATCTCATGAAATATGCAAGAGCCCCGTGTAGGAAAGGTAACATGAAAACTAAAGTCTTTTAAAACACACAAAAAAAATGCCCACTTTGCCAAGACAAATGTAAAGACGTAAAACTTGATGCCCATTCAAATCCTGTAACATCACTTACCACAGGACTGCAGAGCCCCATGGAAGGATTAATTCAACCTTGGATTAGTCGAGTTTAAATGAGAATTATTATCTCACAGAGAGAAAAAGTGCTCCTGTAACCCATCCTGCAGATTCCATGGTGGGAGCAAGAGGGAGGCAGGGAATATCCCGCAGCCCACCAAGGGAAGTCTGTGAGATGAGCCACAGCCTTGTCCCCAAGCTCAGCATCCCAACCCAGCCCTGGGGACCCCTGAGACCCCCAGGGCACAGGGAATTAATTACCTGACGATCCAGGCGAGGCAGGCAGAGCAGTACCTGTGCCCACACAGCGTCTGCAGGGCTTTCTTCAGGATGTTGTTGCAGTTGCTGCACAGGTACTTCTGCCCGGGCACATCCTCGCAGATGTTGGTGGGGTACCCAAAAGGGAATTCGTTCTCATCGGGAGAAGATTCCGGCACGTCCTGCAGCTCCCCCGTTGGGTTCTCAGCCATCTGAACAAAAAAACAAGGTGCTCAAAGAAGGCACGCTCTGGGTTTGGTGTGAGAGGATGTGTCAGGTGTCCGAGTCCACGAGCAGCTCTGACCCCGAGCAGCGACAGCGATGGGTTTAACTGGGTCTGACTAAATGTCACCGTGGGGTTTGTCCAGGTACCGGCAGGAAATTACTGTGCAGAACCAAAATTTCCCTCAAGCACAACGTGAAAATGGACAATGTACTAAAATGAGGGGTCGGGGTTTTCTTTCCAGAGTTTTTCAGCTTCTAGAAAGATGAGCTGCAGTCCCACCAGTCCCCATCACGCGAGTAATCCCCAGCCACGCTCAATTCCCAGCAGCCAAAATCTGTGATTTCACTTCATATATGCAGACACTGAGCAGTCGGTGCGTTGACTGACAGTGACTTTCCTGAAGTCATAAAAACAGCGGTGAAATGACAGAGGAAATCTCCAGCCCACGAATCCTGAACACTTGTGCTCTTACCGGGGACACCGGAGCCACCTGTGCCAGGGCGTCCTGCACGCTCAGCTCGGGCTGGTCAACCAGAGATGTGCAGTGGGGTATTTCAGAAATGCAGCCAAAACTGACTCTGGTGTCTCTTGGAAAGCTCAAGGAAGGTTTTCATCCAGAGGCTTGGTGCAGGGTGAGCATAATAATGCTTTTATAAAGGTTTATTTTTATCCCCCCCCATAGCAGTACTGACACACTGTAACCTATCTCAGTATTCCCCAAAGCCGCACTGATTAAGAAATCTGGAAAAAAAGGGAAAAAAAAGACACAAGGCTGTCTGGGGCAGGGCAGGGCAGGGGTATGAACACTGTGCAGGGCATGCCAGGGGGCTGGGGCTCTCCCCTGGGAATAAGGAGCGTTTTCCATGGCCTGGCTTGGCCAATTCCCATGGCCTGGGCAGGCATTTGACGGGAGCTCAGCACTGAACGCAGGGGCGGCTCGACCTGCCGGGGCCAGAAGTGAAACCCGGCGGCACAAACGGGACGGAACCGCGGCGGGGCCGGGGGCGGAGTGAGGCTATGGGGGTGCGGGGTGAGAGTATGGGGGTGCGGGGCGAGGA
>WEKX01025945.1:1403353-1431071 GCA_013390025.1 Pitta sordida
GCTGCCTCGCCCCGGCCGGGAGGAGCGGGGAGCCCGGGCCGCGCCCCGGGGCCGGGACGAGCGGGGCTGCCCCTGCTCGGGGACACCCGGGGAAGGGAGTAAAGGAAAAGCCCCGGGCGGCGAAATCCCCCGGGAGAAGCGAAAGGGAGAAGCCGGGAGCCGGTCCCTGGGAGCGCTGGGGTGTGCGCGGTGACATGGGGAGCATCGGGGCAGAACGTGCGGCCCAAAATAGCCCCGCAGGGCCCGGAATGCCCGGGGGAGCCCCTGCCCCAAAGGCGGGATCCTCCGGGGAGCCTCGGCGGGCAAGCCCCGTGTGCCAACCCCCGCAGGGCAGAGCGTGTGGGAGCCCCTGGGAGTGCGAATCCTCCCGAGGGAGCAGGGACGGCCGAGCCCGGCGGTTTCACTGTCGGCACAAGGTTCTCCTCACCCCTCCCAAAGCTGCCACCCTGCCTCGGGTTCTGACCGGGGCTCCAGTCAGAAGGGAAGATGTGCGGATGCAAATCTGTGCTGTGAAAGAGACCTGGGGACTGTCCCTGCGGGTGGGTCCCTGTTGGAAATTAGGAATCCAAAAGGGGGCTTCACTTGGCCGCAGTGACACCAGCGACCACCCGAGGGTGTGACACCTCCCTGTGCTGGCCGTGCACAGACTCCTCACTTCCACTTCTGTCTCTCTGGGCTGTAACATATTCGGAGATGCGATCTGAGGAGCGCAGGGGGATCGCTATCATGTAAAGTTCAAAGGCGAGCAGGGCAGTGTGATCCAGCCCCGGTTACTCCTCAGGGCCCCGAGCATTTGATTCCATGAGGGTTGTTAAAATTCACGGCAAATTAACCCGGCCCAGGCAGTTTCTGCCAGGATTGTTTGTTAATTTGTGACGGAGCCTTTAAAAGATTGCTGGATGTGTTTTTTTTAAGCTTTGGGGCTATAAAGAGGTGTAAGGTGTTAGTTTTAGGTTGTGTTTGGGGAGGACGGGGCAGCTCTACCTCCTTTCCGGGCTCTGAACTCATTCTTCTGCTGCTGCTTTGAGACTTCTCGGAAGTGTCAGTGATTCTCTTGCACCTCTGCCTTCAAAGGTGCTGAATTACACAAAGGAACTGAAGATAAGGGTTTGGTACTTTCCAAACTAGAGAGATTTCCTCTGTTAAATTTCCCCTTGATGAGATCAGTTAACCGAAAACAGGATGTGGCTCAGAGAGAGATTAAAATTCGGAGTTTAACTTTGCTGTGGAGCCATTGCCCCGGTGCTGAGCATTGCAGGGCACTGTGCTGCTATTCAAGGTGAACGATCATTTTTTAATGCAGAAAAAAGCCTATAAATGACTATATTGACACATTTAATGTTACCTGTTAAAAATAAGACAAGGGTTTGAGATTTGTGATGCAACAGGACATTTAAATTGGACATTTAAGACGGAATTTGGGCTCAGGTGCCTGTGTTTGAAAGATGGCAGTCAAAATGCAAATAGTATTTTCAGGGCTGAGGACTGCATTCCAGAGAGATGTTTGACATAGGGATGGCTCCACAATTTAGTTAGTGTGAGTTACCTGGGCAAGTGCAGCTGTTCTAGGAAAGGCTGGTAAATACAGGGAGGAAAACTTGCCTTACAAGCAGATCCAGTCCCCAGGAGATTCAGCACTTCCAGGAAGTGGAGCTGAGTGCTCCAGGTCAAGATTCCTGCCTGCTCATGGCTCTGACATGACATGGTTCTGTACCTTCCCTGACTAAAGTTACCCATGAAATGGGAGTACAACACAGTGTCTGTGAGATTTCACCCATTCAAGATTAAAAAAAATCCTTGAATCTGATTTATTGTTATCCTCAGCCTTGCCACAATTCAGTCTCTCGTCCATAATAAAATCTTTTCACACGCTTTAGTTCTGTCTCCTGTGTCTGCCAGCAGGTGTAACTCTGCTTTGTTACGGTGACACCCTGAGGACCAGCCCAGCTCACACGAACGAGAAGGAAAGTTTCCCACTCAGCTTCATGAGAGTTGGGCTGAAATCCTCCAAGTCACATCAGGAATCAATTTGATTTGCTTCATCCCTGCTCTGCCTCAAGGGTTCTTTTCCAGATCTCTCTAAGCCAGTCTTACCATCAGCTGCCTAGGGATGAAGAGATGCTCTGGAGAGCCTCATCAACATCCATAAATGGACATTATATATCTATATTTATATATATTTCAGTCCCCCACTAAAGCAGTTTCCACAAGACAAGCCAAGGCATCACTCTGAAGAGAATAAAGAAAATGAAAGTGTTTCTCTCTGTCTTTGATGGTTTCCATGAGCAGATTTCTGAGCCTGCCTCTGGTTTGAAAAACCAAGCAGACCTTGGTTACACTGAGAAGCTCCTGGTGGTCTCTTGTCTCTGTCTCACTGTATCAGGGATCAGACGTGTGAACCCAGTTTGTGCCAGTTCCCCCAGTCGAAGCTCTGCTGCAGCCCGGCCACATGAAGGGTTCACGCTCTGCTTGTGGTTCTGCTTCTGCTGCCCTGAGTGTACCCAGAGCCTGAGCCACACTGGAAAATTCTGAGCTGCTTGTTTCCATTCTCAGGGGTTTGGAGAGAACTCTGGGAATGGGCCCTGTGCCCAGGGGGGAAACCTGCCAGGACTCACTGCCAGAGCTCGGGCTGTGACATGAAAACACAAGTTCACATTCAATATCTTTTGACTCTAAATCTGCTGGGGAAATGTGGATATTTTATGGACAGCTACAGAAAGTGATCCAGAGACCCAAAAACTCCGTGTGATTGACTGGGGCTAATTAGTGAGAGAAGGAGACATCAGGTTCTTTAACAGCGTCTTCATTAATTCTCGCTAATGACAAGAATTGAGGGGAGAGGGAAAGTTACGGTAAATCTCCATTAACCCTTTCAGAAGTTACTCATTTTGCTGATATGTAACAGGAAAAAAAACCCAAAACCAAGATGTTTGGAAGATGTTGTTTGACACGTGCCAGAAGGAGACTCACTGTGCACTAACTTGCAGCTCAGTTCTGACTAATTGCACCAGGCTCAGCTTTCCAGTAGGATTTTCCAGCATGATTCATGATGCTGAATAATTTCCACACCCCCACTGGCAATGTCTGTTTGTACCTGTATTTAGTGGGCAACAAACCCAGGGAACACAGAAGTTCCAAGTGTTATCCAAGGTGTCCCAGGAGGAAAATGATATTTTAAAGAAGACTGAAGCCCCCACCAAAAATTGCTGCGGAAAGAAGACTCCTGAGCGGTCACAGATCAGGGGGTTTTAAGGCGGGATCTGAAAGAAAAGGGAAAATTATTTTAAGCACAGGAGGAGCCTGAAGGAAAAAATAAAGTTTGAAGTGGGAAAAGCAGGTACCAGTGTTTAAATTCCTCAAGAGAAGGAGTCCTCTCAGGGGACCAGGTGTGGAGCAGCTTTGCCAGCGAGGGGACTCCAAAAGCACCTCATCCCAAACGTGTTCCCAGAGAGTCCTTGGAGTGCAGCCCAGAAAACAAACCCTGCAGCTCCACGCCGAGGGTCTGACTCATCAATGGAGTGTTGAAACCCCAACGCCACTGAACGAGGCACAGAGAGCTGGGGCAGTGACTGCTCCCACTGTCCAGGAACCCCGGAGGGGACAGAGCCCAGGCTGGCTCTGGAGGGCAGAAATCCTTTCAACCTGTGGGTTTTCCTCCTGGCAAGACAGGAACAGGAGGGAAATTCAGCCTTTCTAAATCTGGTTATCCAAAATCACTTTTTTTTGGTCATTAATTTTCATGAGTGTTTTGTCTCACGGCAGGACAAGGCCCTGGGAGGTGTTTCAGTTCAGAACTGGGCACAGGGACTGGCAGGACCCCCAGGGCTGCACAGGAACGTGCTTTGAACTCACCTGAGTTTAGATCCATTCTGGTATAAATCCAGGGAATCCTGTTCAATGACACCACAGATTAAATTCATCCCTCACGTTTCCACAGGAATTATTTTGATCCTATCTCAGTTTTGTGATCCCTGACCAAAACAGAAGCTGAGAATCAAACCACCTTTTAAACTGACTAAAGTGACTCCAAACCTTTGGAACTGCACTAGTGGTGGGAATAAAGAACCTATTTCTAACCTATTTCTACCAAGCTGTCAGAGCCTGGAGTGAATATTCTCCAGGTCCTTTACAGTTTTTATGGAAGGGAAATCTCCCTTACATTGGTTTATGTCCCCACCTCCATCCCACACATGACTAAATATCTATTCCAATGTACATATAAAATACATGGATTTAAAATGTACATATAAAATACATGGATTTAAAATGTACATATAAAATACGTGGATTTAAAATAAGTTAAAACCAGCCTCAGTGCACTAAACCCAGGCCTAAACCTCCCTGTTCCCTCTGGGGTCCTTTTAACCACCTCCAGGGAAGCTGCTCCCCTTCAGAGAAAATGGGTTTTTCCATTGGAAAAACTCCCAATTTGTGGGTTTAATATCTCAGCTGATTCAAAGAGCGTCAAATAGAACTTTGTGTTTACTTTCCTTGGGAAAAAAATGGTCATTTTGGTTGTCAAGTAGCAAATAAACAAAGGGACCATGGGCTGAACCACAGCATTTTAGGGATAATCTGCATTTCGTGACTTCTAGCTGTGAATGGGGGGGGAATATATTTTATAAAGGAGCCCCTGTGTGTAACAAATAGTTCCTGGGATATATATGTATATATATATATAAAAAACAAGCTTTAGTCAAGATTTCTCTGCTATTGTTTTCTGAGCTTAAATGTTCTTTCTATGCCAGTTGTGGTGTGTAATTCAGTTCAGGATTTTCCAGGAAATCAGTGGCTGCTTAAATGTGCATCCAAATTCCAAACTCATTTAAAGAACTTGAAAAGCAACATTTAACCCAAGCACTGCAATTTTATAATGGCCCAGCAACTGGCAGACCCCAAACCCTTAGTTCCCAGGAGCCAAACTCAAGATATTTCTCCTAATTAGAGATGAAAACATTATTAAATGTCTCAAAAAATGGAAAGCATATGTCACTTCTATAAGGTGGGTGTTTTACTGGAAAATAACGGAGGGCGAAGCCAAATTTCTGTGTGTTCTGATGTAAGAATTGAGCAGGAGATTGAGAACACATTTTGCTGGGAGACATCCTGAAAATTCACATTTCCATAGGCTGGAGAGAAACCCCTGTAGGGTCAAGGCAGACAACTCAGGGGGGATGAAAATTGGGGGTTTTTTTAATTACAGAATAATACATGTTCAAAATTAAAACTGGGTTTTCTTGCTGTGTTTTCACTCATCTCCCCCACACTCCTTCTCTAAGGAGTGGATCCCACAACTCTCTGTTTGTAGAAATGGGTGTTTGAGATGGTTTTTAATAAGGAAATGTCAGGATTTAATCTGAGGGGGTTTTTCTCCAGCTGTACCAAGGCAGGGTCTCACCTGCTGATTGAACATCCTGCCCTGAACATCCTCATCCACAAAATCATCTGGGGGGGATATTCTGGCTTTTCATCCCCCAGTGGGAACATTTGTCCTTTTCTAGGTGATTTCAGAAGTGAATTCCTCACAAAATACAAATTCCTCACAAAATACAAATTCCTCACAAATTATTTTAATTTAGACTTGCATCCTCCTACCCCACGTGAGCATTTTCCTCTTTCACTCATTATTTCATCTTTGTTTTCAGGCCAGCCAAGAGAGAATTAAGGACAGTCACTACTGAGGTATTAAAAAAGAAAATTATTAACTTGCCACAGGGATTTGGCATTTTTCTTCTAAAATTGTAGGGGGTTCCTGACTCCAAACCATTCCTGACAGGGCACTTGTCTGGGATTATACACAAAAAATCATTTCTTCCCTGCCAGGGGAACAATGGCCAGAGAAAGGCTCCCAGATCAGTCCCAGCACTTGGGCACAGCTTGGAGCCCTGCCCAGAGTGTGAGTTTCAGGTGCCACTGTGCACAAGAGGGTGGAATTCGGGCTGTTCAAGTCACTTCCCAGCCTGGATCAATGAGATTTCACTGAAATGGAAAGAGAAATCTGCTCATTTGGTGACACTCCACTATCTAAAAGCAAGTGAAATACAACTAGAAATGTACAGAAATATATATGTTTTTTTAAAAGTTAAAGGCTTACCAACTCTTAGAATTGTTGCATTCTCAGAAATTCAACCAGTTCGGGTCTTGTGCATCTGCCAAGAGCATTCAGGAGGATCCCACTGGAATGGGAGGATCCCACTGGAATGGGAGAATCACCCTGGAATGGGAGAATCACCCTGGAATGCCATCTGGTGAGATTCAAAGGGAAATACATGAAAAAAGGAATAAAATCTAATGACCAAACTTATTGACTTGCCTTTGGGGGTGTCCTGCTTTCAGAGCAGGTGAGGCCAGGCACCCCTGGCCTGGGAAATGGGAGGCCAAACCTGGCCTGAGGTGCTGAGCTGGCTGGGCAGGTCCATCCCCACCACACCATGGGAGAGCAGAGCTGCCATCCAGGGGGTTCTGGAAGCACTGAAGCTCTTGGCTGCTGATTCAAAGCCTGGAACATTTTGGAGACTTGCACATCCCATATATAAACAACCCAGGAACAGAAAACACTGTGTGCAGCTCGAGAGAGAAAAGCACCACTCTGGTGTCCAGAATCCACAGCCAGCTTGGAAGGACAAAGTGTGTCTTGAAATAATTTCCATTTCATAATGCAGATGAGTCACCTGAGCTGTGATTATTCCAAGAATCTCCACGTTTGCTGGGATTAAATCCTGCGAGTTGCTCAGAACTCCCTGTGATTAACTGAAGTCACGGCAGTGAATCCTGAAATCACTCCCGTGTCCTTTCCATCTTCTCTTGTCCTGCTAATTTGACCCCCTGGAAATCTGCCCACCTAATCTGCACGTGGAAACAGATGAAGACACAGATAAACCTTTCCCCCACATGGTTTTCCTGTGAAAAATCAAGCCATGCCACCTCAGGAAGGGAAATCTCCCTTACACTGGTTTATATCCACCCCTCCATTAAATACCTATTCCAATGTACATATAAAATACATGGATTTAAAACATGGTACTGACCTCAATTTTAGGTTGGATTGTTAATTCTGGGTAGAAGCAGAGACACAACAAATAAAGATTTATTTTTTTTTAAACTAGTGACAGCAATTTGATATTTAAGTGCAGCATTTTTAGATGTCATTTTAAAATAAAATAAAACCCAGCAGGACTTAAATGCCACAAGTCACCTGTGAAAATAATAATAATGCTCCTTGTCATTTAAAGGGATAATTAGGTCTCATAATACACAGTTACCAGTTCAGAACTGGAAATGTTTCCAGATCAGCTCCCTGAGCATTTCCATATGCTGCTCCCTGCAGTTTGAATTTATATCCAGTTATTATTGGATACGGTGTGATCTTCTTGTGCTTCCTAGAAAAGCTTGGAGGACTTAAAAAAAATAAAAAGAAAAGTAAAATACAGAGCCAAAATTTAAAAATTGCATCATCTCTATCTTCTTTCCATCTTAAATGCTCTGGATCGAGGATATTCTTGGGAGAGAGGGAAAACAGTAATTTGAAAGTTCTTGGATGTGCTGCCTTTGGGCAACTCTTCAATACAAATAAAAACGTGTGTGACTGTACTTTGTATCAAAGTCCCCTCTCAGTTTTACTGGGAACCAACTTGGTTTGTGCCAGGAGAGCTGGGAGGAGGAAATTTGGCCCTTCAGCTGCCACTTTCCTGGAGGCAAAGAGATGTTTTGAACTGTCCAACCCACTCATCCAATGCCAAAGGAACATTTGTTTTATTCCCCAGGACACCCTGATTCAGTCCAGGGTGTCCTGAGACACAAACAACGAATGGCACACGTGTGATCTCTAAGGGTTGGGGGTTCAGAGCATAAAAAGCCACTGCAGGAATTCATAAAAATGCACAAAAGCAAAACCTAAAGGAATAAAATTGTTCCTTTCACAAAGAGCTCGTGAAGTGTCTGCACGTATTTAGGTTTTAATGGGATTTAATGACAGCACAGTACTTTCCATGTTTGTTTTTAGAGCCAATCCACTTCATCTCACTCCAAATGTCTTTGCAGAATTCTCTGTTACTCTCCCATCCAAACTTCAAACTCGTATTTGAACATCCCTGCATTGCAACAACATAAAATCCACATATAAAACACAAAGATCATTTTTCAAGGTAGTTCAGTTCAAGAAAGAATTGCTAAACGAGTGAGGATTTATTTTTCCACGGGATTTGATCTAATTCTTCATTTAAAGACTCTCCAGGTGGGTCAGCAGCCGTTGATGATGAGATCTTCAGCAAAGTCATTCATTGTGTTTAGGAATTCCTGACAGTGGGTACAGGCTGCATTTGAAGGCCACCACTCAATCCAGGTACTGGAGTCCAACGGGTACTGGAATCTAAGGAAACAAGGGAAAATGATCATTTGCTGCTGAGGAAAATGTCAAACAGAACAAAAAAAAAAAACCAATATGAAATGAGTTTGTGTCCCTAATCCTGTTTTGAGTACAAACCTCTGAAAACTCATCATATTACTGTTGGGTGAGGCAACACTTTAAAAATTAACCCAATTCTATATTAAACAACAATTATTACATACAAACACCTCACACTCTAAGGTGAAACCTCTCCAAATTCTGGGGCTGAATGACTTACTTGAAGTTGTAACCGATGCTGATCTTCAAGGCTTCCTTCCCCATGATCAGGTACTGCTCTCCCGGGCTCAGCTCAACAGCTGCACAGCTCTTCTTCTTAACAAAGGTGATTTCATTGTTTTTCTGAGCAAAGGCCTGCCCTGGAGTAGAAGGACAAGAATTGGACAAGTTCACAAAGAGAATTTCCATATATTTTCATATATATTAGATATATGTTCCACAGGACTGCACAGCCAAGGGATCTCTGCCCCCAGTTGTGTAGCAGCAAGATCTGATGATATAAAACATGTTCCTTCTCAAAGCTCTTTTTCAGCTCAATCTAAATGGCAAATCATCCTTGTTCACATTAAATACTTTTATATTATTGCCATTTTAAGGACATACTGGATGCTCACATTAAATACTTTTATATTATTGCCATTTTAAGGACATACTGGATGCCTAAACTCAGAGGGAGAATGAGAGAATATCAGAGTATCAGCTTCAGTTCTGCAGGACCTACACACATCTGCCTTTGCCACAGGTAAGACAGGGAGTGCCTCAAAATATTCCAGCATCCTTTCTCCCAGGAGCAGAGAGATGGAGCAGAACTCTCACCTCTTTTATAGAGATCCAGAAGAGTGGCAGAATATTTGACAAAAGCCCCTTCCTCGCTGCGGGATAAGATGTCCACTTTATAAACTGCAGAACGACACAAACAAAACTTCTTGTTATCCCTTGTTCCTGCAGCACATCCTGAATGTCTCACAGCTGCTCAGAAAGGGAATGTCCTGTTCCTTTACAACTCCAATCCCTGGGAATACCATGGCTGGAACTTCACATGCAGGGCCAGGAATCACTGACGAATTCTACCCGTGTCTGATGCCCCTCAACTCCCCCTGACCCACAGGAAAGGTTCTGGGCAAGGGAAGTGTGTTCAGGAGCAGAACTCTGGGTTTGTGTGCAGAACTCATCACATCAGGCTCCCTAAAAATGGGGATGGGGCTTTGAGGATGGGCAGCACTCGCCCTTCTCTGCTCCAGTTTGTCCCCTTCACCCATCCCATGCCCCTGCTGAGTTTTCCATCCCCCAAGATGTGGTTGGAGCAGAGTGTTTTGCAGGCAGCAGCTGTTCCACAGCACACAAAATACAAATATTACCGTATGCAATATCTGCCTGGCAGGCAGCTTCTCTCCTGGTCTCAGCAGTGATGGACTGATCGAGTCTCTTCTGGACGTGGCTACACTCGGCTGCGTTGGGAAAGGGAAAGTCATGAAGAGAATGTCACCACAAAACATCATGGATGTCCCCCTGCTTGGGATAGGTCACTGAGAAACCCCTCAGTTATGGGGCTGCATGCTGGAATAAGGAATATTTAAAATGCAAAATTACACCCTTAATTATCTCACATAATCCAGACTTCCATGACCACACTGTACACTTCTTATTAATTCTCTTTTTAAATGTAAAATACAGAGAGGGAACAGCTGTGTTCTGCTGAGGGTATTTTCCTTATCTTTAGCATGGTTTTGTTCAGAGCTACACTGCATTTTGCCACCCACTTAAAAAATTAGAATTAAAAAATGTTTACCTTCCATGCATTTGCATTCATCCCCTTCACACAATCTCACAAGCTTTTCATTTCCATAGGGGTTATAAAGAATGGTGCATCTTTTATCTAGAAGATCCCAAAAGAACCAATAAATACATTTATAAAATCAAAGTCCATAACACTGAAACTCTGAGTCCAAAGTTACCTGAGCTTGAAATAACAAGGATGAAAAAGAAGGGAAAATGTGGTTTTTCAGGAGGAATAGAGTGTGAAGAGCCAAACAAGGGTGTGAGGCCACGGGACACAAACCTGGGGCATGATATTCATACACAGTGAAGGTGGCAGGATTCAGCATTCCAACCTGGAAGAGCTCACTGATCCGGAAGCCAACGCACAGGAACTCGTCAGCTGGCACCTGGGGGACAGACACAGAGGTCAGGAGCTCTGAAGGCAACACGAGACACTCCAAAGAGTGAAAGCAGAGCTCCCAGGCAGGGCAGGGGTAACGTACAGAGTCCATCTGCAGGACGACGTGCCCATCCTTTATCTCATAATCTGCTATCAGCTGATCGACTCCACTCGCAAGCTGTGGGGGACAGAAGATGACGAAGGACAGTAAATATCAGAGTTCTGTCCAAAGGAGGCAGGGAGAGAAAAGCCATTCTGTAATACTTGCAGTGTCTAAGTCCTCTGGGTTTGCCTCCAGCCCGGTGACCAGCCCGATGTCCATCACGGCGTGGGCAGAGCCCGACCGGGGCTCCCTGGCACTGGGTCTGTACCTGGGACACATTAACACCAGCACTAATTAACCACAGCTGAAATTCAAAATATTTCAATTTGATCCCCCCCTCCAATAAATTCTGTCAAGGTTTTAGACCACAGTGTAATGAAGCCAAACAGCCCAGATGAATCATTTAATATTTCTGCCACAAGGAAGAAATGTTAAATCTTAATCCTTACGTTCCAGGAGAGCCCAGAGAGAAGGTGCAGAAAGAGATCCCCAAAAGATGGTGACCTTTGGCTCTGATTGTGTTCACACACATCCATTAAAAGGGAAGAACCAGCAAGAAAAGCCAATTATTAGCAACCCGAGGCATGAGCTGGACTCACTTGGCACAAGCCTCCAGGCGCCCCAGGGGCTCCCCTTCTCTTCTCGGGCGACCTGTGCGAGTCCCAGAGAGTCAAACAAGTCATTTTAAAACCCCAAACCTTCCCAGAGCACTGGTGTAATTGAAAGTTAAGCCTTTACATTGTTCTGGTGGCTGTTTTTGAAGGAACTCGTTGTCCAGCCACACACAAGGGACGTTTACTTGGTTTGTAACTGAGGTGGAATCACAGCTTTAATGCTTAATGCAGTTTATGGTGTTTATATATATGTTAATGTATATGATTAAAACTACTTGGCAAAAGCTCAGGACGTGATCCTACACCCTGGTGTAACTGGATTAGGATCTCAGCACCTTGTAGAACTCCCTGCCACCCCTTCCCCACTCCCATCATATTTATTTCTTCTCACTCCCCCAACTGTAAAAAATAAATGACCAAAAATGCCCCTAACAGAGATATGTACATTAACAATTAATTCTAGGTACAAAAAGGTAACAAACAGGGCTGAGAAGGCTTTCAGCAATTTCCTTTCCAGTTTTGCATTTAAAAAGAGGCAGAATTTATTTCATTCTCAATAAGAAACTGCTGAGAACAGCAAGGATTTTTTCCCCTCCCTGACCTGGGGTAGTAACATTTTAAAATGTTATTAAGCCTTTACCATCATCTCTCTTTGGAACAATCTTCAGGTCAAAGTTACAGGAGTCCTCAGAAGTACCAATTGTGTTGTAGGCCGTCCTCACCTGCACACGTACAAATCAATCAGATAAAAACAGAAACAAGCATTAAACCGCCCTCAAAACCTGCATGAAACTGAAAACTCACGCTCTGAAGAGTCAGTGTTTCAATGGTATTGCTTAATAAACTGAGAGTAAACAGAGAATTATTATTATTGATCCCCCTGTTTGGCTGACTAAGCAGAGACAGTAAAATTAAGAGTATTAAAATTAACTTGATCATCTATTTAGATTGGACTAGACGGTCGTAAAGGTTTTTTCCAGCCTTAAGGATTTTAGGGTTTATGGAAGAGAAAACCTTCACTGGAAAGGAAGAAACTTCCCAACTTCTCTCCCAGAAGCCACAATGTCTTGTATTTAATTTAAAACAGAGCCATAACAACACCCAGCACTTCAGTCTGAAGGAAGAGTTCGTGAGAGATGCCAGGATTTTAACGAAGCAGAGATTTCATTTCAAATTGATGCTCACATTTACTGTAGCTATGCCAGTGCTGCTGCCAGTGCTCACATAAATGTCATCTTTCAGAGGTGCCTGAGGGATTGAGGAGAAACAATCAGTGATAAATGAATATTAATAAATGAAGATTAACAACAAACAGTCACCGTTCAGGGCAGATCTGCTTGTCTTGTTTACATTTCAAATACACAATATTGTATGTTATGAACATCATCTACTCAAAAAATAATATATAGGAACAGAAATACATATTAAATTTAAATATTATTCACTCACTGTCAGAGTTCTTCCCACGAAATTGTCTTCAGTCAGTTTGAATATGGTCAGGAGTCCGTTGCTTTTGTAGGACACTTTAACATCCATGTCCAGATGGAGCCGTTGGGTAAGAAGGGAATATTCAGTCAAAGCCTCCAGGGCATTAATAGTGTCCTGTCAGGAATCAATTATAAAGAATTAATTCCTTGTAAATTCAAATTATTTATTTATAAATTGAATTCTATTTGTAAAATTTTGTGTTTAGGGTAACTCCATGAGAACAAGTCTGATTTCCCACAGACAAAGAATATCTTGGCACAAAGGGCACTAAAGTTGTCAGTGTGGTCACTTGATTAAATTATCCTCTTAAAATGTTGACATCATGAAATCATGGAATTCCAGGATAGTTCAGGTTGGAAAGGACCTTAAAACTTATTTTGTTCCAGCTGGGACAGCATCCACTAAGACCAGATTGCTCAGAGCTCCAACCTTGGCCTCGAACTCTTCCCGGGATGGGGCAAAACATCTCAGATTTTGGTACTTATAAAATAAAGACAAAAACCTTTCCAAGCTCACCTGAGTGGAATGAAATCCTCCCCCATGTCTTTGTTCTTCGGAGAGCCATTTGACGATTGGCTTGGCGTAGTTTTCATCCCCTCTTAGCAAAGTGGTGAGCAAAGCGTAGGCCGTGGTTTCAACCATTTGTGCAGTGGCAGAGCTGGGAGTGTCTTGGTCTCCTGCTTGGAAATTGTCCGTCCAAAATCGATAAATCACAGGGTCACCTGCAGGGGGAGAAAGGGAAAGTCCCAGTTTGGAACCCGGCAACTTCTGCATCTCCCATTTGGCATTTTGGAAAGTGGCAGAATTTACCACAGTTTTATTCTGACTAAGAAACACCGCGAAGAAAAGGGTTCAAATCGCAAATGTTTGAACTGCGAGTGTTAAAAACTCGAGCGTTCAAACTACAGCAGGGTGCAAAATTCAACAATACAAAATACAAAATGCAAAATTCAAAAAGCGTGCAAAATTCATGTTCAAAATTCAAGTGCCCTAAATACAAAGGTGTGAAAAAATTCGTGTTCCAAATTCAAGTGGTCAAAAGCGTTCGGAATTCAGGTGTGAGAAATTCAAGTGTTCCAAATACAACAGGGTGCAAACTTCAAGTGTGCAAAATTCAGACGTTCCAAATACAGCACAAGGGGAGTTTGGCAAGGGAAGAAGGAGGAACTCCCTCAGCAGCTGCCAGGAGGTGCAGACACATTTCTCTCTGAAGTTTAGAGTAGGAAGTGCCGATGAACCGAGGCGATGTGCGATGAAGAGCGACAGAAATTCCCTCTCCAAGCAGCGCCGTCACATTTCAGAAGTTTTTAGAATTTTTAGAATTTTAAAGTGCTGGAAGAAGAGCCAAAGGAGTGAGAGACTGAACAATACCTATGACCAGAGCTTCCTTCTTGAGCTTGGAGAAGGCGTCGCGGGCCGCCCGATGGTCGCGGTCGACGAGAGCCAAAGCGTAGGAGGCCATGGCCAAGGTGAAGGGGCTCTGAGCAACGGGCACGGTCTTCATCAAATAATCTCCTGCTTTGTTTTTAGCATCGTGGATTTTCTGAAAAGATCAACAGGCTCCAGCTCACACCGATTAGAGAAAGAGATTTTCTCTAGAAATGTATTTATAAGGTTGTTTTGACGTCTATAATAAACTGATCTGGAGTTTTCTTGTTGTTCTTTCGCTGATTTTGAAAGACAAGCAAAGCAAATAAAAGTTTGAAATTGGGAAAAAAAGTGTTGCTTGATTTCTTTGAACAACTGAGAACCCCAGGACAGGCCCACTGGGTGAAATAAAAATGGTATTTACCTGAGTGGGACATATTTTAATTGACTTTTCGATTCCAATAATGGAAAATGCTGTGAGATACAGGGATTTTTCTTTAGCTTCTTTAGGCAATGTACCCTACAAAATAAAATAGTAAAAATAATTAAATAGAAAATTAATTTAAATAAATATGACTCTTCACAGTTTAGGTGCAGAAACAAATAGAAGTTCCTCTAAGAAATATTAGTTTGGTTTAACCTGAAATTACACTGACTCTTCGGAAAGTAATTATTTGTAAGAAAAGGAGACAAAAATACATAAAGTTATTGACAAGCCAGGACTATTATATTGTAAAATCATCCAACATCTTTTTTTAAAATAAATATTAAGAAGTGGAAAGCAGCTCCTGGTAACTTTAGCTCTTTCTGTCTAAGCACAGAAAATGTTTGGGTTTCCCACCTGGAGTTTCACTGCTTGGTAGTTGGAAAATTCACTGAATGAACCATCTGGCATTTGACAGTTGTCAATGAGCCACAGCAGGGAATCACAAATTGCAATCTGATCAAGGCGCATGTATTGATTCACTTGTCCAAGAATCCTTAAAGCAAAAGCTGTCAACCTGCCAAGGAGAGCGGGTTTGTTTGGATTAGCAGGAACTCCCGCCAAAAATCTATTTATTTGTGGTTTAGGGATCCCACACCCCCACACACTTCAGAGAAATAATGAAGATTCGTTATAAATTTCACTTCACAAGTGGGCAATAATCACTGAAATAATTTCAAACAAGGATTAAGTCCCATTACATCCCAACTCCACCTTGGCTGGCACGGTGTGAATTATGGACATGACCAGAAGACATGGCAAGGGAAAGGAAGGATCAGAAAAATCTACCACCACATTCCCCTCTCGTCCTGAAGCCCAAGGAATAAAATAAGGCTTTTTAATTATAATTCCAACCAAACCCTCCCTTTAACTCACCATGTGCTGCCTTGCCCATCCTTCCACATGCTGTAGGAGGCGTCGGCGTTTCGGAACGACAGGATGCTCACAATTCCTGAGGGAAACATTCAGCCACCAAATGACTCACGAGAACCGTGTTTGCTCCCTCGCCCAACAAAGTTTTTGCACCTCTGCAATCGTGACGCAAGGAAAGAAGGTTTTTTCTACCTTGTTTCATCTTCCTCCTCATCTCAGTCCTCAAAGTCAAGGTGTCAGCACCCAGTAAACGCCAGTTGTCGGACTCTTCCAGGTAACGAAACATGTGCAACACGACGGCGACGCTCATGAGCTCGGCCTCGGCGCTGCCCTGGGGCAGGTTGGTGAGCGTCTTCACCCCACTGGGGCTCAGCACTGTGGCAATCACCTCACCCAGAAGATGCCCTGTGGGAGGGAAAACCCCCCACATTTATTTAAATGTATTTATGTCTTTAAAATAATTTAAATATAGTGACGACCAAAGGGCAAAATCTGCCATTGTGAAGTACTTAAAGCACTGCATGGAAAGGTGATTTGTGAAGCTTTTTCTCAGAAGCCAGGAATAAATGAGATAAATTTATTATAAAATAGGAGAAATATTTGTAGGAAGTGCACCTGCAGTGCCCTGAAAGCTTCAATTTACCTTTTACACTGACACTTCTGTCAAGCTCTGTTTTAGGGACCAGGTTTAGTGGGACTTTGTATCGGAATTCCTGCCGCCTCTTGATTGAACCTGTAATTGAAAACAGATGAAATATGAAATGGAAATTTCAATTTTAAGCCCCAATACCCATATTTAGGGTTAGAACTACCTGAGAAGTCTGCAACAAAAGTACCTGAGAGAGCTTGAAAACTAGAAATAATCCCAAATGCACATGCAAGCAAAAAGAACCCAAAGACACACAATCAATTCTCTCACCATAAACACCCTGTGGATCCAAAGTGAAACCTGCGTGGAGTTCTCTCTTGATGCCTTCTGGCTGAAATCATTAAGAGGAAAGAAGGAGAAAATAATCAAATAGAACAACCGAGGCAACAGTTTAAAACCACATTATTTTTGCCTGTATTTTCCAGTAGCTGAGTTTTACTTCACTGGCATTAAGTTGATGTTCTCTCTCCCACAGTTCTTGAGAAAATTTAACAAAGGATTTAAATCAAAGCTCAGGAAAGTCAAAAATTACCACCTGTCTTTCAGTGAAGCAGCTGAAAATCCAAACAAAATTACTTGGAATAGAGGATTCTCCTTGCTTACACAGTTATAATCTATCTATTCATACATCTCATCTGACAATTCTGGTTTAAAAAGGTTTATGCCCCAATACTCAGGCATTTTCCCACTGCAAAACCTCAGTGAATTCAAGCACATCCCAGGATATTTTGGATTCTGAGAATATGAAAATAAAGCAATATTTTTATACCGATTTTATTTCGTTTCTTGTGACTGAACCAATGTGAAATTCAAAATCACTGTGACCATTTAGGGTTGGGGTTTTTTTTCCTTACCATGACACGCAGAGTTTTAACTACAATTTCACTGTCACTGGAGGTCAGCAGGGTGAAGTTGACCGTGTGGAGACCCAATTCCAAGGGGAGGATGCGGAATGTCAGCGGGGAGGAAGAGCCACCCTCGAGATTCCGGAATTTGCAGCCATGCATCCCTGACCCAGGGGCTGCAGAACCTCCAGAAGTACAGATTCCACTCCCAGCTGCTATTTGAACACAGAACTGAAACATGGGAAGAGTTTCATGTTTCACTTCCGTGACAGGTACAACACCAGGGATTTAATGTTTCATTTAAACATTAAATTAAATATTAAAGCCACACACCACCAGCTTAAGGAAACCTGATCCAAGGATTTGGTTATTCTGGGTACTCACAGGGGAAAAGCATTTTTAGTTTATGATGTTAATCTTCCCCCTAGAACTCATTAGCACAAATTACCTTAATTGCAGAGGTTTTATGGTTGTAAACTGATCCTTTCAGCTCAATTTGTTCTCCTCGGACCACGGAATAAGGAACATAAATGCTCAGGAAAATATCTTTGAGGACTCGGATGTACAAAGGTGCAGCCACACATATACCTGAGAAAATCAAAACCATAAAGCAGAGTATCTTACCCACAAGTTTGAAAAAGTTTTGACATATTTGAGTGACGATTTATCAGTTTTCAAGGTGTACTTTAAAACTGTCCAAGCTTTTCAAAGGTTTCCAGGCTTTTGCTTCCTGTTTCAAGCTGTTGTCACAGTGTTCACACACTTGCTTCTTTGGGTTTCTTTTTCCCAAATTTTCTGCTTGGATCATCAAATCTGTTGGAGAATCTCAGACCCCTGAGCTGTTGATGGCAGGACAATGTCAAGCTGTGCTGTAGAATATTTTCCTCATATTCTTACTCTCTATGAGCCACTGCCACACACACAAGACAGGCTTTGTTTTCCCAGCCACTGATATTCCTGAAATTATTCCCTAAAATACATATTTTGGTATTTCCTTATCCTGTTCATCAACCATAAAGTGAACGTTCCTTGGAACACAAAGCTCCCTGGTTTTTAGCTCCGAATTAATGAGTTTGCAGTACCCACCTTTATCAGAAATGCCAACTCCTTGGATTTCCCAGGTGGTCAGTGAATCAGGCAGGGTGACAGACAGAAGCTTGGATGGCATCACAGGGTTGCCAGGCCATTTAATCATGCCCGCTCCTGGCAACCTGGAAACACAATCCCTTCATCAACACAACCAGAGCAACCTGAGAGACCGGCGTGAGCCAGGAGAGCACAGAGAGGAAACAGGAATGTCGTGCGGTTTTATTTGGATAAACCTGGTTTTCAGCTCCTTTCGCAGGAGCTGTTATTTAGCCAGGGCAAAAGTGAAAGGAAAAGCGATGCCAATCTGGCAGCGCGGGGAGGGAAAGAGGGCAGGAATTGTTTGTTTGGATAAGGCTGCGGTTTCAGCACACTGAGGTTACCCAGCTCACCGCGGGTTTAAAGGTGATTTGACAGAGGCGGTACCTGATTGGAGTGAGTTGGTGAACTTCCCATAACCAGCTCTCGGGGAAGTAGCTACGAACTTGTGCCTCGTGCAGGTCCAAGAGATCCTCAAAATCTGAAGAGCATAAATAAAGCAAGTAAAAAAAACCCACAAAAAAAAAAAGTTATCTGAATATCCTCAATCAAAAATCGGTGTTAATCCCACCCCGTGGGAACACCTGCCCAGTATCCTGATGGAGTCACTTGCTAACAATTACAGGGAGAGAACTGGAGACAGGGAATTTCACATCCCCACTTTTTCCTGAGCCTGTTTTGTGTGTGGGCAGAGGATTCACATTTAGCATCCAGGTTTACTCCTCTATCCTCTTACTGCAGCTCTGCTCATTCTAAATGTGGGTGAGCAGAACAGAGAACTGACCAGAATAAAGAACAGCTCCACCACCCTTCTTTAGGGTCTTTGGAGATGGACAAAATTCCTCCTGGAGCATCCCTGGCAGGTACCAGGGAGGGGTTAACAGATTCTCCCACCTCTGGAGCACTCAGAGCTGTGGTACTCACGCATCCTGGCCAGGGTTACCAGTTTGGTGGGCTCTTCATGCCTCAGCCTGTTGGCAGTTTCACAGCAGTCCTTGAATGCAGAGATGCACTTGGGATTTGCCCGGATTCTCTGGGCTCTGTCACTGCAGGTCTCAGACACTGGGTAGGCTCTTACTCCAGCCATGCAGCATTTCCTGAGTTCTGGTTCTTTGTATTTGGATGCTGAAATAAAAAAAAAAAATAAAAGATTTGGCTGCATTGAGGTGAAGTTTTGATTTCCAGATGCATCTTGGCTTGTTTGTAGAGTTTCAGTGAGGTTGTTACAAGTTTTGAGGATGAACACAGACTTGTTACTTTTCAAAAGCTAGTGAAAAACACTTGATAATTACTACTCTGAATTAAAAATACAAATCAGGTAAGAAGATTTGTATTACACGTTAAGATTTATCAGTCAAAGGTTTTTCTGACATATGCCTAAAAGGCTTTAGAAAAGGGGTCCAAATATGTTCCACATTTGTCAGTCTCTCCAATATATTAAAGTATTAACCAGCCACTCAGATTGTTGATTTCTGATGGATGTGATTTTTTCTTTTCATAATTATATACTTTAAAACGTTTTTAGCACCTTCTTTGAATATCTGCTCCTTGAAGTCAGACCGTTTGGTTCTTAACAATTCAGTGCAAGCTTCACCTGTTCCAAAAACAAATAAGTACAAAAGACATTAAATTCTTTTGTCATGGCAAAAAAAAAAAAACCAATTGCAGAAAATCACATTCTAAATTAGAGAGAAGTAGTATTTTCCTCCCTGTTGCTTTGAGTTCCAACACAACGACTGACAATGACAATGGAACACTTGAGAAAATCAAAGGCACGATCGAAGCAAAGGGATTCACCTCCTTCAGCCGAGTCCTCAGCGTTGGCGTTAGTGAGAAAGGTGAGCCCGGCCTTTCGAAAGACGTCGATGTTGTTCTGCCCTCCTCCAGCCCCACACCCCAGGTCACTCTTTTCCAAATACAGCATTATCTGGAAATCAAAAGGTGGTGAATTAATTCTTTTTCAGAATTCTGAACTGCAGGTTTAAACCAACAGCTTGGATCCTGGCTCGAATTGCTCTCCTGCTTATTTTCATGACATATAAATAATAGATATTGAATGTGAACATGAAACAAAGGGCAACTTGATTTTCTTTTATGGCTGCTACTTAACCTTTTCCAGAGCTCTCTTTTTTCTTCCTGTGACTCCATAAATTGCCGTGTCAACAGAGGACAAAGCAACAAAGGAACTGGACCGTGTTTTCATGGCGAGACTCACAACCTCTGCTGGCTTCAGTGTCTCTTTCCTTGGCACCAGGTTAATCTAGAAATTGAAAAAACAAATATTGGCAGTTTTGAAAGGCACATTGGTGTGAAATCAACCCATCTGAAGGCAGACACTTGAGGAAGTCAAGAACTTGTGCAAATCCAAGGTAAAATCCGACCACAAAACGAAGGCAAACGCACAAATTTCAGTGGCTGTTGTGCTACTCACGTCAAGATTATTCTCACATTTCTGTTCCACATTCAGCCAGACTGAATCAGCCACTAACTCAGCAGCTTCTTCCCCCATCACTATGTAGTAAACAATCAGACGTGCTGAAGGAACCATGTCTTGGCTTATCGGAAAACTTAGATGCTCATATTCCGAGTCCTTAATTCTCTCCTTGGTTCCAAACCTTACGATCTTCCCTTTTGATGTGATCTGTAATAAAAAAGAAACAAAAGAATGGAGAATAAAAAACCGTCCTCTTTTATATTCAATACTTGTTCTCCATCCCAGCCAATGTCATATGAGAATTAAAAACCACAGAGACTTAATACATAAAGTTGACACTGTTAATTCTTTCCCTGCTGAGGTTTTTCATCTCTGACCATTTATATTAAATGCCAATTATATAAAAACCCCCTGTCACTCACCAAATAGCTGTAGTGATGGATTTTATGGATGTAGTGACTGCGTGGGTAGACATTAATGTTGATCACATCCCCCACTTCCAGCACTTTGTGGTTGGAAGCCCAGTCAATGTAGAGATAACTCTGGCTCAGAGATGAATAAGCTTTGGCTTCATAGTTTTCACTTGCTTGGTTTTCATCTGAGAGATGTGGGTCTGCAGTTTGGACCTGGAAAGATAAGGAAATGTCTGAAGAGTTGAAGGACAGAATTGTACCTGAAACAGAAACAAGTAATGGCAATCCTCTGAATTCCTGAATATTCTGAATATTCAGAATTAATTCTGAAACATATTGTTCAGAGGGATTAATAAAGCAAATGCCAACTCGAGGTTGTAATGTTTTCTTTAATAAAATATCTCTAAATATCAAGTCAAATATAAAAGAGCAATGCAGAAGCACATAAATAAACAGAGCAGGAAAGGTGAGGGAAGCACTCTCAGAGATTTGTTTTCACACAATTAATTTAGAGGGTTTGTTTCGTTATTATTATGAAATAAATATAGGAAAAATTAGGATATTTAATTTCAGAACTAATTAATAAAGACCTGAATATAGAAATAAGGTTTCCACATAGCAACTGCATTTCATAACTGATTATCTATAACAGCCTCCAAATTTACAAACTCCTGAGTGCAAAATCCTCCTGTTTGTGTTGCACATTCACAAAACCACAACTGAACCCTCAAAGAAATCAATGAACAGAACAGTTGAACTCACTTGAAACTCCAACACTTTGCTGTCTGAGGGGATGTTCACCACAAACAAAGCAGTTCCATCACTCCGGCTCGTTATTCGCCTCCCGGCCTCCAAACCCTCCGACAGCAACGGGGTCTCTTCCATCTGCTCACTCAGGGATTTGGCAGTGACGGTGACAGGGACATTCCCCACAGACTCACCCGCCGTGTCCTTCACCTGCACCTGTTTATTGAAGAAAAGAACAGCCCTGATGTGAACGGGGGCATTGCTGAACCTGCTCAGATGCTTCTGCAGTAGCACAAAACCTGAGATAATTAATGGGAATTCCAAGTGTACAGGACAATAACAGGGTTTGTCATGCTGGGGTTTGTGTTGTAGGGTGCAACAATTCTGCTTCTGGGCACTGACCTTGATGTAGAAGGGAAGTCCAGGCTTTACAAAGAGAGGAGTAGCAACTAAATTCAGCTTGTAAGGGGACACAGCAAATCTGACTCCAGTAGATTCCACTTCACCACTGAGCCCACCTGACAAAACATCATGATGCCCCTTGTCAACATTCAAATCCCGCAGGCTTTTCTCCATCTGCGTTCCACAGGTCTGTGAAAGTGAGGTCCTTGCCTTCAAAGAGTCAAACAGCCAGAAAATCCCCCCTAAACATTTTTACAGCAAGGATGGGCTGGTTTTCCTTACCAGGTGTTGAAAGAACCTCTGGATATTAAAGGAAGCCTGATATTAGGGAAGTTATCCCTGTGATTTTCTTTCCTAGTCCTGTTTACGTTTGCAGAGGTGTTATAAAAAAATTCAATTAAAACCAACTCACCTGTAGACTCCAACACTGATGCCACAATATATAAATATAACCCATCCAATTCCTCCAGGCTTTGAAACCCTATGGAACTCGTTGCTCTCTTACTGTTAAAATTGATCTCAGCAATTCCATTTTCAATCTGGAAATGAAACAGAAACCATCACTTTATAGTCAATGATTTGGAAATGGTATAAACTCTATGCAAAGGCAGTGTGTTTCTGTTGATTGTCTATTTTCTGAAGAAGTCAAAGGTGATTTTTTTAATGAGAAAGGATTCTTTATTCCCTAAAATTGTTGATAAATCAACCAATGGCACATCCTGCAAAGTTTGCGTGCAGGCCTGAGAGGAGCAGGAATGGAGATAATTAGTGGAGAACAGATTTCTCCTCAATAAATCAACATAATTTTGCTCTGTTTGTCCCCATCTGATTTCTCTTGTTAATTCTGACAGCACTGCAGTGATTTCAGAGAAATTTTAAGCACACAGTTTGGTCAAGGGAGTCTCAGCTGCCTCCTCTGAGTTTCATTTCAAAGCGAATTTCCCTCACGACGACACAGGACAAGTTGACTCTGGAGAGCTGAGCGTGCAAACTGGGACTTGAGGCCCATTCTCACCAAATTTAATGGGGGAACTGGAGTGGAATTAGATGAGTCCTGAACTAAGCCCATCAAATCCGCACCAATTAGACTTGCTGCTCCTTACCCTCGTTACGTGCATGGCTCGAGGCATCATTCGTTTCTCACTCCCTTCAATTATTCCAAAACGAAGGAAAACATCAGCTCTTGGAAGCTTTTTGTTGTAAAAATAGCTGAGAACAAAGCAATATAAACGCTCGTGAGGTTGCTTTTATGGCTGTGCAACAAAGCATTTGGTTTGGGAGAAGATTAATTTCCCAGGCAAGAGATAGAAAACAAGTGTCTGTGGAGCTTTAAACACTTGGGTTGAAAATTAATCACTCCGGGAGGATTTTGTGAAGGGGCACTTGGATCTCTTACAGAGCAGAAAGGATGAAAAGGATTCCTGAGGGAGGAGAAGAGGAAAATTCTGGAAACAGGAGAGTCATCCTTCAGGTAAAAGAAGAAGGGATACAAACAGATGCAAGTCAAATTTTCTTACCTGGCTTTCACAGTAATCCTGAAGTTCTCAAATTTATCAGAACTTATAAAGTGACTTTCTGGCTCAATGAGGATGGAAAAACTTGGCATTGCTGAAAATGGAGTAGAAATGAGAACACTTAGATGTGTTTTGCGCTCCAAAACAACCACTTGTGCTTTCAAGGAGTTTGAAAATACATAAAAATGAAGCTTCCCAGTCTCTGGGCACACCTTACCATATTCCTTAACTTCAAATTTCGCCACAGCTGAAGTTGCAAAATCCTTCTTGTACTTGGCTTCAATCTTCCAAGTTCCATACCTACGAAATGTCAACAACCAAACAGGTTTGAGGAGGAAAATTAATGTTGGAGGCCAAATAAAAACGAATCTTACTGCTTAACAATATTTCACGTTAATAATTTTTCAGAGAAAAAAAACCTGCACCGAATATTCTTCACATGTTCAACGCCTACTTTGAAAGGGTTGTCTTTGATATGCGTGTTAATAATTATTTGAAACTGATTTTGAAGCGTTGAAAGGGATTGGAAAACCAAATCAGTTTTTCAAGCCCCTCTGCCATCCCTCTGTGCCTCAGTAAAGCTTCAGCACCCTCTCAAGACTGAAAGGAGAACTGAAGAGATATTTATCTTTGATGCTGCTGCAGAAAAACTGGTGGTTTGTTTGAATAAATGTATGAAATATGAACATTTCCCCTCCCTGAAATCAACACCACTAACTGTTCTTACTTAGTCCTAAGGTTATTTATTTTTCTCATTTTTATTTATTTATTTATAACCCATTTATTTTTATTTATCGATATATTATTATATAAATACCCCAGTGTTTATTTGTTATTATTTATCCCATGGTCACACCCTTTGTGTATTAGAAATATCCAAGTTTCAAGCTGTGCCCATCGTGCAAAACCACGCTGGGATACTTTGGGGGAAAAAAAGGCATTATTATGTCAATAATTCACAAAAAAAAGGGCATTAAATAAATCTACTTAGGATTAGGAGGGATCTTGAAGTCAGGAAAAGAAACTATTCCAGTAAAATCTTTTTCTTCCACAATATCCACGGCTACTCCTCCAGGATCCTTGAAATTATAAGAGGAAAAAATCAGCAGTTACAGATTGTTTGGCTTAAAACAGCAGAAAAATGGAATAACAAGGCAGTTGTCAAAGGCTAAAAATTGTGGTACAGATTATTTTTATATCTTAAATGAAATAAATAGTATGAAGACAATCTATTATTAAAATTCCCTCAAAAACCAATTTCTTGGATATTGAAGATAATTTTTTTTTAAATTTGTTTCTATTCTGTAACAACTTCAGATCTGGGACTTGAAAACTTCTACCCAACTGTGCAAAGTCGTTTTCAGATTTTTAAAAGATGTCTGGCTCCCTGCACAAACCATCTAACAGTTTTATTAAATATTGATTGCAATGTGATCCCCCATCTCACCCCGTTTCTTTGTTATTAGATCTACAGAATATTAATATTAAATCCAATTACAAACTCACCACAAAAGTCAGGACAGTCTCTCTCCGAGCTGGCTGCAGTTCTTCATTCAGGGAGTAAACCCTGATTTTCACTGGAAGAATTAAAGCAATAAATCTCCAAGCCAAACCATTACAGAGGTTTTAAAAAAGCCCACAACAAAACAACCCAAAAATCACCAATATTTTCAACATATTCCCGGGAAAATCTTTCACCCTTTGTGCTACAAATTAGTTATTTAAGGGGATTGATTTTTACAGTATGATCAAATAATTCAAATATTACTCACTTGATTAAAATAATTAAATAGCAGCCAATGGCAATAAAACATGAGCAAGAGTTTAAAGAATATTTAAATCCTAATTCCTTGGCAGAGTCAATGGAAATGCCAAGAGAAATCAGCATTACTTACCTGACTGATCAGGAGTATAAACTGGTTTGTCTGTATGAATGAAAAGAAATCCATTCTCATAGGAGACAGGAATTTTTTTAACTTTTGTAAAATGTGGAGAAACAGCTTCCAAGTACAAATACTTCTCTGAGTTATCTGTTTTGGGTAAATCTGTTGGTCTAAGCTGGGAGAGATGAAATAAAGGTTTTTAAAGAATATTAAAATACTTTTGGTTTATTTTTTCCTGCAGTATTTTTTGTTGAGGAGAGTGGCTGAATAACAATTACTGTCCTGTGGTTGAGAGTCATTAAATAAAAATATCAACGCTGACAAGGGTTTACTCTTGCTTACATGATGGATAGTCTGGAGTATTAAACTACACACAGATACCTAAAAAGTTTGCATTTTATTTATGTCCAGAACTAAACCAGAAAGTTCAAAGCCCAGTTATGAGGTTACACCAGTACAAATTGTCAGACATTTAATTTATACACATAATAAATTCACACCAAAGATGCTGTTCTGGGAGTTCAGTTTGATTCTATTTTTTTAAATTACGCAACTATGATAATGCTTCTAAAAAAGGTTGATTCTGTGTTTAACTTCGCTGACTTTATTCTGAGTAATTTTAATTTCAGACATTAAAAATTGGGGCATTAGGCTTCCCGTCCCAGTTTAGCCAACTGAAAACATAATCCTTTGTAACATTTATCACTAAATATGGCAATAAACTGTAAGAAAAGTCCGAATTCCTTACTGTTAAACGTGCAGCATTTTGGAAATTGTTGCCTGGAGCTAAAGAAATCCGATCAGAAGAATAAACAGCAGATTTATCTGGGAAGCTTTTCAGGGCGATATTGACTGGAAATTCCTCCTCAAACCCAAAAGCTTGAACGACAACTTTCTCCGAGGCCCCAGCTCGAATGAGCTTTGGTGCTGTGAGGACATATCTGGACATGGAATAGAAAACAATCAAAGGGTCATGGAATTATATTTCTTTTGTAATTCGGTTCCATACACACCGTTAAAGCAAACAGTTGAGTTATTCTAAGATACTCCTAAAAAAGCTACTTAAATAGTGCCTCTCCTTAAATCCTGGACCTATTTATCTAAAAATGAATAAAACCAATCAAGTAAAATTTCCAGTAAATCGTGTATTTGCTTTACTTACGTTTTCTCTTGGCTAAAAGCTGTTCCAGAAAGCAGCAAAATAGTGAAATGTATTAAAATAGTCATTGTGTCTGTGACGGTAACGATGGTGGGTTGAAGCACCTTGGATGTGGAGGACCAGCAAAGCCAACACAACATTTCCTTCACCGTTAATGATTAATTCGGGTCGACCCACAACGGTTGGCGACAAAATCTTTGCAGGTCTGGATATCTAAGACAACACCTCAACAAATAGGTTATGTAAAGTCAAACAAAGTTGGGCAAGAATGCTGAAGTTCAAACAAATAATTGTGGTCAACCTTTTACGGGAAAGCAGTTTACAAAACTATTTCTGGGCAATTTAAAGTTGAATTACAGTAAGGGCGACTTGGATTTCTCACCGCGCCCACTCCAACGGGAGCAACGAGAAAAACCTTATGAAATATGAGATGTTTACAATGTAATGTACTAAAGTCAACGGCCGGAACACCTGTATTAAATACTAATAAATTTCTGTCGGTGGTGTGTAAATGATATGTCACAGTACTCCAAAATAATGTTCTAAAAATCGAATGATGTCCCTTTTTTCCTAGATACAACCTGATGATTTTTCAAGCCTGAATTTCACACTGAGTCGTACAGACTCCAAGCTAATACAACCCAAAAGTGTTATTTATTTACACGTCTCTGTGGAAATGGTGATGATTTAAACCTAAGACACGGACTAAAGGCAGCGCGTATTTAGTGTTACAGAATAAAGCGAATTTACACACCCCATGGCTCTGAGGCGCTAACGTGACACACAGAGACCCATAGAGTGCAGATAACAACAAAANGCCCCAGGGCTGCCCTGCCCGCCCCCGCGGCGGCGAGCGGGGACGCGGCGTTACCATGTCAACGCAGGTAATCAAAGCGGAGGCCTGAGGGGACGGGCCGGGATCGCCCTTGGCCGGTAACCGGGGAGGGGATGCGGGGGGGGGGGACTGGGAGCAGACACGGGAACCCCCTCGCTGTGCCGTGGGTGTCACCTGGGCTCAGGGAACGGCGGGGACATGACTAGATGATCCTTGTGGG
>WEKX01025945.1:1431324-1468987 GCA_013390025.1 Pitta sordida
CCTGTGGTGGGCACTGTCCGTGTCCCTGTGCCGGGCACCGTCCGTGTCCCTGTGCCCGCCCCTCAGCCTCACCTCCCTGCCCTGACAGAGCTGTGCCTCCGAGGAACTGCAGAGAAAAGAGCAGCCTTTGCTTGACCACCTTCTCCATCCAATTTTGGAGGGGAAAAAATAATCCGTTTAAACGAGGAACGTGTTCTCGGGACACAATGTGGTCACTCGCAGAGGTGTGAGAACCCCTAAAATCTGCCTCCTTATCTTAATGTCTTTAGCTGTGCCTTGTCCACCGGGAGGAGGTCTCAGGAAAGCTCACAGTGTTCACAGTGTAGATGAGGCTGGAAAGGACCTCAAAGATCATCTAGTCCAGCCTAAATCAATAATAATGATAATATTAATAATAATCAATAATAACAAACCAAATCCTTTGGAGACTGTTTTGTCCCACAGAACTTGTCCATTACTTTCTCCCCGTATCCCTGGGAAAATAAATATTTTTATCACTGGGGGAGGACGAGTTGTGAAACACAAATAGTTCATTTCAGGCTGTGCTGTAGAAAGGTGTGAGTGTAAAGGGATAACCATTGTTCCCAGTGCCTTGAGAACTGGAAGCTGGCACTCCCTGGAGACTTGGCTTAAATGTTTTTTTGGGGTTTTTTTTCTTCTGTAGGACTTCATACACAGACTGATGCTCATTTCTGTTGCTCCAGGTATCTCCCCATGATATTTGGTGTTGGGGGCGATGAAGAAAGGCTCTGCAAGAAAAGCAGCGAGTAGAAAACCACCGGCACCTTGTCCAATGTCACCTGGCAGCTCAGGTCCTGCATCCCCATCTCCTCTCGGCCAGCAGAGCCCTCCAGCTGCCCCCAAAATCATGGAGCAGAGGCACCAACAATGGGAAATTCCAGCAGAACACGTAGGACCTGCCTTGAAGTTTCATAAAGGTATTGTACAGTAAATAACTCTTGGTGTGGCAACACATCCCACAAGCATAAAAAGCCAGTGTGCTGTCCATGGTCTGATTGGAAAGAAGCCTGAGGAATTTGCTTTCATCTTTTTATTCTTATTTTTTTTGGTACTCAAATGTAGAAATGACATTTAATGAAAGATGTGGAGAATAATGAGACTTTTAGTCCTTCCTGTAAATGCTTCTGGTGTGCTGGGTCTTCTCACCCCCTGGTGAGGGAGGGGACAATTTTCAATGTATTCAGTGTGGAGTAAAATGCTGATATAAAAATCTCTGGTTCTGTCACTGCTAAAGGTGGTTTCTGTGTTTAATTTCAGGAGTTAAGTACATTACTGAGCCCCTTATAAAGGGTCTGGCAAAGCAGCAGAATTTGGCATTTATCAGCTCCCTGAATCTTTCTTCCCAAAAAGATGGGGAGAAGAAATTTAAGGTAAGTTATTGTAAATACCTAGTAATTCAACCAAGGTTAAAAATAAGATTTTGTTTAAGTGGATGTAAACAGCACATTCTAGCTCTGTTTGGCCAGTTCTGCAAGCACCTTCTGTTAAAAAATAAAAAAAGGGTAATGGAGACTTGTGCAAAAGAGAAAAAGATTCATTAAAGTGACGTCTAAACCAGCATTTATTTGTGTCATATTTTAGCTTTTGGTTTGGTGGGGTTTTTTAGGAGGGTTTTTTAATGGTATGTTATGTAAATGAGATTGGAGCATTGTAAATTTAACATTCCAACTCCATAGAAGGTTGTGCCTAAAGCAGGGGTTTAGAATCCTCTCTTTAAAAACCCCCAAACCCTGTGGTGCTGAGGGATTAATTTTTTTGTTCTTTAGTACATAGAAAATCTGGAGAAGTGCTCTAAACTGGAGATCCTGAATCTCAGTAACAACCACATAGAGAAGATTGAGAGGTTGGATAAACTGCTGAAGCTCCGTGAGCTCAATTTGTCCTGCAACAAAATCAGGTGAGAGAGGCACAGCCCAGGAACAGTAAAAATGATGTTTTGGTACCTGAGTTCTCTCCAAAGTGCATTTCCCATTGGTTATGTCAGTCTGGAGTACAACTGTGGTGAGATCTTTTTAAAAAGCACAAACTCTTTGGTGTTAAAAGTGCGAAATTGGTTCTGGGAAGTGCTGGAGGTGTTTTGTGGCTGTGGTTAAACTTGTTGTGTTAAACTTCCCAGATACCACAATGGAAAGGGTGCAATAACCCAATTAAATGCTTTAGAAATTTAATGAAACTTTTACTGCGTTTTAATTACAGGTAATATAATAAGTTTTCTTTTAGGAGAGGAAGCTGAATGGGCTCGATCAGGCGGGAAACTCCCTAAATTGCTTTTTAACTGGTGTGAGACTCTGGTCTCTTGTTTGAGCAGGTTAAAAGTGAAGATAATGATTCATTCAACAGCAAAATTCTTCATTGCTTTTAATTTTTCTGTGAATGAGTTGTGATCTTCACATGAAAATGACTTTGCAGCTGAGGAGCTGCATTGCAGCAGAGAAGGGAAGAGCAGGAAGTGAACGAAGCACCAGTTTCTGCATGTGGGGTTCACACAACTTCCTCCCTGAGCAGGAACTGAGAGGGGCAGAGCAGCTTTGAGCTGCTGCTCTGGTTTAAAATTTTATTTATGTACCACTGATATATATTCAATAAATCACAAGAGCACATTCTGCTGTACTTCTTTATAATACTCATATTTTACTTAATGCTCACAGATAAATGCCCAAGTAAACTAAAACATGTTTTCCTTGCTGTTTAGTGGTTTAATGAAAACTCTTCATGCTGACAGTTTACAGTTGATCCTTCCTTTGTATGGGGGGGGAAAAAAAAACTTTAAAAATTCTTTATTTGGGTTCATAACATTCTCAGGACAAAAAGAAGGTGAATTTTGCCTATTAAAATGGAATTACCACATATTAAAATAATGAAGGTGTGTAAAAATAAAAGTTTTGCTCCAGTGGCAGAGAGTCATGGGGTGACTTTTGGTTTTAATTTAGTCCTTGTAAACAAGCTGGTGAAATTTGAATTGAAATGTGAGTTCATGGCATGACTGTTTTCCCTTGATTAATTATATGAGCCAGATTTGGCTGTGGGTTATCCCCAGTGCCTCAGTTTCTTGACGAGTTTGATTTTCTTCTCGTTTGCAGTAAAATTGAAGGTCTGGAACACCTGCAGCATCTGCAGAGGCTGAACCTGGCAGGGAATGAGATCGAGCACATCCCTGTGTGGATGGGGAAGAAACTGAGATCACTCCGTGTCCTCAACTTGGGCCAGAACAAACTGTCCTCGGCAAGTGACCAGCCAGGGACAGGCTGTGGTGGAGCCTTGTCAGGGTGTATTTATGGATTATCCCTCAATAATTGCTGAGTGTCTTTCCTTTGTGTCAGAGAAACTCCTTTTGTGCCAGGTGTTGAGGATATACAAACCCATTATTGTGTTGTTTGGGCAAGTGTCAGTTTTTGGAAGGTTCTGTAAATCCACAGGCTCTGGCACTTGGACATTTCCAGGATCAAGATGGATTAAATTTACCCTCTTTGTGTTTTTAATAGAAGGAACCATTTGATTTTAGGGAGTGGCTTTAGTGCTGGTATTGTGTAGGGGTTTAGGGATTATTCTTTAGCAGAAACATTAAAATACATCTTTTATTAGGGACCTAAAACATTCTACATAATCAGAAATGCACTAATTGTTCTTGGGGGGATGTCTAATCACTGCTGCTTTTGTCTTTGATGGCATTTAGCTCCACGATGTAGCTAAACTAAAGCCTCTCCAGGATCTGACCTCTCTCTTCCTGGCTGATAATCCAATGGGAAATCTGCCTCACTACTTCTTGTTCACCATATTCCACTTGAGAGCCCTGGAAAACCTGGATGGACAGCCAGTGACAAACCATGACAGGCAGGAAGCTCTGGAGAGGTTTAATTTAGGTAATGGTGTGTTAAATCTAAAGTGAAGGACGCAAAATTGAAGTTTAAAAAGGATGAGATTTTTTTTTTAATTAATTAGAGTATTTTTGTGATTCTGTTTCTCAGAAGAGATAGAAAAATTAGAGAGAGAGTTGGAAAACACAGTAAAGGAGATGGAGAACCTTAAACTGGACCAGTCCAAAGTGCTCGAGCAGCTTTGCCGTCAAGATGAGCTCAACAAGTCACTGAGAGAAAAGGCTCTGCAACAGAAACAAAGCCTGGAGGAGCTGCAAAGGGACCTGGGCACCAAAAACGAGCTGGTAAGAAAATGATTGCACTGAGGAAATACTGGGACACACAGTTATCAATGGGAGGGTTCAAATGGCTGGAGATTCCTGTTTAAAATCAAGACAAAACTTAGAGACTTCAGCTCTTTAGTGACCTGTGGTTCTTCCTGTGGGACAAGTGAGTGTCTGGCCACTCTGGGGATTTACAGTCACTTGTTTGTGTCTAGAAATCCTTTATTTTTGTTTAAACTTTGCTCAGCTGATGACAGGTTGAGTATCCCCTGGCTGCTGAATTCCTGATTTGCTGAATGTCCTGCATCGGTCAGACTTTCAAGTGCTGCTGCAACCAGGGGAAAAATTAAGACTTTTTTACAAACCAAGTTGTGTCTCAGTCATGTCCACTAGTTCACTTGTATTTTGTTCACCTCTAAAATGTAATTTTGGGTGTGGTGAGATTTCAGCAGCAGATATTTTGCAACTGGAGCCCTCTCTTATCCTTGGGATGACAAACTTTGCTTGCTTCTCTCTCCCTTTAGCTGGTGTGTTGGTTTGTCCCAGAGCCTTTATTCCTCACTTAAGGTAGCCCAGCCCTCCCTGTGCTCCTGTGCTGATTTTCATTTCCAGGATGTATTTGCACGTTCACTGAAGTAGCAACATTAGTATCGAGTGTCCCACTGAGACTTTATATGCCCTGTGCCTTTGGATACAATTTTATTGATCCTTTTTTTCCCCACTTTTCTCTGAAACACAGTTAATTTTTGCATGACATTCTCTCAGGCTTTAAAAATCTTTCTTTAAGCCTCTCCTGTTTGTCTTTCTTTCCCTTCATCAGTCCTGCTTTCCACTGTCTGTTGGAATTGTGCTGCATGTCCTCCCTCAGGTATTCAGTGTGAGAAGTTGATTGAAAATGAAATCACATGATGGACCTTTACTTAAAAATAGCAGCAAGGTGAAATTAAAATAAAAATAAATTAAAATAAAATACGCTTGACAAGTGAGAGGTTTTGTCTTTTGCAGCCCATGAGTGTAAATATGTTTATTTGGCCTGGATTTTGCTAAAGGCTCACACCCAAATTCACTGATTTTAAATTAGTGACAGATCTATTTTTAACCCTTGGCATGTCATCCTCAAAGGCCTTTCATGTGATCACTTGTGTTCTGTTCATTGTGAGGCTTTTGTCTCCTCTTGGTGGTCATTGTCCCTCCCACTGAAGCTGCACTTTGTGATGTTTTTGCTGCCCAAGGCTGTGTGGTGTGAGCTGTGGCTGCAGTTCATGGCTGCGTGAGGGTGCCATTCCCAGGAATTCAGCTCACTCTGTTCCCTTCTCTCTCAGCTGAAGCAGAAGACAGTGGAGCTCACCCGAGCCTGCCAGAAGCAGTATGAGCTGGAGCAGGAACTGGCCTTTTATAAGATTGATGCCAAATTCGAGCCCTTAAATTATTTTCCCTCAGAGGTAATTATAAACTAATGCATCTTTGTGGCTGTTCCTCTTGATTTTCAACTTGGCAAATAAAAAACGTGCTGGTTTTTCTGTAATTATAATAAACACTGCTTTACCGCATATTTTTATTTCATTTTAAAATCTAAGTCGCAAGATTGGAACTAAACTGAATGATTGACATTTGAGGTGTTAAATATTAGTGAATATTGAACATTAATATCTCTGTGTGTGTGTGTTTTAGCTGAGTCCATGAGCAAACATCTCCCCAAACAAACGATGGTGCTTCCTTCTGGTTTAATTTTGGAGGCCCTTTTCCTCTGAGAAATCCCACAAATGGTATTGGAATCATATTTGTCTGAGTAACATTCAATTGCAACAACTTAATGGACCAAATCTAATCCAAGTAAATCTGAAATACCAAGAAAAAGTTCCTCCATTTAAATATCCACCTCCATCACACACTTGGAGCAAACTGGTCACACCCCAGCTGGGTTTTGTTTGGTTTTAATTCCACACTAAAACAACAACAATGCTCAAAACAGTCAAGTTTTCTTCTGATTATTCTAATTTCAAATACATTTTCCTTTAAAAAGTTAAATGTAAATGTCAAAGTATTTTAGGAGTTGACTGCAGCCACACTTCGGAAACAAAGAGTTTATTCTGTGCATTTCAGGAGGTTGAACTTGATAATGTTCCTGGTGAAAGCCCCTACATTGGGAAGGCCAGGTACAAAAGAAATATGTTTATAAGGGAGGGTTACATCGCTGATGGGGCTCAGCAGCTGCACATTGGGGAAGTCCAGACGGTTGGAGACGACCTCTGTAGGAAATCCCAGCTGGAATTGCAGCTCCACACTCTGGATGAGCTGCTGGGGAGGAAAGAAGAGGAGCTTAATGCAGGTAAAACGTCATTTTTTAATCAAATAAAATCTAAAACTGTGTATTAACGTGGTTTATTCCACTGATGAAGTGCTTGATGCAAATTTGAGAGGAGAAACACTGCCAAAAGCTGTAAGTGCTGCAAGTTCTAAACACTGTTCTTGATGTTGTTGGGGTTTTTCTGCAGCACAAAGGAGATTAGGAGAACTGCAAAGTGAAATTGGAGCTGCAGAGCAACAAGTCTTGAAAGTGAGAGAGGAACTGCAACAGCTGGAGGATGCTCTGGATCAGCAGAGGGTGAGTTGTAACACAGAGGAAAGTGTTGGTGTAGAAAATGTGACTCTGCCCACGTTGTTTTTAACGAGGCCACTGGACGTTTCTAAACCCCTTTGTCACATCAGGAGAACCTTGGAGAGCTTGTGTGTCAATAAACTGTCTGAGTGTAGTGCAGTTCATTGCACCTGAACATGTTCCATGTGCTGCTGCTGCTGATCCTCTCCCCAGAGTGCTCTGGAAGAACCTCCTGTGCAGGTTTATTTGTGCAGCTGATAAGCACTGTGGCCGCACAATTGGCGGAAACAATTAATTTAAAAACAGTTATCAGCGTTACACTACAATTGTATCTTCCCTTAGTTCACCTGTCATCAATTATTGCTATTTTTAGGCTTTAAACTTGCCTGGAAATCAATTACCAGGATTTTCTGTATTGAGCTGTTCAATATGGTCAATATTCTTGACAAACTGTGTATTCCCATTATCCCCCTCAACCTCCTCACCCTGTCCCCAGATATCCCAGGCCAACAGGGAGGCCATCGAGCACCAGCTGAGTGAAAGGATCCAAATCCTGCAGGAGCTACAGAGGGAAACCTTAGACCTGGAAAAACAAATCGAGGAGCAGAAAAGAGAAATAGGGGAAAACCAGAGAGAGCTGGAAGACTTGCAGAGTTCCCTTGAGTCCATAAATCCTGAGGACCCAAGACACGTAAGTAAACCCAGAATGTGGAGAACTGGAGTAAAGGCTGCACTTGTGCCAGTTCAGGAGTTATATTTTGCTGTTTCTTGAAGTCAGTAACTGTTGCCACTTGAAAAAGGTGCAACTCTTCACAGTTAAAATAAAAACCAACCAAATTTGGTAAAACAATTGAACTTTATTTCCTACAGCATGTTAAGGACTGAATCTTTATGCTGTGCAGAGCTTGGGAGCCGATTTCTGTGGGGGAAGCCCTTAATGCATCTTTTGCGTGGGATGTGCTCTTAAAGATTTTAAATATCCTCATTTTTTTGGACCTCCAGGCAAACAGGACTCCTAATTTCTGAGTTCTTAGCTGAAGTCAGGTACAGCAAACACTTACAGAAATGTTAAGCTAAACCCAAGTGGAATTATTGTTTTTAAACTCTTATCTCCCAATGGAAGTGCCCCAGGCCAGCGGGATGCTTTTAAGTAAACAGTGACAGAGCTGTTATTATGTTAACTGCGGTTCCACTTGTTAAAAACGCTCTTTTAAGTTGTTTTAAGCTTGTTTTTCCTCGGTTGTCGGTGCGGCAGTGCCGGGCGGGCTCCCAAGGGGAGGCAGCGAGCCCGGCCCTTCCCGCGGCCGCCCCTCGCTTGAATCAGAGCACAGGAAGCGCTGCCGGGACCAACGGCCGGGAGAGGAACCGGGAGAGGAACCGGGAGCTTCCCCGGAGCCTCCCGGGGCAGGATCAGAGCCACGGCAGTCTCGGCTTAACCCCGAGCCGTTCCCCCTCCCCGTGAGCCGCCGCTCTGGGGCGGGGCGGGCTCGGGGAAGGACAAAGGCGACGCTGGCACCGGTGGCTCCGGGGCTTTGGGGACATCGGGCAGCGGCGGCAGAAGGATCCGGCAGCACCCGCAGGGTTTGGGGGTTCGCTGGTGTAAATTTCGTTCGCTTTTTGCTGGCTGGAGTGTCACTTTGGAAAGCTTGGCTGGTGGGTGGGTTTTGGGGAGGTGACAAGTGGCATTGTGCTGATACGGGTGTGAAACTTCCGGTTTGATCCGTTCAAAATGCAAAACGCTTCGAGTTTTTCCATTTAGTTTTGCTATCGAAGCAGCTTTATAAATTTGTGTATTTTTCCCCTGATAACTTACTTTTAATTTTTCTACTGCTATCTCAGTTTCTTTATTTTTTTTTCAGTGTAGTAAGAGAAAGACACTGTCTGTCCTGACGGTGTAAGGCTGTATTTTCCCAAGCTTCTGGCATTTGAGTCGTTTTTAAACAATTTCATAGCAGTGAGGAACAACACTCTGTATATTCTGTCATAGCCACGTTTTGTGTTCAGCTGAAACAATCAGTTAATTCACACTGACTGCATCAAGTCCTGGCCAAAGTCTCAATTCAAACACTTCTGGATCTCCCAGAAATGTCTGAATAAAATAATAAATATTCTGCTTGAGGTAAATGTTTAATGATAGAGTTGGCCTGACTTGCTGGTTGTGGGGAGTGTTTTCCTCTGAGTGCTGAGCTGACATGTTCCAAAGCATCAGCTGCCCTGAAAGGCAACGCAGGGCGACAGGATTAACGGCTCTGGAAGAAATCAAGTTTGTTCTTGACTGAGAGAGGGAAGGGTAGGACAGATGTAAAGGCAGGAAGAAAGATATGAGTAATGATTTCTAAAGGCATGCTTTATTCCTCCTAATTTCTCCAAACAATGCTGTTAGTCACAGATTGCTGCTTAACTGGGCATTTGTGGGGCAGGAGGGAGGAAAAATAACCCCCCAAACCACCCCGGTGTGTGCTGAGCCTGGGACTTTGAGTGCAAGACACCACAGAAGTGAGACAAACTCTTAATTTATTCATCCTGCTGCTGTCCTGCTTTACCTTTGCCACTGTTCCCTGGCAGGCCCATGTGAGAGCTCAGAGAGCAGCCAAAGAGCAGCAGCTTGAAATGATGACCAAGAACTGCCGGGAGCTGGAGAGGCGCCTGGACGAGATGCTCTGCAGGATTGCCAAGGAAACCGAGGAGATCAAGGACCTGGAGCAGCAGCTCACTGATGGTAACTGCACAGCAACATCACCATTGAGGGTCCAGTTTGGTTCGTCTTTGCTTGAATTAAATGCAAATTAAATTAAATCCTTTTTAGGAAGAATTTTTAAGACTGCAGGGTTTTTAAAAAGCTCTTCCTAACTGATGTAAAAGGAAACTGTGTGTTCACCTCACTTGTGTGTGGTTGGGGAAGGTCATTGGCAGGGTTTTTCTATTTTTGTTTCCTCTTAAGGCGAGAGATAAGGTTTGGAAACTTAGTGAAGTGAATTTATAGATACATTTACTGTACACCTAATCTATGTAAAAAAATGAGTATACAAATTAAGTCAAAATTGATTTAGGTGTAAAGGTAACAAGTGTCCTTAAGTAGGAGAGGGCAGGAGTGCACAAAGAGCTGCAGTTTCTTTTTAACTCTTCCAGTGGTCAAGTGAACACAGTAATACAGGAAATCTACTTCTATTTACTTGTTATGACTTATCTTAATACACAAACATTTAAATAAGATGAAGAAAGGCAGCTCTGTTTGTTTTGCAAATAAATGTGTCAACTATCTCACGTTTTATTTTGCATTTCTGCAGGTCAAATAGCAACAAACGAAGCCCTGAAGAGGGACCTGGAAAGTATCATCTTTGGCTTGCAGGAATATCTGCAGAGTGTGAAGTGCCAGGCAGACCAGTCCAGCCAGGAATGTAAGAAGCTGCAGAAGGAGAAAGAATCTCTGCTAGGAAGAGTGGCAGATCTAGAGGAGGATAAAAACAACCTGGAAATAGTTGCCATGGATGCAGAAAATATGAGAAAAGTAAGGCTTGATAGTGTATCTTTCCTCCCAAATTCAGATATCTAAGAGTAAATGGAGAAAGAAATAAGCTCATGATTAGATTGGGACTAGGGAAGCACAGTTCTGTGGAAAAGTAGCTTTTGATGTGGTGACATCAATCAGATGTGTCCCCACACCTGGAGAGTAGAATTTGGCCTTTGAAACCGGTTGTAAGAGATGCACAGGAAATCTGTCATTTGTGGCAGAGGCCTCAGAAATGCAGGTTTTACCTTCCAGGCATCACTACAAATGGTGGGGAGCTGGACCCTGGCCAAGGCTGTGGGTGTTTCTAGCCTGGATCTGCCCTGTCAGCCAGTGGCTTAGAGCTGCCTTGGCATCCTCAGGGGTTTTATGTAAGCCTGAATTCCAGGGATAAATAACTTTATCTCTTCAAGCTCCACCCTTCTAACCTGAGTGTAGCTGTTTGGCCAGAGCTTTTGGGTTGAATATTTAGTGAGTCCCTGAGGTAAAGGGGCTAAGAAATCCTGGCTGTCCTGTGTGCATCCTTCTAAACTGAATGTGAAATCCCAGGAAATTGCCCTGCTGGAGAGGGCACTCCAAGAGCAGCAAGAAATAAATGAATCCCTGCGAGCTGCCCAGGCCAAGGTGGGTGCCTACGAGGCCGAGCTGGAAGCCCAGCTGAGACAGAGGGATGCTGAAGCCAAGCAGCAAAAAGAAGAGTTGGAAAGGCTCAAACAACTCAGCCAGGTAAGAACAGGAGTGTTACCTACCCCAGGATGGGTGATACCAACCTTCCCTCCCTCCCACATCTCCAACTTGTAACCAACTGTTGGTTTAGGTGGCCCCAAGTTTGCTGGGATTTGTGACTTTTCCTCTGTCCAGATGGTTTGGTTTGGGGTTGTTCTGTTGGATTTATTTTTAGTAGGTGTTGTCACGCTGTTGCTGTTTTAAGGAATGACACGTGTTGTGTATTTAGTGGCAGTTTGGGAGGGGGGATGTTGATCTTCAGGGTTTCTGTGTCTGCAGATGGAACTGGCAGCCCTGCAAGCTGAGCTTGAGAAGGAAAGGCAAGAGTTAGAGGCTGCTCAGAGCAAAGCACAGCTGGCAGAAGAGAAGGAGCAGCAGAATCACAAGCTCCTTTCCCAGTTCAAGCAGTTGCAGGTGAAGTTTTTGTTGTATTCAAAACTTTTATCTTTTTATCACTTGGGGATTTGTTTACTCACATATTTTTTTATTATTATTATTTCAGGGAGACAATCTCCTAAAACAACAGCTCAAAGATCTTCAGAGTCAGCTCAACCACGCAGTGGGTAACTTAATTCACCCTGAGGAAGTCTTGGCTTGTGTAAATGAGCTCAGGCAGAAGCTTCAGTCAGGAGCTGGAGAGATGAAGTGAGTGAAATAAAAGTGCAAACAGTGTTTGACCTGTGCATGTCAAAGGGGTGCTGATTGTTCTCATTTTTCTGCTCTTGGAACCTGGGTTGTTTCTCTTCCAGGGCCCCAAATTCAGCTGACGTTTTAGGGAAAAGCCTCGCGAGTCTGCAGAAGGATTTTAATGCCATCCTTGCTGATGCTCAGAGGGAAAAGGAGAAAGCATGGGCTGGGCAGAGACAACTGCAGGAGGAAATGGCATCCCAGCAGGGAAAACTGCAAGAATTACAGGAGAAATACAGACAGGCACGTATCAAACAACTCAAGAGGGGTATTTCAGCTCAGTCTGAGTGGATCAGATTCCACTACAGATGAAGCTTTCATGGGACAGTGGAATCTGATTTTCTTTGCCTGATTATTCAGTGAATTAGAATTTAGTCAATGATAAGTGTCAGAGGCAACAAAGAATTTAATTATTGGTAGGAAATGACAGCTAGTAACCTTCTTGAAAGAGCACACTAACAAAATAACTTGGGCACTGTGAAAATGTTGCAGGGGCAAAACACTTATTTTCCCTTTCCCTTTTGGTACAAAGTATGTTGGTAATTGCATTTCCCCATTGAATCATTAAAACAGGGCAGGTTTTGAGTGGAAGAAAATTAAAAATATTCCTGGCTACTCATTCTAATTTATTTCACTTCCAGGTTAAAGCTGAAAACAGGCAAAATAAGAACCAGGTGCATCAGTTAGAGAATGAAATCCAGCATTTACAGGAAAAGATCAAGAGCCTGGAGGAGATTCAGGGCCTTGCTGACCAGCAGCTCCAGGAGGCAGATGAGGAGAAAGAGGCCATTCTTGCTCAGCTGGAGGATTTAGAGAAGAGGGTAAGAATGAGGGAGGGCAGGTCCCTGCACCGTTTGATTGCTCAAAAATTCCTCAAAAACTTCTAAATTATTTTGCTTTCTAAGATAAAACCAACCCAGGAACACAAAGGTTGAATATAACACAAAGGTTGAATATATTCTCTTCAATCTTCTTAGTTGTTTAGGTTTGGTTTTGTTAATTGTGTGCATAAAATACAAAATAGAAGATGTGTGGGGGGAAGTCCTGCTAAGAGGAGGCCTTTCTTCCATGTGCTTTTGACTCAAAACTCTTAAAACATCCTCTTTTCCTGCTTCCAGAAAAAACTAGAAGATGCCAGGGCACAGCTGCAGGTTGTGAGTCTGGACAAAGAGCTGAAGGAGCTGCAGAGAGCCATTGTCACCTCGGATAAGTTGGCGACCACAGAGCTCTCCGTGGCTAAAAGGCAGCTGCAGGCTCTGCGGGAGGCTGTGCTCAGGATGAACCGGGAGAGGGCTGAGGTAAATCACCAGCCACAGTTCACTGGTCATCGGTGCATCACACTGGGGACACTCCTGGGGGCTTTAAAATCAGCCTCAGAGCTTTAGGAGCTCTGGCTTGGGCCAGGGTTTGAACTGGGGAGGATGGAGGAGTAAATCTGGGTGTGGGCACGTGTTCCTGCAGTGCTGGAAGGGGAGGGAGAGACTCTTCATGAACTGAAATCCAGCAATAGGTTGTTCTCTAAGAAGAGCAACAGAAAGGACTATAGAAGTTTGTGTTCACAGGAACTGGAAACAGTTTTTAAACTGGGAGCCATTTTTGGCTGCAACAGGTCCTCTGTGCAAATACTGGAAAATCAAAGGAGAAACATTGTTTTACATGAACTTTGCCAGTTTTTGGAATGCCAGAACAGGCAGGTGCTGCTCCTGCCAGCTAAAGCTGAACTGAAATCTGTGTTTCAGGAGCTGGGGGAGGCTGAAGGGCTCTGTGCTGAGGCAGCTCGTGCTGCCCAGGATCTGGCCAGAGCAGAGGCAGAAATAGAACTGCTCCAGCAGCTCCTCAAAGAGAAGGAAGAGCAGGTGGGTTACCTGGTGTTTGCCTTTGGGATGTGATCAAATACTGACCAGTGAGTTGCTGAAAATATTGTATTTTGAGCTTCTTGCCCTACCCTTGCTCCTCACGTTTTCCCAGGTCCCAATGTCCTTCCCTCCCCTCACACCTGCCCAGGACAGGATTAAACCTCACTGACCAGAGAAGTGACTTCCAAGGGAAACCATCAGCTGCTCCATTTTGGCGCATCAGAGTGGTCTCTGTGTTTTTCTGAATCAGAATTTTGATAGGGGTGGATGGGCACGTTCAAAAAGTTTTAACACAGTCTAATTCCATCTGGAATGCTCTGATTTAAACTTGTATTTCAAACAGTTTCAGCACGAAATGGAGAAAGCTGGTGAGAAGGCTGTTGCATCAAGCTCTCAGAAGATTGAAATGGATAAATTACATGAAGTTGTGGAGCAGCAGAGAGCAGAAATTAACCATTTAAGATGGTTGTTGGATAATATTGGGGCAGGTAATTCTCTTCTCTCTCCATTTCTTGCACACAGGCAGTGATACAGAAGTCTGCTGTTCCAAATTTCCCCCTGTTTGAGCTGAGAATCAGGAGAACAAAGTGCTCAGAACATCTTCCTGTACAGCTCTGCACAGGATATGTGTCAGTGCTGTTAATACAAACCAATAAAAACTTACTCGTGCTGTGCATTCAGTTTAAACTGCTCTAGAACTTGCAAGATCTGGGTGAGAAAAATGAGCTGAAGTTTTATCAACTTGTACTTCTACAGCCTTAAACTGCCAGTGTGTGTAGAAAATTTAGTTTGTTTTCCCAGCAGCTCCTTTTATATTGTTTCAGATGAACTGGATCACAGTGAGGGAAGAGCTGAGTGCAGTATTTATTTAATTTCCCTGATTCACCTGTAAAATGTGGTTCATTTCCAGGTCACAGAGATGAAGGGGAGCCCTTGCAGGGGGAAGCTGCAGCCCTCAGGAATGTGCTGCCCCAGCACTGTGAGTGTATCCCCAGTGCAGCAGAGCTGCTGAGGAGAAGGGGACACTGGTGCTACCTGCCACCTTCACAGGTCAGAAATAAAAACCCTGGCATGGATTTATCTCTTCCTTTTTCCATTTGATGTGGGAAAAGTGCTTTGTATAAACCATTCCTGGGATCCAGAGCATGTAACCCTGGGAAACAGCTCTGCAAAGTCCCTGCAAATTCAGCCAGGGAAAGGCTACAAGGGGATGGTACAGACAAACATTGACTGGAAAAAGAGCATTGGTCTGGATTGAAAAGAAATATCAGTAAAATATATTTAATTGGCCTTTTCAAAAGTGGCTTTGTGTGTAGTAATGAGAGACAGCAGAGTGTGTGCAGCCTGCCCCTGAAAAATCATTAGAATGTCCACTGCAAATACTTTATTTCACATCATTTCTAGGTTAACACACCCTGTATTTTTTTTCCTTCTTTAGGCTTCAACTCCTGCTTCCCAGAGCACAAAAGACTCTGGAGTGTGTTTGGGGTGCTCTGGCACATCCCCATCCAGGAGAGGGGGTGCCCAGGACAGGCTGTGTGGGAGGGAAGACCTGCCCAGCCAAGGAGGATGTTGGGTTTATTCACCAGCCAGAAATAGGTTGTACAGAGGGAATTCTGGTAAAGGTGAGTCGCTGTGACAGTCTCAATGTTTAGGAGCCAACTGAAAATGGACTTGCTTAGAGTCACAGGGAGTGTTTTTGGTGGGAGAAGGAATAGAGTGAACAGAAATGCTTGGTGGTGGTGAACTCGTTCAGTTTAAGAAGCATTTTTGTGCATTGTATAGAATTTAAAATGTGTACTGAAAAAACAGGATTTAAAATAACCTGCATTGGGTTTTTTTTTTTAGGTAAAGATAGAAGAGCAAAAGAAGAATGTGAAGGAAATTCAGGATCTCCTGTTCCCGAGGACCCTCCCTTTGTGCCCTCACCTGGCACAGTTCTTTACACTGCCCTCCCCGATGGTGCCCCTGGCCCTGCTCCTGGATCCGTTATCCATGGCCCTGCTCCTGCTCCTGGATCCTTTATCCACGGCCCTCCTCCTGTGGGGGCCCAGCTTGTTTCTGGCACTCTGCCTCCAAACCTGGCTGTCCCCCTCATTCCCCTGGGAGTGCTGCTCTGCAACGTGCCTGAACACCAGGACTTGGTAAGAACCAGAGCAGCTCCAACCATGGACAGCTGCCCAGTGCACTGGCGAAATGTGGGAAGGCTCTGGATCTGAGAGAGCTTCTTCCTTCAGTGCTGATAGTCTGTTACCTGCAGCTGTTTTGGGTCTCCAGAGGTCTGGACTACAAAATAATCTGGTTTTGTTGTTCTGTTCCCTGCTTGCAGGAGAGTGAAATCCTCAGGCTGGAGGACACCGTGTGTTATTTAAAATCTCGGAAATACAAGGAGAAATGCTCAGAGGCAGCTGAGCAGAGATACAAAAAAGAGGTGGAGAAATTGCATCGAAACGTTGAAGAACTTGAGCGTGAGAGGGAGGAGCTGGAAGGTGAAGTGGCAGAGCTGCGAGGGGCGGCTCAGAAACAGAGCAAACGCAGGTGAGACCATTGCATGGAACCTGTGGAAATAACCAAACTCCTCCCAGGAAAAATTGAGTTTCTGACTCATCCAGAGGCTCTGGGCCTCTGGTGTTTTTTGTATTTTAACTCTGTGTTTTTCCCTGCTGACCTTTTAGGGACTTCATTGACGGGCACAGCGAGCCCCTCCTTGCAGAGCTGCAGTTGGAAAGGACTCGGAGGCAGCAGGAGGATGTGGCAGAGGAGGTGGAGTGCACAGAGAGGACTCTGCTGAAGCGCAGGGCTGAGCTCAGGGAGGCTGACAGGCTCCTCTCAGAGGCTCAGCTGGAGCTCCAGAGCACCCGGGCCAAGGTGGGTAAAGCCAGAAGGATTGGAGCCCTCCGTTTCCAAGCAGTATATGGATAACCTAAAGCCTCTTAAAATGCTTCTCTAGGATAATAAAGTCATGGGATAACCTGGGCTGAGAGACAATGTTTTAGTCCTTGACAGAGCTTTTCTGCTCTGACCAAGAGAGGAGGAAAGGCTCTGCTTGCTGGTAGAGAGAGGGAGAAGGTTCAGGTGGAATATTCAGTTCCCAGAGGTCTCCTTTGGGCAGCTGATTGCAGGTTGTGGATGTGCAAAGTGTGAGGTGGGATGTCTCCATCTTCATTTTCTGCTGTAGGCCAAAGAGACTCTTCAGAAGTACAATCGTGCCAGACACCATTTGTCCTGCACTGAGACAGAGGCAAAGGAGCTGGAGCAGAGGGCTCAGGAAACAGCCACTGAGCTTGGGAAAGCAGCTCAGCAGCTCAGGTACTCACCCTTCCTGGGCTCTGTGTCCCCCGGGGAGCAGGAGGAAGACTGTGGTATTTCCAGTATCAAGGGATCCCTTGATATCAAAAGTATCCCTTTGGGAGAGGGGGAGTTGTTAAAGTGTGAATGTGAAAAGGTCTAAATCCTTTTTTAGGACGTTACAGACAAATACCAGGAGTTTGGAGCAGCAGAAGAGGGAACAAGAAGGGATTCTGAAGGAAATCAACAAAATGGTGGCTGCAAAAGACTCAGAGTTCCAGTCATTGAACCAGAAGGTAGAAATGCTCACTGAAAGGTGAGTATTGCCTTAAATAAAGATGTCCTTCTCCAGTAAGTTACTGCCTAAAATGTTCTCTCTTCTAACTCGTGTCTCTCTCCTCACTCTCAGCCTTCAGAAGCTCCAGGGTGATATCAGACTGGCAGAAGGTAACGAGGACCATCACCTGCAGATCATCAGAGAGGCAGAGAGCCTGGTGCAAGGCAAGAAAACTGAGCTGGAAACACTGAAAGGTCAGGTAAGGCTTGGCTTGGTAACCCTGGGCTCTGTTTTATTGGCTTTGATGTACCTCAGAAGGTTCTGAAGTTCCAAACTGCCTTGTCTGAAGAATTTAACTCTCCAAGTTTCTTTTAATGGGATCATAATTGAGATTAAAATCTTGTTCCTGTGCACGTGTGGAGCTCCAAACCCAGAATCTTCCAGGTGATTCTCCTGTTGAACTTGTCCATTGCAGATCTGTGCTCAGCAGCACGAGCTGCTGTTCCTGGAGCAGCAGGTGAGTCACAGGACACAGGAGCTCCGTGTCCTGCAGGACTGCATTGCCCTCAGGAAAGGGGACCTGCAGGAGGCTCTTCGGGATGGAGAGACTGAGGCCCATGAGAAACTGTGCCAGATAAGGGTGAGTTCCCAAAGGAAGGACTGGCAGATCAAAAACATCCCTTCTCGAGTTCCACATAATCCGTTTTGCTTTCTGCCACCTCCTCAAACCCTCTGAAAAACAGACTGTAACCGAAATATTCTCGATTTGTTGTTTGTTAAGCAATAGAGTGGAATTAAATTGACCACAATATTGATGACAGACTTAATTTTAAAGGAAAAAACTTCATTTAAAGTTGCAAATACACCCGTCCTTGTAACACTGATGTATTTCCACAGGAAATAAAAGCACTTCTGGAAGAGCTGAGTGTCGAGAGGAAAGAATTGGATGCTCAGATAGATGAGAAGAGAGCACAGCTTTCATGCCTAAAGAAGGATGTTGGAAAAGAAGAGGAAAATGTTCAGGGAGTCCTTGGGCAGGTCACCAGCCACAAGAGGGGTCAGTCCCTGCCTTTACTCAGTGTTTGGATCAGGAAGGAATTCACAGAGCTCTCAGTTCTGCATTCCCACTTTCTTCTCATCCTGGTCCATGACCTTTCATTTATTCCACCTCTCTAGAGCTGAAACACGTGCTGGAAATGCTGGAGATTGAAAAGGAGGAATTGGAGGTTCTGAAATCACAGCACGAGCAGAAGGTGCATGAGCTGGAAAAGACTCAGGCTGCGATTCTGGAGGTGAGGGTTCCTTCTGGGGCTGAGTCAGGGGCCGGGAGGAGTTGTGTGGTTCTGGTTAGCTCTGGGTAACAGAGTCCTGATGCTTTTAAGTCAATCAGGTTCTAATCTGATTTCAGCTTATCACAGAAATGCTTTAAGTCAGCTTAGGCCCTTTCAAATAATGGGATTTTTTGGTGCCTGTGAGGGACAGGGCAGAAAGACTCTGCTGTGGCAGTTTTCTGTATCACTGAACTCCCAGAGTGTTTTCATCTGGATTCTGTGTCCTCACTCACAAAGGATGAGTCTGGCACACAGTTGGATGATCTTCTCTACCATGAAAAAGGTGTTTTAGCTCAGTCTCCTGCCTTTCAAGTCAATACCTTTGGCACCCATTAAAACCTTGCCTTGCTCATTACCTGAGCAACTCTCAGCCTTTAAACATTCTCTCAAAATCTCTGCTGAACTATGATGGAACCGAGACCTGCACCCCCATCTTCCAGTCTCATCACCATAATTACCTTCTAATTAATCTGGCAAGGCTTTTAAACTGCTGCAGGATGTTGGCAGAAATGTGCTGTTCACAGTGCCTGGGTTTTTCCACAGGAGAAATCCAAACTGGAGAATATCCAGAGATTATTTGAGAGTCAGCAAGGGAAGGTGGAGTGGCAGGAGGAGCAGCTCCAGAAGAACCAACAGGAGAACCAACAGCTGCTTTCCCAAAAGATCTCCCTGCAAAACTCCATCCAGGCCTTGGCTGAGGAACAGCAAAAGCTCCAGGAAGACTCTTGGGGGTTGGAGGAGAAGTTGTCACAAACCAGGAGGTGAGGGAATGTTTCCTTTGCACAGATCAGAAGGGATGGGGAGTGCTTGGAGTGGCTGTTTGTGATAATCCAGAATCCAGCTGGGGCTTTGGGGGGCCCTGTCACACAGAACGTGCAGCTCCCTGTGGCCTGGGGAGGTTTGATTTTAAGTTGGGTTTGCTCAGCAATGGAGCTGATGAGTCCAGCGTTGTTTTATCCTGCCAATGCCAGGGGAAATGCTACAAAAAGCCAAAGGTGGGTCTTGGATCAGGACATTTGTCCTGCCCTGGCTGCTGGGTGCCATCCCCTGGGGCTGAGAGGGTTTCACTGATCACTTTTAAGTCCTCACCAAGGACTTCCAACAAACCAAGTCTATAATTCATGTTTTACAGAGACTTAACAGCTGCTGAAGTGAGCAGCAGAACTGCTCTGTCCAGTGTGGAGAAATTGGAAGTGGATGTTCAGAACCTGCAGCAGGAGGTGGAGCTGCTGAGCAAACAGAAGGTGTCACTGAGTGCAGAAATTGTTGCTGCCCAGGAGGACCTTCAAGGTAAACCTCAATGCTGGGATTTAAGCTGTAATAAATTAAGAAAAAACTGTGTTAAAAGACACCCTTTAACTGCACCACATGATATTAAATATTCATCGTGCTCAGATGCCCACAGTCAGAAAGCATTTAACTTTCAAAAAGTTGGGAATTTTAGAAACTGTGTTTCTACTCTTCATTCCTCATTTACCAAGAGAGGATTTCTGTGGACGGGCATTTCAAACTGCTGATGGAAAACCCCTGGTCACCAAATATTTTTTTTTTTTCTAGGAAGAAAGGAAGAACTAGAAACTCTGAGGAGAGAACTCAGTGACTCCAGGCAGCAGCTTCAGCTGGTGGAAGAGGTGAGTTGTGGTGACACTGGAGTTGTCACCCAGTGGGTTGTGGCACAGCAGGTGCCAACCCTTGTTAACACCACACAGGGACTGGGTAATTTGTTCTTGCTGAGGGTGAGGAGGGTTTAATTGCTTTTTAGGAAGAAGATGCTTTAAAAACAACCAACCCAGCAGCACTGGGGTTTTGTCTGGTGGATCCTGCTGTGTCAATTCACTCAGTGGGGTGGTTTGAATGGAGGGAAATCCTGAGGGTGGCCTGGGTTGGTCAGTTCTGTGCTCTCAAACTTCAGCCTTTTGGCCAGAGGGTTGTTCCTCTTTTTCAGCTCCTCCTGTCACTGGGGTTTGTTTCCTGCTGCAGGATTTGAAGAGCAGCACAAGGCAGCAGGAGGAGCTGCTTGGAAAGCAGGCAGCCCTGAAGGAGGAGATCCAGGAGTATCTGAGGAAACGTAAGGAGTGCCAGGAGAGGCTGAAGAAGAGGGAGAACCAACTGCAGCAGCTCCAGAAAAAGATTGAAGAGAAGGAAGCAGAGCTGGCCCAGCAGGAAGTGGTAACTGACTGACCTCACTTCCTCCTGTCCCTAAAAATAACACAGGCCAAGAAGTGTGAGGTGGGAGTTCCCAAATAATCCCAGACTGGGTTGGGACAGACCCTATGGACACCTCCCACTGTCCCAGGCTGCTCCAAGCCCTGTCCAAGCTGGCCGTGATGGGATGGGGCAGCACAGAGCAGGGCCTTGGAAAATGCTCATTGTTGGAGGAGCAGCAGTGACCAAACAGCTTCACCACCAGGGTGTCCCACTGAGGGACTGGGGATGTCCCTGGCAGGGCCACTGGACATGGAACTGGTGAGGAAAGGGCTGGAAACAAGCTGGGCCGGTGGGTCAGAGAGCTCTGCCCGTGCTCAGGATCCCTCTGGGGAGATGGGCAAACTGGGAGCCCTGAAATGATACAGTGGGTGTGAGAGAATCTGGTAAAACCACTCCAGCTGCATTCTGTCACCTCAAAGCAAAGAAGAAAAAATTCCAGGGCTTTTTTTCCCTTTTGATTTCGAGTGGATCACTGCTGGCCCCCAGCTTTTGTCCTCTGTGGTGTTTCTGTGCAAAGCCCATCAGCTGCTCAGAAAAATGAGGGCTCAGTCATTTATTCCTTGAGCAAAAGACTTGGGTTGGGTGAGGAGTTTGAACCAAACGTTAACCAGAATTAAAAATGAGGGATCTGCTCTGAAAATAAGAGAGGCAGGAAAAACTGAGGCACATTTTCTGCCAGTAGGGAGTGTTAGACTGGAATTCTTTCCAATTTCTGCTGCTCTAATGTCTCTCAGGGGTGGGTTGTGTCCTTGAGCTGGTGCTGGGGGTTTCTGGCAGGTTCTCCAAGGCCTGAAGCAGAACTCGGAGCGTGAAGAGAAAAAGCTGGAAGAATGTAGAGCCAAAGTGAGAGATCAGAAAACCCTGTTGGAAAAAAAACTGAGAGAGCAGCACAAGAAACTGGAGCAGGCAAGAGCAAAAAGGAAGCTGGCAGAGGAGAACCTGGGGAAGCTGGAGAAGGAGGAGTCCAGATGTGCAGCTCTGGAAGAAGCTGTCAGGAAAAGCAGTAAGTGATTGCACCAATGGATTATTGCCACCTCTGGGGCTGGGTCATGACACCAACCGGTATTTCTGTTCATCTCTCTTGGTCTCTTGGTGTTTGACAATGTCTGCTGTGGATGAAATATTCCAGGAGAGTTGGGGTTCTGCTAATCAGGGCTGTATTTTGAAAATGTTAATTACAGAACATCAGCTCTCGGGAAAGGAGCTGCAGTTGCAGCTAAAAGACAAAGAAATACAGTGTCTGCAGAAAGAGCTGGAAGTCTCCAAGTCTGAGCTGAAGCAGCTCCAAGATCAGATGGAGTCAGAGAGGAGAGAGGCAGAGAAACAAATCTTGAGTCTGAAGGAAACCCAGAAAATGCAAAGGTTGGAGCTTGAGAGAAAACTGCAGGTAAGTCGTGGCTGAGGGTTATGTTAAACAGCAAAATGATGCACCACAATAACGTGTTAACTTCCTCCCAGCCCTTCCATGAATCCTTTGTAAGTAGTTTTGAAGCCCTTTAAAAGCAGGGTGCTGCAGAGGATGTTGTTGGCAGCTGGAAAATATTGAGGAAGGCCCTGCAGGGTCAGAGTTGTGTCCTGGGAGCTGGAGGTGCCTGTTCCCCTGGCACAGGGAATGGCACAGCTGGGGCTGCAGCTGCTCCCGGGGGTTCCTGGGGATGTGGGGGGGATTTCTGACTGCAAACCCCCTGTTCAGGGACACAGGAAGATCCTTCTGCTCTGAGTTTGTAACTGAGACTCTTTGTGTCAAAACCCAGGAAGGCCTGGAAGAGAGACAGAGGGAAATGGAGAGTGCAGCAGCACTGCTGGGCCTGGAGGTTGAAAATGAAAGTAGGATGGGGTTCAAATGTCCAAGCCCATCTTCTCTAGATCCAGTGGAAGATTTGGAAGGATCCCTGGAAGGAAAGGGGACTCTGTTGTGTGATTCAGAGAGCGGCTGGGTCCCTGCAGCTGCCGGACAGCTCCTGTCCCTGGGAGCCCAGCGGGACATTCCCAGCACCACCTTGAGGGTAAAACGCTTTGGCAAAGCTGCTGCTCCGGGAGCTGCAGCCGCGGGAGGGGGCCCTGTGGCTGGGACCCTGCAGGGCTCAGTGTTGCTTTTGTTCCCCAAGGACCAGCCCTGGCGGGGAGAGGCGCTCCAGGAGAAGCTGCAGCAGCACCAGGAGCAGCTGAAGGTGCCACCTCTGTGCCTCTCACACCCACATGTCCCTTGGGCCCCTCCCAGACACCACCAAACAACCCGGGGCTGTGGGACCCTCCCCCAGCTCAGCCAAATCCACTCCAGTGGGAGGTGGGAGCAGGAAGAGCCTGGCAACGCAGGATGAGCAATTTCAATTAGCAGTTGATTGGATTTTGGAGTATTCCAGCAAGATCCCCTCGTGTCTCTCATGACAAATGAAGTCAAGGCCACCCATGGTCACTCCAGGCACAGAGACCATGGCTGCTGCTGCCTCAGGCCACAACAGAGGGGCTTCAAAAATAATTCCCAACCCATTGCCACGTGCCCGTGGGGTGAGAGTCACCATTGGAGCCCTCATGGCTTGGCTGGGCAGTGTGGGCAATGCCTGTGCCTGCTGCAACAGCACTGCTGTGCCCAGTGGGAGATACCCAGTCCCAGTATAACCAGTGGGAGTTCCCAGTCCCAGTGTGTTCAGTTTAGTTTGGGAGATGCTCAGTCCCAGTGTGACCATCCTGGTGTGTCCAGAGTTCCCATTCCCAGTGTCCCCATTCCCGGTGTGTCAGGTGGGAGTTCCCATTCCTGCTGTGACCATGGCAGTGTGTTAGTGGGAGTTCCCATTCCCAGTGTGTTCCATGGGAGTTCCCGTTCCCAGTGTGACCATTCCCGGTGTGTTTGTTTGTGGCAGTCCCCGTTCCCGCTGTGACACCCCTCCCGTGTGTGTCCCCTCCCCTGTGCAGGCGCAGCTGCGGCGGTGCCTGTCCCAGCAGGACGAGGTGCTGCTCCGAGGGAAGCAGCAGACGGCTCAGAGCCTGCAGAGCCTGCAGGAGCAGCTGCGTGTGCTGCAGGAGCTGCTCAGCACCACTGCCCAGCACCCCCCGGGGCTGCCCCGCAGCGCCAGCCTGGGAGCCCTGCACAGGGCCCTGGATTCCTCCGGGACTCAGGTGAGGTGGGGTTTGTGGGTGGTTAATACAGTTTTTCTTGCTGGTGTTATGATTTCTCCCGTCTCCGAGGCTGGGCAGGGGTTTATGAAGGCGGCTCATCACACCCTGCACTTATTTTATATGTAGATAATGAGTTAGTTGGATTAGAGGTTGGACTAGATGATCTTCAAGGTCCTTCCCAGCCTTATCTATACTGTGACACTGTGATATTTACTGTGGCAGTAGATGATGTGTTTGAAAAGCTGAGCTTCCCTTAGAGTGGTTTGGGTTGGTTTTTACCTTGTCATTTATTAAAAATCCCATTTTTTCTTCTTTTTACCAAGTTTAATAAGTCTGTGCTGCTGGAAGACACCGATTACTCAGACTTTTCTATTTTTCCCAGGCCCTTGCCCGGGTTCCCAGCAGGCCGGGCAGTGTGCTGGGCTCACCCGCAGCAGATTCCTGCCCCCGAGGGATCTCTCGGTGAAGGCCAGAGGTGAGCCATGACTCCAGCCTGGTTCCAGCCGTGTCTGGGGTGCCGAGGCCTCCAGGGCCACCATTCCCTCTGTCCGTGCTGGGTTCAGTGTGTGTGGGACAGGAGTGACTGCCCCTCTCACCACGTTAAACATTAACCTGCTGCCAGCCCTGGGCTTGCAGGAGCTTTTGGGGCTGACCCCGTGGTGCAGCTGCGTCTGACCGTTCTTTTTGTAACGGTTCAAGTTAAAAATGTTACTTGAAAAGTGGCTCCATGTTGGAGGAAAAGCTCAAAGCACATCCTTGTCCTACCTCACCATGTGAGCCTGGTCTGCAAAAGCTTTGTCCCCCCAAAGGGCTGGGGCAGGGCCTGCACTCTACTGTGATGGTTTTGTACAACAACAGGTTTATATATGATGTTGGTTTTGGGGTTTTTTAAAAAATATTTTGAATATTTAAATGTGTCCAAAACAACCTCCTATTTCAGTGTTCAGCTACTGGCCACTTTAAAGGAGCCTTGTTGTCCCTTGACCTGTTGCCAAATGCATGGGGGGTTTTAAATACAATTATTTTTGAGTACTCCCTTAAAATAAACTCGGATGCTTTTATCTGGTGGTGGCTGTGGGTTCTTTCCACCAGAGTGCCCCAGTCCTGGCTGCTGGGTGTGCACGTGGCTGTGGTTAATGGCTTCAGAAACAAAACTCCAACCAACTTCCTCCTCATTACTGGTGGAAAAGCGACTTTGTAAATCCTTCAGGGCAGGGAAATGCAGGACAGTGGCTGTGCTCTGTCCACAGGCTTTGGAGCCAGTCTCAGTCTTGCCTTTTCTCTTCCCCGAGATGAAGATAAACCTTCTCTGCAGCATCCTCCAGTTCAGTGGGCACAACCCCCCCTCCCTGTTGTCCTTCAAGGGCAGAGCAGGGGCCCAGACCGTGCAGTTTGTAGTTCTTCATGTCCCTGCTGAGGGTGAAACCCAACCCCAGCACCCCAAGGGGCTTCCCCCCCTCCACCCCCAGCCAGTAACACACAGCAGGGAGGTTTATCTAGATACAGGTACTTTATTTACAAATATTTAGATTAATAGCATTGTTACATCAAATGAGGAGTACAGCAGTCCAAACAGATCCTTTCTGTGACAGAAACAAGGAGACCCACTGTAACTTACTCCAGGAGTACAGGTATTGCACCTCAACAAGCTGCAGTCATTACAACACTGAGCAGGTCGTGGTCCCTGGGCAAACCCTGGCGCAGCCTCGGAGGGGGGAGCAGGATGCAGGAGCTGGAGATGTCACAGACCCATCTACTGAGGGACAGGAGGTAAAAAAGGGACTCACCAGACACGACAGGGGGGACAGCGCACGAGTTACCCAAATCCTACTGTCTGCACATTCCAGTTCTGGCTTTTATGGAACAGGGACTGTACAATGCTCTGGTACCACTGGTTACTTACAAGTCTGAAGAGGGTGGAGTTTTAGTGTCTAGAGAGAGGGATTTTAAGACTACTTTGTATTTGAGAAGCTGCAGTGAGCCTGGAATGGACCCCAGCCATCTCTCAAGCAGGTGATGTTTCCCCAGTGAAGCAACACCCCAGTTAGGGCAGGGTCACCTCGTGCCACCCCCTCACACACGTGCCAGGCACCAGGGACTCGAGGGCTTGATGCACAACCCTTAGAAACCCCTCACCCAGGACTGTTAAAAATACAAGAGTAGTTAAAATCACCAGAGAGCAGGGGGTGCTCCCAGTGTCCAGTTCAGCCTCTGCCCAGTCCCCAGGTCTGACAAAGCCTGACAAAAGCCAAGAATGACAAAGAGAAGCAGCGGCAGAGAAAGCAGAGTGCAGAGGTGACAGACCCCACTAGTGTTATCGTCTGTGTCCCCCAGCACCACATCCCTGGGGACACTGGGAATGACACCTGGGAGCTGCAGCCAGGGCTGGGCTGTGCTGACAGGGGAGGGGTGGGCACAGAGAGCTCAGACTGTACAAAAACAGGGGGGTTCTTACACACTGTTCTAATGCCAGGCATTGTTTTCTTCATTAAAATCATATACACAGGATGTATTTAACTGTTAGCTCAGTTCCTTCAAATTTTATACATATTTACGTTCTGTTAACAAATGTAAAGGATAAAAGTGGCAAAAAAAAATTGCTGATGTAAAGCTATTAAGCACAAGAATGAACAGCTTTTCCCTGTGCCACCCCACGCTCCCCAACACATCCCACAGGGAATTCTTCCACCAAAAGCACATCCTTACAGAGCCCCTCGCTACACCCTCAGGAGTCATTTCACAGCAAAACTTATCCTTTACTACACACAGCTCCAACAGTCAGAGGTGGGGAAGAAAAGGCCAAAGAACCATGAAATTAAACCATACAAGACAAAAGCCCTGCGAAAAGTGTAAAATCAGGAGTCCAGCATCAGTGCTCAGTTTAAATTCTGTATCGGTGACACTATCACAAGGACAATCAAGGAAAGAGAGAGAGAAAAAAAAAATAACTTCTAGATTTACCATGCAGGAGAGGTTTTATTACTCTACTTGCCTTTGATAATCTGATTACATCTAAAGGTTGTTTAGCAGTTTAGTACTGTGTTAAACTTGTCTCAAGAGTTTTAATTAAACCCAGTAAGATGTACAGAAGACGGGGCACGGCCCAAAGCAGCGGTGCCTGTGGCAGAGGGGGCAGAGGGCGCAGGAGGGTCACTAGCAGCCACAGCCTTCCCTCTGGGGCTGGGGTTCACTCGTTAGCCGCCCGCCCTGAGGGGCTGAGGGCTTGTGCTGCACGCCCGACTCGGCCGCGTTCAGGTCCAGGCTCCCGTCTTGGATGTTCTGGTAGATTTTCTTGGCAGCCTCCAGGAAAGCGTCCTCCACGTTCTCCCCACTGCAAGAGAGGGGCAGAGTTAGTGTGTGGCACAGGCCGTGCTGGGCCAGGGCAGCCCCACAGCCCAGGGGTAAGGGGATTGTGCCAGGACACTGAGCATCGAGCCCTGTGCACAGAGCACTGCTGACAGGGCCGTGAGGGCAGGGGAGCCACCAGCCAGCTAAAATGTCCCACTGGTGTTCCCCAGACCCCAGGGACTCCTCAGGGACCAAAGGGACCAGCCACTCTCTACAGAACCAACTTTAGAACTTAAGACAGCCAAGGGAAGGAACATCAAGTTGGGAATCACTGACTCACACAAATATAAGGCCTTAAAATCAAACCCCTCCCTTTGAGCTCCACCAGGTTTGCCCAGGATGCAGCCAGAGGTCAAATTCCCAAGTTACCTTCCCCTCAAAGCTGCTCCAAGGGAGCTCACCTGCAAACCCCTCCTCTCCCTGTGCTTAGGAACCCACCACTCCATTCCCCCCAAACACAGCAAGGGGGATCTCCCCTGCACACCAAAGGCACTTACGTTTTTGCACTTGCTTCAAGGAACAACAAACCTGTCCAGAAACAGAGGTGTCACAGTCAATGCACAGCACAGACCTTCATAACCTTCACATTACATGCAGGACACTATTTCAGTACTGAACAATGTTTTATGACCATGTTAAGGCAACAACATAAGCTGATTCGTAGAATGAAACAGCCAGGCTGCCTGAGGCACAGCAGGAATTCGGACACACAACTCCATGACTCTGGAAGGGGCTGTCAATGCTCAGGGTTCACTTTAACATCACCATCCCATGGGAAATGTACCACATCAAGAGAAAAAAAACACACACCATTTTCTTCAGCAAATTGTTTGGCTTCTTCATATGTCACATCCCTCTGTGCTTCCAGGTCTGCTTTGTTTCCTATGAGGATTATCACCTGGTTTGGGAGAGACAGAGTTAAGCTGGGGAAAAGCTCACGAGCCTTTTCACTGCCACCTTCACTGTTTAATGTAAGATTAAAACCCAAGAGGAAACAAGCAAAGCAGATTCTGTGCAGCAGGCGTGTTGTTCCTCCAGGAGAGCTCTGCTCTGGGAAGGCAGGAACAGCATCTCCAGCCTTCCAACACTTCAGGCCAGCTCCTGGAAAGCTTTGGTGCTGGACCCTGAGCCACTGCTGGGATTTGGTTCATTGTCTGCTAATCCAGAGGGAACCTTTAAAGCTCCCCTTCATCCCATGGATTCGCTGCTAAAGTGTTTTAGGAGCATTGAGGGAAAGGCTGCAGGACAACAGTGCTGGGGAAGAACATTCCTGCCCATCCCTGGCCAGCTCTTGCTGAAGATCCAATTCCCATTCCAACCCAAGACAAGAGAGCCTCCACCTCGTCACTGCCACAAAGCAAGAAGGGGGAACAGAGGCTGGTCTAGATTTCATCCCAGTTTATCTCCAGCTGCTTCAAACAGCCCCTGGAAGGCGAGGGGCACAAGACGTTCAGGAGGAGCCCCTTTTGCTCCAGGAGCACCGAGGGAAGTGAGTGGGGACACAAGTGGAGAGAGCACTTGTGAGAGAGAGCCTGGCCCCTCTTGCTCAGGGATCAGCAAAGCTGCTTTCAAGCTCAGCAAAGCCCAACTTACAGTATTTGGATTGGTGAGGTTCCTTGCATCTGTCAGCCAGCTGCTTAAGTGATTATATGTACTTCTTCTGCAAAGAATCAAGTGAGGACAGTTTTAGCCTGGGTACAACAGCACAGTCAGCAGCAGCAAACACAGACATCCCTCAGCCCTGCTCTGCTCCCCACCTGCACAAAGGCAAAGCAGCACTCTGGGCTCACAGCTTTAACCCCCTGGAGCAGCTCCTCCTGTGTGCAAAGCCAGACCAGTTCCCCTTTCCCACAGACAACACTGACCCAGTGTCACAAGGAACACGTTCCAGGGTTTCCTGTCCAACACTCTCACACAACACTCTGCAGCACAACAGCACTTGGGTAGCAAACTGAGGATTATAGACTTACACAAACAGGAAACACACCTACACGTGCAGGAAAACACAAAGAGGTGCCTGAGGAGTATCAAGAACATCCCCAGAGGGAGATGGAGACACGTGAACCCCAAGTTTGTCCTGGTGCAGCTGGTGAATGTTGTTGAGGCAACATCTTTCACCTTTCCCTGCACAAGGAAGGCAGGATGGGCCCCTGCAGCCTCACTTTGCTCAGGCCCAGGCTGTGCCCAGGCTGGGGACACTCCCAGGAGACAAGAATCCATGTGCTGAAGAGCAGATTTTAAGGACAAAGGCAGTTCTTTAAAACAGCTTCAACACAAGCAGGAACAGCTCAGACCCTCAGGCCTGGCAGCAGCGACATTTTACAAGACAAGCAGCTCACAGCATTCCCTGGGTCCCATCTGCAGCTCCTCAAATACGTGAATATTCAGATGAAGTGAGGTGAGCAGCACACACCAGGACACTGATCAGACAGACAGACAGACAGACAGGACAGACAAGGCAGCCACACCTTACCTGGTGATGTCATAGACCATGAGAGCTCCTGCTGCTCCTCTGTAGTAGCTCCGTGTGACAGCCCTGAATCTCTCTTGTCCTGCTGTATCCCAGATCTGTAGTTTAATTTTTTGGCCACTAACTTCAATTATTCTTGTGCCAAATTCAACCCCAATTGTGTGGGGACAGTCTGCCATAACTGCCGTGAGAAACAAGAGCAGAGGTCAGATCTTTCTAGGCAGAAGGTTTCCTCGCTGCAAAGTTATCACCAGCACCACTGTTCAGTTATTTTCACCAGATTTTCAGTCTCTGAGAAATCATTTTTACAGCTACGGCTCCCAGACTTAACAAGAAATAAAATGCTGTATTTCCTGAGCTGTTGTTAAGCTTTAAAAAGTTCCAAAATTCCTCTGCTGCTGTTTGGCCAGACATATCAGAAGGTACCCAGTCTATTTTAATGCAGTAGGAGGAGACACCTTTAAGGGAATCACCCAGAAAGATACAGTTAAAAAGTCTGTGACACCTTCAAGGACAAATGCACAGGTTGTTTCAGACATGAGTGTCCACAGGAAAGCCCCAGTTTCACCAAGAGCTGTGAACACAGCAAATCAAATGCCAACAGGCAGCTTTCCAATCGTGATAAACTCGTGTTGATAAGCTCATTTTTAATGGAGATCAAGAAAATGCAGGAAGGATGAGACCTAGTCAAGCTACAGAGAGTGAGTGAGTCTCACAGCAGAGGGGCCTGGCTGTGGCTCAACACAAAGGACGAGGCACATCCTCGTGGGGAATTGGACCTTATGCAAAGCAGCACTGAAATAACTGACTGACACTGCGTTTTAATGACAAACAGTCAGAAAATCCTGTTTCTCCTAGGAAACAAGTACTGTAAACTGCAGCTCCTACCCACTTGTTACCCCACCTGGAGCAGCAGCACGTGGTGACTGTGCTGAGAAATACCTGCAGTTACTCAGAGGGAACAGCACAACAGGAAGGGCTGAGGCTCATTCGTAATTAGTGATGAGATCACCCCTGGAGAAATGGGTGAGCTGAGAGTGCAGAGAGCCTGAAACACCATCACCCAAGGACTCCCAGGGAAATTAATCCTTTCTTCCTTAGCAGCACTACAAACTCCAACTGCTGGAGATCAAGCCACAGCAATACTGGAAACGTGCGCGTTTCAGAGCAGAGATTTCACTTTGTTCTGTAGCAAAACTGTCTGTCAGAGCTGTAAAAACAGGTCTGTTCCTCCCATCCTCACAGGCAGGACTGGCTGGAGCAGCTTTGGCCATTGCTGCACCAACCTTTTGTCTCTGCATCTGCAGAAATCAACCCAAAATTTACTGCCCCAGTAAATCCAGACCTGTACAGATGGAGACAGACACCAAACCAAACTCATGCACAAGGGAAACCACCAGGCAGGAAAGAGGGGTGAAGATAGAGAATGAACACTGTGAACTGAAATACTCACACTTCTTTTCTGTGAACTGATGAAGCAAACAGGATTTTCCTACACCCATGTCCCCTGTCACAGAGAGAAGAGTTACATCAGTGTGGGAACAAGCACATTGTCCTCAGCCCACCCAACACATGGCACAGACAGGCAGGTGGGCACTGCTCCATCCCTGGCTGCAGACCTTAAACTTTAAACCTTAAACTGCTTCACTTCCACTGAGCCACTCACACGCTGCCAAGGGTGAGACACAGCAACATGTTTTAAGGACCAACTTTTCCCGAGGCTGAGGCTGCCCCAGCAGCCTCACAAACGTCCCACCCCTCCCTGCACATCGCTTACACCTACACAGGGTCATTAACAACCAAACAATTAACAGCCAGACCAGTTCTTCCAGGATAGCAGCAAATGCAATCAAATCCCTGGCTCTGAACAGCCAAGGAAGCTGCAGTTAAAGCACCATTTAAACACAGAAATAACCCTGGGAGAGGTTTGGAACCCTCATGTAATGGTTTCCAATTAGTGCCTGTGCCTTCAACTTAAAATCCTAAAACCTTGGAGAGCAAAGTGCTCCAACGAACCTGAATCCACACCACACCCCAGGTGTGCTGACACCCGCCCCCCCCACCCCAGTCATTTCTCCTCATTTCCAAGGGATTCAGCAGTTTTTCTAAACACAAACTTGATTTTGCCCATGTTTTCAGAAGGCCTTTTCTCCTCGTGGCCCCAGCAGTGCAGGTGTGCAAGAACACTGAAGTTCCTCTGTCCAGAACCAGCTTTTAGCAGTAACTCAGCAATTCAGTGACCCCAGCACAGGCTCTGGGCCTCGTCCCACCCCTCCCACAGCTCCAATCCTGGGGTACAAAGATGTTGATGTTATCACCAAAGCTTCAGAGCAGGGCCGGAGGTGGGACAAGCAGCAGTGGCACAGCCCCAGGTATCTCCTGCCCCCAGTGGAACTTACCAATAATGATGTACTTAAAGATGTAGGAATAGTTGTAAGGTGCAGTTGCCATTGTGGCACTAAAACAGAAAGAACAGAACATGTCAGAACTGAGTCTTGTTCACCAAACTCAACCCAGTTCACCCAGCTCAGCTCAGACAAGTGACACACACTCTCCCTCCTTCCTCTCCTCCCCAGCTCAAACCTGTGCCACACACCCCCAGCACAGCTCCCACATGTCCCCTCTGAACCCCAAATAATCCATTTCATCCAGAAAGACTTGAAGCTGTCGAAAAGCTCAGTCCCTGACAGAGCAGCCAAGCAGCTGATGAATGAACTGAAAATAAAATCTGACTCCAACACGAGAATCTGAAGAGGTTTAACAAAAGCGGGGAGTTGGGAGGAGGTGTTACATCACCCTGGTGAAGGGAAGTGCAGCTTGCAGCAAACAGCTGAGGGTTATTCAGAAGAATGCTGGAGGAGCCTGAGCCGCGCCTGGAGCAGTGCAAGCCACAAATCAGATGTTCAGGAAGTTGGTTAACACACGGTGTGGCTTTGTCAGCAGGGCTACAGCCCAGCAGTTTCTCTTTTTTTTTTAAGAGGCAGTCAGGATTTGGTTGGGGTAAGTACTTGTAGTACTCCAGAGTATTGGAACTGGATCAGTTTAAATGCCCAACTAATGTGTCCGTTAACCAAGATGACACATCTGTAAGGGCCAGACATTGCCAGGACACAAAATGGTCACTTTTGTCACAGGCCACAAGTTAAACTAGAGACGCTGATCAGTTAAGAGGTGAAAATTCTCCCAGGAATTCCCCACTTCCCTTCCTGCTCCTGGTGGCAGCCAGCCAGCCCTTGGAAACACAGGTCCCAGAGCAGGGCTGGAGCCCACAAAGGTTTTCATTCAGTCATGTGTCCTTCACATGACAAACGGAACCAATAAAAACACCAAAGCTCAGGGGCCTGGGACTCTCTCAGCAGCAAAGTTCTGTTCCCTGGATCCCAATTAATCCCCCCCAGCCGTGAGGAAGGTGAACAAATCTCAGCACTGCAGAGATTGAAGGCAAACAGCCTTATCTGGACCTGGGAGGGGGAACAAACCCAGAGCAGCTAAGAAGGTTTTAGCAGGTGCCAGGCTCTGATCTGCACCAGGGCACGGAAACAACTCCCTCCATCCCACTGAGTCCTACACACACACACACACGGTTCTGTTAAACCACCCTCATTCCAAGGCACTAAAGAGCGACAATTTTGGACACTAACTCACCGAGCAAGCCAGCAATTTCACTGCCTTATTCCCTGGAACATTCCAGAGTTACATTTCCTTCAATACGTGCACTTATTATTGTCCACACCAGCACAGAAAGACAAGAAACTGCTCCAGAGAGAATCCCAAACTCACGCGGCACTGTGGAAACACCCAGTCCTCCCAGTTTCCTCAACATCCTCACACATTTATGTTCTTCCTTTTTCCCCAGCACATCCCAGTACAGGAACATTCCAACTGGGCACTTCACCTGCGCCCCGAGACCTTGGATTCCCAGGGTGGGAGGATCCAAGGACGGGCTGGGAACTGTGTCCCACAAACTGGGGAGAGTTTCTTGTGTCTGTTTATTGGACAGTTTTTGCTTCATCCTGCCCTTTAAGTAAACAAGTCTAACTACACTATTTCGAGACAAAAGAAATGCATCAGAATCAGTTCCCACTTCAAAGTGACAATAAAACCAAATTCTCTGCTCGGCAACAAACCCTGTTGAGAAATGGGTGGGAAAGGAGGACTAAACCCAAGGCACATCTCGCTGCTACAACTTCACCCTCGTGGCTGCAGGGACAGAGGTGGGAGACAACACCCATCCTGTGTGCACAGCTTCAAAAACATTATTAACATTATTAATATTATTAACAGCCACCCCAAATTCACTCCCAGGGTCACTCTGGAGCTTCTCCCAGAGAGCTGCTGCTCTGACACACACACAGGGACTGAAAGGAACGCGGATGTTCGGTTTAAACACCATTTCTAGAGGTAAATGGAAAAATTAAGCAACACTTGGGTATTGGTTACATTTACTCCAAGGGTCACGTTACAGAGAAGAGCCTGAAATGCTCCAGATCGTTACCAAAGGTCAAGAATCCTTTCTGGAGAACAGATGATTCCTTCACATAAAACCTCAAATAAAGACTCAAGGAATACTAAAACAACCAAATAACAAACTCTTAAATGCTCAAGATTCCAGTAAGGATTAGCAGGAATTCAAACTTTACTCAGGTCTTGGAATAAAAGTGATATATCCCGAAAGGACTCTGTGCTGAAGGGGGAAGATAAATGCAACCAACTAAACACAGGAGCCCTGGTGAGGACTCAGCCTTGGAAAAGTGAGTCCTCAGCACTTCCTGCAGCTGGGAGGAGGAAGCCCAGACAAGACCAGGGCACGAGGAGTCAGCAAACACTAAAATAAGAGTTACAAGGGGTTCATGTTTGATATCCTCACCCATCTGCAGAAACTGGAGCTTCACCTCCCCTGTCACAGCCCTCTCTCTGCTCCACGCATGGGAATGTTAATAACCCACATTTGGGGGGGTTGGGATTTCCCTCTGGGAGGGCAGGAACTCCCTGGGAACAGAGAGCACACCCTGCCATCCTCACTCCAGGAATGTCTGACAGCTCACACCGTTATTTCAGGATATATCATCCATTTTCTGTGCCTCAGATTCTCCCTCAGAGGCTTTTTTTTTTTTAATAGAAAGTTAAAGATGACCTTAATGAGATACCAGCACATCTACATTTCCTCCTTTAATCAAGAAGCAGGAGGCAGGTACTTGAAAATCTCACTGAAGCCTCATTTCAAGTATCAGCTCCATCTGTCCAGCCCGAGATAAGGCTGTCCCAGGCACACTGCTGCAACATTCTTTATCACAACGACAGAACTGTAAATATCAGAGTCACCCCAGCCTTTGGGAGACCTGAGCAGTTCCTTCCAGCTCCACTCAAGGACACAGCCAGCTCTGGCTCTGGGCTGGATGTCATTTGCAGAGAGAAACGTCTTATTTTTATGCTCAGCAAGAGGCATGTGTTACAAGAAGACACTAAAAGCTGCTGCAGAGGTTTTATCAGACACTGCATGTGGTTAATACCCTCAGCTGACGGTCAGGCCACAGGGGTGACACCTGTGGAAACAACTGTCACCTTCCAGCTCAGGGCTGTCCTGCTGTTACAGGCTCCCCACACTGGCTGGATACTCCATTCCATCCACCATCCAGGTGTCCTTGCATCACTCTCCCAGGGAAGGATCTCGGGTGAAGGTGCAGATATTCCTCGACACAACACTGGGGTCAGTAAGGGGAAAGAGAATTGCACCGATTCCGAATTGCAGTTTTCCTGATAAAAGGCTTTTGCCAAGCGCACAGCACAACGTGGCTCAGCTGGTACCTCGGTCTGCCGTTGCTCCAGTTATGGTAAAACCACAGCACCCTGCAAGGTGATAACTCTGTCATCAATCCATCCATCTACCCAAGCACTGAATTCCCACAGGTCTCTTGTCCACAGGCCTGGTACAATTAAACTCCATGATGGTTTGTGATTCCCACACACCAAAGGCATTTAGGTCTCCCTGAACCACACCAACGTCTCTGCTCTCTAAGGTGACACCTGCAGCCACCCTGCTCTGCTGATTTATTTCTGCAGGCTTGGCTTTCCAAAGCCCTGCTGCAGCCTTCACACCTGCCTGACATCACCACCTGTTGCTGGCCGGTTCCTTACTCATCCCTCAGCTCCTCCAGAGTCATCCCCTCCAGCTTCCTGCACTTGGGTTCCATCACAGCACCCCACAGCCCCTGTCCAGGGTCACCTGGCACTCCCATGTCCCTGGGCCCACAGGAGCCCTGCAGGCTCAGCTCCAGCCCTCAGAGCCCTTTCCAGGCTGTTCCTGAAGAAAGGCAGTGAATATATCCTTCAATCCTGCACAACAAGTGCCTGAGGCCCAGCAAGGCTTTCCAAAGGCTTCACAGGCCTCCGTGAGGTCTTGGCCTTCATTTGTGTCTCACACCGCCTTCACTTTCTGATCTCCACAGCTCTCCAGTCCTGCTGGTCCCTCTAATGGTTTCACATCCTGCTCCACAAACTCACTCCATTTTCCTCCCTAAACTTCCTTCTAACCCAAACCCCGCCCAGCACAGAGCTGAGCTCATCCCAGCACCTTCTCCCCATCCCTTATCCCCCTGGATACCCTCACTCACCCCATTTCCCTCTCCCCACACGACAGCCCAGCCTGGGGCACGTGTCTGTTCCCAGCAGCAGAACCGAGTCTGGGGCAGAACACGCAGAAAGAACCACCAACAAACCAGAACAGCATTCCGGAGTCGTCACCTTGTCACCGGCGTTTTAGAGTAAAATTAACCAAGACCTGCCTCGCGTTTCAGGAAGACAAAGCAAAACGAGAAGGGACCACAAGCAGGTGCCATTAGATGCACAAGAGTGAGCAAGGAATTGTAAAATATTATTTACATTTTAAATCCCAGTACCTCCAGTAGAACAGGTTGGTTTCCAAACTGCTGTCCTCCGTAACAGCTCTTTTTTGTTGTTGTTGTTATTTGTAAAACGAAAAAGGAGTTATTTCACTCAGATTTATGGTTTTTAAATCCCTGCAGGAAGCTCGCAAATTCCTTTTCCAAACCACATTGAATTATGTGACGTTCAGTCATTAAGTCATCCAAAGTTGGGGTGTCCTTCCCATTCCCGAGTAATGCCCAGGCACAGGACGCCCTCAAACCAAACCACGCCTGGAACCAACCCCAAGGCCAAAGCATTCCACAGGAAAACACCTGACTCCTGACAGAGTTGTGGAGATGGTTTAGGACACTCGACCTGAGCGAGCCCCAAAAACCTCCCCCAACAACAGACCCGCACACCGAGAGACCCCCAGGGACGGGGGGTAACAGGTAACAGGTTTGGCTGGGTTAGGTAACAGGTGATGGGTTGGACTCGATGATCTCTAAGGTCTTTTCCAACCTTACTGATTCTGTGATTCTGTGACACAGACACCCCCTTTCCTCGGCTTTGCTGCCGGGATCGCTCGGTCCCAGCCGTGCCCAGGGATGGCACAGATGGCACAGACACCGTGCTGCAGGCGGGCACCGCACACGGGGGGATGGACGAGCACATTCCACTCGTGGTTTCAGCCCCGACCAGCCTGACAAAGGAGAGCGGAGAGCGACTCTGCTTTCGCTGCTTTCTCGAATAGGAAGTGGCTTTTCCCTCAGCCCTCACAAAAAGTTATTTTTCTGCCAGAGTTCACGACAGGCCAGGTCACTGGAACAATCCCAAGTAGAGATAACACCGCAGAGTGTCTCACACACACACACACACAGACCCTCCGGGCAGCCGCAACAGTTCGTGGGGGCTGTATTTGTAAACACACACAGTCGGTGTGGGCTGTACCTGCAAACACACACAGTCGGCAGGAGCTGTACCTGCAAACACACACAGTCGGTGTGGGCTGTACCTGCAAACACACACAGTCGGTACGGGCTGTACCTGCAAACACACACAGTCGGTAGGAGCTGTACCTGCAAACACACACAGTCGGTGTGGGCTGTACCTGCAAACACACACAGTCGGTGTGGGCTGTACCTGCAAACACACACAGTCGGTAGGAGCTGTACCTGCAAACACACACAGTCGGTACGGGCTGTACCTGCAAACACACACAGTCGGT